>OW386294.2:20750418-21349418 GCA_936432065.2 Rutpela maculata | reverse complement strand
AACTAAAATACCTATAATACATCGCATCTATTTAGATCAGACTTAAATTACTATTCAAAAAACTTTGTATCGCTATAAAATGTTCTTTACTGGAAATATTCTTTTTTATTCTAAATTTTAATTATTTTCTATGTTTCTGCATTATGAGGTAATATATCTGTGTTTTATATGATAACCTATCCCATCTCTGATTTTTTCGATTGGAGTTATCCATATTTTGTAGAATATGAGTATAATTGATCTCGTTTTGATGTAGCACTTCATTTTGATGTTTAAAAGACACTGTTTTATTTAATCCGGTGGTAATGTCATTATGTTTAATTTCTTTGTAGTAGGATTTCATCACTTTAGATTCCGTTTGACAAATTTAAACATTTTCCATCGCAAATTCTAGAAAATTGTTGTACTTTTATCATAATTTCTATAATGTTTAAATAATTAAAAGTGTTTTTCGCGGCTACAATAGTTATTAATAATTTAGAAAAATCACTAGATAGATGATCACAAAAATAATGAATCGCTGATAAAAGTAAAAGTATGCATGTGATTTTCTCGAAATCTGTTAATCCTAGTAAAAAGTTTTAAACACGAAGTTGCTTCTTACCTTAGAAAAATTTATATTTCTACACTTATTAAAATTTGCCTTTGCATTAACCCATTTTGTTAACAAATATAGTGGATAAGAATGTAAAAATAAAACCAATTCAACGTCACGTTTTTGGTTTATGCAAGTTAATGGAAAGAATAATTCTCTTATTTTAATAGTAAATTGTACAATACCTAGACATGAAAATGTAAAATGTAGAAATAATATCACGTGTAATGATGTATTTTTATGAGTAATATTTGTGGTGAATGACATCATCTTCAGTTTCCTATAAGATCCTGATACTTGTTTTTTAACCCCGAGGGGATAATCTAAAATATTATGAGATATTCATACAATACATTATTCTAACAAATAAAGTCAAGCAAACAGTGTCGGTGAGTTGTAAATAATGTGAGTGGCTCCCTCCAACGGTATTTGCAGCAAACACTTTATAGAAGTCTCGACTAAGTAAATAATACTAAATGTGTTTTAGTTTCTGAGATATCTGAGCTAAATATTTTATCCCATAAACGTTCGGATGTGAGCTTTATAGTTACTAAATATCTGAAACCATTATTTCTGTAGAAATTAGAGTAAATTCTCATTCAGTTTAGTAGCTTTCTTAATTTTCTCTTACATCTAAAATACCTAGTATTTATTAAGATATTTGTAAAGAAATAATAATTATTAAATATTTTAAAGCATAATTTTTTTTAAACAAGAAGTGTTGTAACCGGATGAAAAAAATTCGTGATATATCTTTTTAATTATTGTATGTACATTATGGAAAATGCATTTAAAACTCGGTTTATGGGTACCTGCAATAGCATACTAAATTTGTATAGACCACCGTGTAAAAGATCTGTATCTCAAGTTATCTATTGTTTAAACGCTTCATTGCATAGTATAATAAAGTTATATTAATTTCAACTTTTATTAATCATTTGAGATTTTATTGTTACTAAGTTTCATTTAATTAATAATAAATTTATGCTGTAATAAAATAAAAGTTTTATCAAAATAAAATAAGTTTTATTTACTCAAGTGTTATTGAGATAATATAGTAACTGATAAACTGCGAGAAGAATAATCCATTGTTCTATTTATAGCTAGTTTTTCTAATGACAACGTATTCATTATCTTGAATGAAGGAGCCTTTGTTTATGTTATATGATTACACAACTGTGCTTTGATATTTTATCTACGGTGTTATATTTTATTGTCTTGATAATTTTATAAAGGAATGTTATTATAATAAATTGCGTAATATTTACGGTATATGGATTATGAATGCATACATATAAATAGGACAGTCACCGTTGGAGTGGGTAGGAATGGGGGTGGGGGGGGGGGGGGGGAGGGGTACAGGTGTTGGTGGCATGAGTTTGCACTTTCTTTCATTACTATCGAACTGTGACTTGACAATACTTCTTTCATTATTGTGATAAATAGCAATATAGATAAGTAAGACACCTCCACACTTTTTTCATTATCATATATTCATATCAATTCTTTACAAATAATATCCGCTTGCAAGTGCAGCACATTATTTCCTTACTTAATTTTTTCAAAATAGTACACCTAATAATGCCTAAATCTCGAAACAACATTCACATATATGAAATTTTATTTCCCTCGAGTTAATGGCATTGGATTTCAATGAAATTTTGGAAATGAACCTGACGATGCCTACTGTATTAGCGAAATCGGTTAAATCATGTATAGCTTCAATATTTCAACTTTATGACGTCAGATCGATCTAAAATTTTACGTGGGTATTGTTGATATTGAATACAATTGTTTGCCGTAATATGTCAAAAGGGCCTTACCTTAAACTTTAACCGTTTTTAATGAAACAAAAACTAAAATTCATTAAAAAAATTACCCTACATAATAACTAGAGGTAAATTTTCTGTACATCCATAAATAATAAAGTTATTAAGAATCCAATTAATATGATGCAATATTGCGCAATATTTCGAAATATGTTGAAATGTGACGCAATGTGATGTAATATTTTGAAATGTCTTGAAATAGGATAGAGGTGGTGTAATATTTGAAGTATGGTGCAATATATTGAAATATCTCGAAATATGATAATAGTGATGTAATATTTGAAGTATGGTGCAATGTGATGCAATATTGCGTAATATTATGCAAGATGATGTAACATGGTGCAATATTTTGAAATATCTTGAAATAGGATAATGGGGATGTAATATTTGAAGTTTGGTGCAATGTGATGTAATATTGCGTAATATTATGCAAGATGATGTAATGTGGTGTAATATTTTGAAATATCTTGAAATAGGATAATGGGGAAATAGGATAATAGTGATGTAATATTTGAAGTATCGTGCAATGTGATGCAATATTGCGTAATATTATGCAATACGATGTAACATGGTGTAATATTTTGAAATATCTTGAAATAGGATAATGGTTATGTAATATTTGAAGTATGTTGCAATGTGATGCAATATTGCGTAATATTATGCAAGATGATGTACCATGATGCAATACTTTGAAATATCTTGAAACAGGATAATGGTGATGTAATATTTGAAGTGTGGTGCAATGTGATGCAATATTGCGTAATA
This sequence comes from Rutpela maculata, assembly GCA_936432065.2. Taxonomy (NCBI): domain Eukaryota; kingdom Metazoa; phylum Arthropoda; class Insecta; order Coleoptera; family Cerambycidae; genus Rutpela; species Rutpela maculata. The sequence goes on along the minus strand of OW386294.2, from coordinate 21,346,229 downwards.
TTATGCAAGATGATGTAACGTGGTGCAAAATTTTGAAATATCTTGAAATAGGATAATGGTGGTGTAATATTTAATGTATGGTGTAATGTGATGCAATATTGCGTAATATTATGCAATACGATGTAACATGGTGTAATATCTTGAAATAGGATAATGGTGATGTAATTTTTGAAGTATGGTGCAATATGATGCAATATTGCGTAATATTATGCAATACGATGTAACATGGTGCAATATTTTGAAATATCTTGAAATAGGATAAAGATGGTGTAATATTTGAAGTATGGTGCAATGTGATGCAATATTGTGTAATATTATGCGAGATGATGTAACATGGTGTAATATCTTGAAATGGGATAACGGTGTTTTAATATTTGAAGTATGGTGCAATATGATGCAATATTGCGTAATATTAGTCTATGATGTAAGTATCATGGTGCAATATTTTGAAATATCTTGAAATAGGATAAAGGTGGTGTAATATTTGAAGTATGGTGCAATGTGACGCAACATTGCGTAATATTATGCAATACGATGTAACATGGTCCAATATTTTGAAATATATTGAAATAGGATAATGGTGATGTAATATTTGAAGTATGTTGCAATGTGATGAAATATTGCGTAATATTATGCAAGATGTTGTAACATGGTGCAATATATTGAAATATCTTCAAATGAGATAAAGGGAGTGTAATATTTGAAGTATGGTGCAATGTGACGCAACATTGCGTAATATTATGCAATACGATGTAACATGGTCCAATATTTTCAAATATCTTGAAATAGGATAATGGTGGTGTAATATTAGAAGTATGGTGCAATGTGATGCAATATTGCGTAATATTATGGAAGATGATGTAACGTGGTGCAATATTTTGAAATATCTTGAAATAGGATAACGGTGGTGTAATATTAGAAGTATGGTGCGATGTGATGCAATATTATGCAATATGATGTAACATGGTGCAATATATTGAGATATCTTGAAATGGGATAAAGGGGAAGTAATATTTGAAGTATGGTGCAATGTGATGCAATATTGCGTAATATTATGCAAGATGATGTAATATGGTGCAATATTTTGAAATACCTTGAAATGGGACAATGGTGATGTAATATTTGAAATATGGTGCAATATTTTGAAATATCTTGAAATAGGATAAAGATGGTGTAATATTTGAAGTATGGTGCAATGTGATGCAACATTGCGTAATATTATGCAATACGATGTAACATGCTGCAATATATTGAAATTTCTTAAAGGGGACGTAATATTTGAAGTATGGTGCAACGTGATGCAATATTGCGTAATATTACGCAACATGATGTAACATGGTGCAATATTTTGAAATACCTTGAAATAGGACAATGGTGATGTAATATTTGAAATATGGTGTAATGTGATGCAATATTGCGTAATATTATGCAAGATGATGTAACATGGTGCAATATTTTGAAATATCTTGAAATAGGATAATGGTGATGTAATATTTGAAGTATGGTGCAATGTGATGCAACATTGCGTAATATTATGCAAGATGATGTAACATGGTGCAATATTTTGAAATGCCTTGAAATAGGATAATGGTGATGTAATATTTGAAGTATCGTGCAATGTGATGCAATATTGCGTAATATTATGCAATACGATGTAACATGGTGTAATATTTTGAAATATCTTGAAATAGGATAATGGTGATGTAATATTTGAAGTATGTTGCAATGTGATGCAATATTGCGTAATATTATGTAAGATGATGTAACATGATGCAATACTTTGAAATATCTTGAAATAGGATAATGGTGATGTAATATTTGAAGTGTGGTGCAATGTGATGCAATATTGCGTCATATTATGCAAGATGATGTAACGTGGTGCAAAATTTTGAAATATCTTGAAATAGGATAATGGTGGTGTAATATTTAATGTATGGTGTAATGTGATGCAATATTGCGTAATATTATGCAATACGATGTAACATGGTGTAATATCTTGAAATAGGATGATGGTGATGTAATTTTTGAAATATGGTGCAATGTGATGCAATATTGTGTAATATTATGCAATACGATATAGCAGGGTGTAATATTTTGAAATATCTTGAAATATGATAATGGTGATGTAAAATATGAAGTATGGTGCAATGTGATGCAATACTGCATAATATTATGCAAGATGATGTAACATGGTGTAATATTTTGAAATATCTTGAAATATGACACAAGGTGAAGGCGGAAGGATGACACTCCTCTCAATGGGTGATGGTGGGATAGATTTTCATGTATTCCTTTAATACACTTTTAATATGATACACATCCATACACAGACAGATAAAGTATTTGGAACAGTGGTAAAATATGTACTGCCCAACCTATGACATTTCCGATTACCCCTTCCATGGTGATGAGGAGGGAAGGGGGTTCAGAATTATGGTGGGGATGTGAGGTGGGAGGTTTGAATTATGGTGGAATAGATTTTCATGTATTCCTTTAATACACTATTACATCTGATACACATCCATACAGACGGACATAATGATAAAGTAGTAAAATATGTACTGCCTAACTTATGACATTTCCGATAAGGTGATGAGGTGGAGAGGGGATTCTGAATGGCGGTAGGGATGGGAGGTGGGGGTTTTAATTATGGTGGGGGGGGTTATGAGAAAGTGGAAGGGGGATTGAAAAGTGGAGGGGGTGGGGCGTGGCTTAGAGAAAAGTGGAGGGGGGTTCTGAAAGAATGGAGGGGATTGGGTGGGGCTTATGAAAAATGGAGGGGGGTTCTGGAAGAGTGGAGGGGATGGGGTGTGGCTTATGAAAAATGGAGGGGGGTTCTGGAAGAGTGGAGGGGATGGGGTGTGGCTTATGAAAAATGGAGGGGGGTTCTGAGAAATTGGTGGGGGGTTCTGGAAAAGTGGAGGGGGGTACTAAAAAGTGGTGGGGGGTGTCACAGAACTGTCATTTCTTTACTACTGGTTAAAACCAAAAAGTCACCTCTATCTTATCCAGCTTTGCTGTCAGTAGTGTCAATCCCAAGTCTGATATAGTGATATGGTTGTACCGCATTACGTTAGATTAGTTAAAATCATTGGCGGCACATTTCTACAAAAAAATAAGGTAATTTTTTTGGTAATTTTTTTTTTATTTCTCATTTTTTTAAACTCCTTTCGGTGGGAACAACCTATTGTTAAATTTTCCGCATGTCATGGTAGATCACGTTGTATACGCAAATAAATATTTTCTTCATATAAAATAAATAGTTTTGACCCGAAATAAGTAAATTTATTTATTACTAACTTATTATTTCTCTCTGCAAAAGTATTTGTTTTATACGAAGAAAATATTTATTTGCATACACCTATATGAAACAAATATTCTTGATTTAAAATGTTATTTCTATCTGTGTGTATATGTATGTCCTTATTGTAAATGTAATGACTTTTGTTATAGACTTAAAAGTTTTATTTCAAATTTGGTGCCCCTGTAAAAGAGCATGGTAGAATACTTCCTATTGAAATTGGGACATATTTTTCATACAAGGTGATCCCCAGAGGTGTGTAAACTGTCATACATTAACTAAATTTTACTAACTATAATTTTAGAGCAAAATGTTACTAAGGTTTTTGATTAAGCACACACGAGCAGAAATTGCAGTCAAATTTTACCATGTATAATCTGATTCGACTTAAAATAGTTATCTGGGAGTGTTTAGGATCGCGAATTACGAATTTTTTGCAAAAATTAAGAATGCAAGATGGCGGACGAATTTTACCGTATATGATCCGTTTCAACTCAAACTCTGCATCTGGGGGTTTTTAGAATCGCAAATTACGATGTTTTTTATAAAAAATTAACAATTCAAGATTGCAGCGTCAATATGGCGGAATTATTCTCATTAAGTATAAAAATAAGTATATGAAAGTAACAAAATAAGTAGAAAAAAACTTTTTCGTTTATGAAAATCTCGGAAAATGTATTAAAAAGAAAGTACACTAAACTAATCGTTAAATACACAACAGTTTGCTTTATTTGTTTTTTCTTTTGTATATTTACTCCTGATAAATAAACTTATACCCGCCCGTAGGCATTATGGTGCAAAAAATAAATAATTTTATGTAATGTTCTTAGGAATACTTAACACGGCAATAAGCCTGGCAATATTTTTCAACTATGGCAACACCAAAGCATTAGTAGGAATAAAGAGGCATTAAACGGCAATAAGCAGGAAATAAATTGGCAATAATGGTAGGTAATATAACAGCAATAACAAAAAAAATACTACTTTATTGCCGGCAATTGGCAACGCTGTACAAAATTTTGGCCAGTGAGAAGCCCTTCGTGCAAATTCTACGACAGTGTACCTATATGGGTATTAAAATTAAATATTTTAAATGCCAGATTAAATCTGTCAATTTTTATTTTAGTATCATACATCTCACTTATAGCTGTTAAACCTATATAACTGTAAAATGCCAAATTATGTCTCACTTGGTTAATACTGTTAGAATAAAACACTTCTCTTAGTTTCACACCATCGACTTACTCGTACCGGTGTCCAACATAAACTGCCTTCTCTTTCGGTGGTCAACTGCTGCACAGCGCCACCTCGTATTTGGTGTTACTTTATTACTCATCAACATTAGGTACAAATAATTCCAATACAATATATCTCTTTTTCCTTATAATTTTTTTAAACTGAGTGTAATAGTTTAAATAACACCACTTTAAATAATCAGCAGAAAACGTTAAATATTCTTTACGTATTTTTTTTAAATCTACTTATAAAACAACGTGCCTATTCTAATGTGATTTAATTTCATAATTTGTAACCTCATAATAATATTTTCCGTCGTCGTTAGGTGCAGCCAATGTATCCTCGTCAGCTCTGTCCTGAGCCCTACACTCTCTTCTTCTATCTTTTTAAGATGAACCACATTTTTCCGAAGTTCTTCTCCTATTTGATTGTTTTTAACATGGATGTCGCCCTTATTTATATTGGTAACAGTATGGAAGTGGTGTCGAAATTTGGGGTTAATTTATTACTTCTTGTTATAGACTTTGTCTTCATATGTTCTTCAGCTTTCCTTTTCCTATCTCCATATTCTTTTCCTTTTTGTTTTCTCATTTTATCTTTACTTATCTCTTCATCTACGATTTTGTTTTTATCTTTCAGGAGGTAACTGATTTCAAGTGCACTTCAAAAAACATGTGACTTCAGTACATCCATGGTTTATGCAGCAACATTGCTAACGACCACTCCATTCTCAAAAATTAGGTCCTAATCTTGACCTTGTCAAGATTTCGAGAAAACTTAACCTAAAGTTTTGGGCCACAATCTTAAAATTTTTATAAACTTCTGGAGTTTAGCATCTGCCATAATGGATCTGCCATCTTGGATTTTGAAATGATCAAATTCTAACTTCAGATTCGTGATCAGCGACCCCAAAAACCCTCGAGTAACAAAATTCAGGCCAAAATATTGAGTGAATTAATTTGAGCATGAACGAAAAAGGTATTTTTAGCACTTTTGGGTTAAGTTTTCTCGAAATCCTGACGTGATGACGCAAAACGGATTACGGCATCGTGTTCAGCATGTCAAAAATCTTCGGAGTACGGTAATGGAATCCCATTGGTCCAACATTTTTTTCTTTTTTGTAAACCTGTGTAATCAACAGGGACTGTGAATTGCACTCCATCCACTAACCATTCAATCCAGTCACCATCTCTCTTTTAGTTTGGCTGAATAGAATAGAGCAAAACAAGCCTGTGCTAGATAGCTTACAAAAGTGTATAGGAAATAGATAGTATAATCACAGAAACTATAAAAAGGACAGTAATTGAATGAGCAGCAAGAAGTTTCTGCAATACACATTTTGATTTTTTTTTTACTGCCATTAAATAATCATTCAAACCTTACTCGGAAGTATATCGTAAATTTTAGACAGGAAGCACACATTCATGTCTATAATAATCAAATCAAAATGTATTGACCACGTTTACATTGTCCCATGGTTTTATAAACATTTCTAATACTTATTAATAAAGTATATCTGTGTATGTATAAAAAATGTAGTTAATAAACAAAAGTGAAATTCTGGAACTGTCCGTCATATCAAGTTAAATTTATGAAAATAATGAACAGCAGAGATTTATGTTTATAAGAAATATGAGAACTGATTTAGTATAATATAATATAATAATAATAATAATATTTATTTATTAGCAAAAGCTAAAAATACAAACAATGACAATATTCAATGTATCCATACACAATACACAATATAGCAAAAAAAATTATACATACATAAATTAGGAAATCTAAAATATATGCACATTATTTTTTACATATTCCCTACATTTTTTCTTAATGTCCACAAATTTGGACTATGCTTTATTTCATCTGTCAGATCATTATATTCTTTTAATACCTATACAATAGCTCTATGTTCAAAACATCAAATTCATTAAAAAGAATCATTTGTGGATTATTGTTTTTTTTTTCTATAACTATAGAATTACTTTTATTATTATTTTTTTTTAATATCTGTTAATGTTAATAACATTTTAATGTCAAAAATTCGAAAACATGATTCTTTAATAATTATTTTCTGGCAGATGACCACTTTATCCAGATCAGTTTTATAAGTTCCATTCCGGGACAAAATGCCAAATGCCAAATGTTCTGTATTACCGATCTTAAACCAATCACAATCAAAGCTTTTGACACTACTACCCACGGCTCAGTTTCTGAATCCTCTTCCTCGAGAAGACAGATACTTGATCCAAATCGTTTTCCGTCTTCTTCCTGATTGTCAAGTTTCACAGTATGAAGCAAGCTGTTCCTAACCACACTTTCGACATCCTGTAACCTTGGCTGGATAAGCCTTCATATTTCCTGCACGGCTTTCGGTTCCACTTCCACACCTCAGGCATTGCTCGCACCGTCTTCCATGCTGCACTCTTAGAACCTTATTCAAAATATTCAATATAATATTACGAACTACTAATACGAAGAACCATATAATTCTAAAAAACCAAATAAGGCTATGGCCAAATACAACTACACAATGCATGGTTAATTTTGTGTGCCATATTTAAGCCTTGCTTAAGTGAACATGAATACACGTCGCAATTGCAAGAAATTTTATTAAAACCTGAACACACCATATAAATGGGTGACTTAATATGAGCATTAGTTCTAGCCATATCGATATAAAATGTGATATCCTGCCTTGAATTCTGTTTAGGTACCAAAGACTTAATTGTGATAAGAGGTCGAAACGAAAATTGAATTTACTTATTAAAAAAAAACGCTGTAAAAGTAAAAAAATATTTTGAGGTTTCTGGTTCTTGTACACACACTAAATCACATTTTTTTTCATCCCCTTTAATAATGGGGTGGGGGTGGCTAATGCCAAAATTTTTTTTGAGACCTTAGCTTCTCTTGTCTATACTAAATATCAATTTTATGAACTCTTACCTGCTTGATTTACCTATTTACTCCAAATTTACCCCAATTTACCCCCCAACCCTTCGATGGAACAAGATGAAAATATAATCTAGTTCTAGATCTCGTTAAAGTACATATGTGTACCAAATTTCAAGTCAATATCTCAAGCGGTTCCAGAGTAAACGTGCGCACGAAAAAAGTTACAGACCGACAGACAGAAATTTTTTTTCGCTCAAACTTGAAATCTCGACGTTTCATGACATTCTAAGCCTATTTGAACAATAAAAATTTTTTAAAATTTTTTTGTCGTTACTATACTTCCACTGGATGTGGAAGTAATTATAATCTGTACCTCTTTCAGGATAATAACCATCCGATTTAAATATAAGACATTTTACAAACTATCTTGAGAATTGCATAATACGCATGTTATATTAAATTGCAATAATTTAATTTTTGACATTACATAACTACCATATGATATTTTAAAGCGCCTACATTAATAATTTTTCTTTTTCTTTTTTGCAATTTCTTAAACATCTAAGCGATTTTAGGACTGATGCAGTTGTGTGGCTTATATGATCTGTAAAAATAACATTTAAATCGTCTGCAAAAATGAACTGCCATAAGTTAAAATTTTTTTAGTGACAAAATGGTGGAATCGTTAATGTTAAAAGTGGTTAATTTTTTCAGTATAGTTGGATGGTCTAAGCGGTTAATGGCTACAGGACAGTTTCTGTAGATAACTTTGACTTGACTAGTATTGTCTATATTTTCAGAAATAAATTGTGGTAATATAGATCCAGAGACTCATGTTTCCAAATTTTCCCTAATTAACGCTTTACAATGTTGTTGCACTGATATTGTTTAATTCCGGTTTCTGCACTATTTATTTTGTTTTTATTTTATTATTTTTTTGTGGCTTCCAGCCGTTCTTGTACTGACTCAAAAGCCTTTTTTTGTTTGGTGCTCTCTGCCTTTCTGTTTGGTGCCCTTCTTTCATCGATTTACATCCGTTCCTTGATACCTAATGTTGAGATAATACAAAGCAAATAAATATTATTTATTTTCAACTAATAATGTTATCTCTTCAGTTCGGCAAAAACTTGAATTTATGTCCTGGTACCAAAGTATAGAAAGAAAACAGAGCAGAGGCTGTACTTCCAACAATAATTACAAAAGTAAATATTTTTTATTGTACCTAATTTATTTTTAATTCTTCCAGTATGACATAGCAACACAAGACCACAATTCACTGTTCTAATTTTTTTTAAGTCTCTAATGTAAATAGTAATCCAACACATCGTCATCTATCTTACGAAATGTCGTATCTCAGTTTTCGTGATTTAGCGCTAGAGCTGTTTTAAGTTTTGGTGGTTTTTAAAATGAATAATAAAAATTGAGATTCGCCAACGTCTAGTTGTACCCATTCTCGCATAGTATACGCGCTTTACTGACGAGAGTTTGTGAGATGCAAGAACATTTCAAATGAAGTATATTTGCCGACCTATCTCAAATTTCGATTTTTTTGAGATACGACACTTCGTGAGATAGACGACGACATATACTACATCAAAGGAAGTTACTCCATTTCCTTTTGTTTTCATACACGAAATACGTATTAAATAATATTTAGAAGAGGATTTCCACTTCTTCCATCATCAACATGATTTCTCATAAAGACAGTGCGAATTAAGATTTAAAATACCTTTGTTTTACAATCACAATGATCTAAAGTACGAAATGTACTTTGATATTCTTCTTTTGTTTTGCGATCACAATGATCTAAGGTACACAGTGCACTCTGATATTCTTCGTTCTCTATGTGATCACTATGATCTTTCACATACAATGTGCAAATTTCAGATCAGATCACCATGATCTTAGACACACACAATGTATCCTTGATTTTCTATATTGTAACGTGTTTCCACCCTTAGGAAACCACCCTCGCAAATTCCGTGGGTTCCAAAAATTATAACAAGAGATGTCCACTAACACACTTTATTAAATGTTTACTGGATACTTCACAATACTATTATTAATTTAAATACACTTTACTGACTAAAAATCACAATGTTTATTACTTTGTTTATCTTTGAACTCTTAACCTCACTTTCTATACTTTCTGAACTCTCTGAACTATTCGCCGAGAATGCGGTCGGTCTTTTATACCTAAAAATGACAGATCTCGATTGTTCTGTGATGACGCCACCATTCTCTAGAGAATTCCAGATGTCACTTTGGAATCTTCTGGTAGGTTCTTTTTCGAGTAGGTGCAAATACACTACATTCATTCTAAGGGTTGTAACACATTACAATATGATCACTATGATCTTTCATACACAATGTAGGAATTAGAATTTAAGAATTTCTTAATATTTTTCCCTGTTCGCCATGACCTTAGGTACACAATGTATTCCTGATTTTCTATATGAGATCTATGAACTTTCAAACACAATGTATGAAATAAAAGTTTAAAATTATAGATTTTACGATCACCATGATCTGAGGTATATAGTATACTCTATTGTTTTAAAATTATTATTATTGTTATTATTATTTTGAGAGACTTGCTTTGACATTTTATTGTTCAATTTATCCTCGTCGCCACTTGTAAAATGCCAGATTATGTCTCACTTGGCTAATACTGTTAGAATAAAACACTTCACTTAGTTTTCAAAAATAATAAGGGCGCTTTTTTAAATTCACCGGTGAGTGCACCGATCTCGACCGGTTTCTCACCGAGCCGTTTCAAAATTAACCAGTCACCAAAAATAAGGTGTTTCTAAATTCACCGGTGTGATCAGCTGTTTCAACCGGTAAGGCACCACATCCACCAGGTTTTTTAGTTGGAATTTCGGTGTTTCCAATCCCGTCTTGCGCAGTTTAATAAATTCATTATTTCAATACACTGCGCATGGCCTTTGCATGATGGGAACTGTCCGCGAAGTTGGAATCAAAACGACAAAACGGAAAGCCTTACCGAAGCGTTTCAAAATGTTTAATCCACCACATGCAACCAGATATTTACCGGAAAAAATGTTTCTAGCCGGTTACCTCCACCGGTAAATTTAATGGTGAATATTGAAAAGTGCGGTAAATTAAAGAATGCTGTAAACAAGTTATTATTCAACGAGCGTGTAATGATGGCCAAACTCGCGTGTAATAGCTATTACACGAGAGTAGAATACTATACTTTTTTCTACAACTATTGGATAATTCATAAAGATAAAAAAAGTTGTCTGTTTCTGGTATTCCATTGTGTAACCATGGGTGTTTCGACGTGTTGAACACGAATCAGATATCCGTTTAGCTCCGTTACCCACCAATTTAAAAAAAAAGTTGGTGGGTGATGGAGCTAAAAGGGCAACTGATTCGTGTTTAGTACGTCGAAATACATATGGAGGTCACCCAATGGAGTCCCATCGAAAACAGACCACTTTTTTTGTTGTTGTGTGCCTGTTATCCATACGTTTTTTAACAAGTAATAGGGCTCATTACTCACGGCGGTGGGTAATAATTCATTACTCAATGTGCTAGAACCAATCACAAAAGACCTCGCAAAAGACGATTTAAATTCAAAAACATCGCGTATGCAAACGCATATTCAAACTGTTATGCACATTGACATAATGTAGATTTCTTTTTACATTTTAACAATCACACTAGGTTTTTTTTTATTAATTTGTACAAGTTTGTTATGAAAAAATTATTTCAAGCGATGTTAAAATTACCAGTATGAAAAATACAACTAGTTGTATTATAAGCTTTTATTTAACTTGCAATGGTTGTAACTGTGTCTTTCCGGTTCACAATTTGTGATGGAATTTTATTTCAATTAACCTGTTAGTCCACTCAATCCGACGTTAAAAAGGGTCAACTGTGCATTTTGGGTGGGACGCGTTTTAATATTTTTATTATGGGGGGGGGGTCCAACATAAGTTTAAATTTGAGTTTTCGGGGTCGAAGGTGCACCCATTTGGCCACCATCTTGAAAATAAGAATGTAAGTGGTTTTTTAATATGTCTTCCAAACTATAACTCCTACAAAAAATTTGTAGAGAGCCTTTTGGTAGATAATATCGAGGATAATATTATCTACAACATTAACAACTTTTTGTTGTGACTTCGATAATTAAGAAGTTATAGGAAAAAGTTAATGAACATTTAGGGGATGAAAAACTATTATTGTTAATAACTTTTTTCTATTAATTTTATGAAAAAAATGTATCCGGGATTTCTTATAGAGCATTTTATAATAGGTAATTTGATCTACTATTTTTTTTTATATTTTGATCATTTTTAAGGGTTTTTTAGCACTGGAAAGGGAGGAAGGTCAAATGTAAATGAGGTATAGAGGTAAAAGAAAATTATTATGGTACTTTATTTCTACCTACATACCATTTACATTATTATATTTTATGTCTTTGATATTAACTTATTAATATATTTTTCATTATTATCATCTTATTCATATTATTGTTAACGGCAAAAAACGCGTATTTTCAAAACCGAGTTCAAAACAATTTTTACCGTTACCGTCCAATTTGAAAAAACTTTTTACCAGATTATTCTCTTCGTTCGCGAGACCTTCAATTTTTAATTCAATTTTTTTTTTCGTCAAGTCAGTGATAACAAAGTTATCGCAGAAAAACGTGTTTTTGCGAATTCCTCCCCCACCCTGTGCAATTAAGCTGATCTATCTTGATAACACGATAAGAGAGTGTAAGCAAATTGTCAAAAAAAAAAAAATAAATAAAAAAAAGTTAGTTTTATTTCAAAACCAGATCCGCTCGACTATTCAATTTATCACATATTGCGAGGCAAGATATGTATTGCACATTTTTCGATACCAAACTCTATCCAAACGTGTTTATTCAATTATTTTCTTTACTTTTTTTTTTTCGACATAAATATCCTAAATTATATCAACCATTTTACAGATTTCCATAGTTTTAAAAATGTAAGATTTTCAGGCTCGTTTTAAGCGGGCATGCAAGGCGTGCACGGCTCGCAGGCGGCCGGTATACCTTTTTGACCAATAAAATAATAATATTTATTGTTTTGAATTCATCTCCCTGTACTTTGGAAAAGAAGCGTTATCGCACCAATCCACATAGGACATCTTTCTTATTTTGACGCAATAACTATAGAGTTTGCCCTATGGCCTTGTAATCAGTGCCGACAAAAACTTTTTTTTAGTCCGAAAAAATTTTTTGAGTCCGAAAAATTTTCTTCTGTTTATGAGCACTAACCACTAAGACGAAAAACAATGGCGCCCCTAGGCCCGGACCTATGAGGCCTAGTCACAAAACCGGCCCTGCTTGTAATTGTATTTTTTTACATTTGAGATTGAGTAATGAAAAAAAATATACTTACGCGAGTATTGGTGTATTAACACAATAATTAATAAACGAAGTTTTCAATATTGTTCTTAGTTATATACGTATGTACAGGGTGGTCGCGCGAACGTTAGAACTTCGTTATTTTTGGAGTTACTTAAAAAAGTTCAAAAATAAAAGTTTCGAAAATCACATGTATTTTCCAAAAATCACTTCAAAAAAACAATTGAAAGTCGCATTTTGGAGATATGTGAGTGTTAGAATGTCATAAAACGTCGAGATGTTAAGTTTAAGCAAAGAAAACAAATTTCTGTCTGTCTGTTATTTTTTTTTGTTCCTACTCTGGAACGGTTTATGATATTGACTTGAAATTTGGTATACCCACATATTATTATTATTATAATGAGGTCTGGAACTAGATTATATTTTGATCTTATTCGGTTGAAAGGTTGGGGCTAAATGGGGTAAATGGGGGTAAATAAGTAAAGCAAGCAAGAGTTCATAAAATTTAATGTACAGGGTAGACCAAATTAGATGGGATTTGGGGTTTTCTCTAAAATTATGGCAGATAGACAAAAACCAATATAGGTGTCCTGAGCTCGATTTTCAAGAATGGCACAAACCGCGATCGTCTAACTTTTTCGACTACCAAGATACAGAGCGTGTTTGGAAAATTTTCAATTTTGAATGACTTCTATATAATCCGGTGATTTTAGCTTAAAAAATAACGATTTATCAGAAAGTTTTGGGACTAGCCAAAAATGAGTCTATCCGCTACAGAATTTCCTCAGGAATCCGAGAAAAATAGTGTTGACCACTCAGAACGGCGGCTTTAATTGTTATTTAACTTTTTGTAAACAAAATTAATTTTGCAACTTAGTTTTTTGCTTATATCTTCGCTTCTAAAGGTCGTAGAAAAACGTTCAATTTCTTCGTCATGAGCTCCCCTATAAGGTAGGTATACGCAAAGAACGAATCTTTGATTGTTAATAACATTTTATGACGAAAAACTGAAAAAATTGAATTTTTAGATCCTCGAACTTTGAAGTTCTGTAGAAACAAATATAAAATCTGTATGTTAGCGATATTATGAGAAATAGTACATATTTTTACCCTTAATAAAATGCACTTTGTCCCGTTGCAAAATATTTTTTTTTTTTTGCAATTAATTTATTAAGAAAACATTTCAAATTATTATATTAAAGATCAAATTAATATTTTACAGTTCTGTTTCGGTAAGTACATTTTATTTGATGTACATTTACATAATCAAAAAGAATATTGTAAAAAAATTTGATTTGCGACTTTTTTACGCAAAAAATCAATTTTGATTGATTGATTGATTGATTTACCAGCGTACGGTAGGCATTGCTGCCACTCCCAGGGTTTTACAGCTGGGCCTGCTACGTCCACGCTGGGTTGGACTAAGATCATGCTTGTTGCCAGCAGCGAGAGCCACATGGCGCATGGTAAAGGAACATGGGATGGGAGGTGTAGGTATTTATGAGATGCGTTACCGCATTGTGTCGTGAGGGAGCGTTTAAGCTCCCTTTTTTGTGTTTTTGGTTCTGGGCATCTGCCTCTTCTGAATCTTCGTGTTAAATATGTGCTGTGTCTTGATATGGAGTGTTTATGCTCCTCTTTTTGTGTTTCTGCTTCTTCAAATCTTCTTTTGCTGAGTCTTCTGATTCCTCGGTTTCCGATGCTGGGTTGAATTTGGGTCATGCTTGTTGTCAGTAGCGAGAGCCACATGACGCATGTTTTTTCTTCGCTTTTCCTAGTTTTTTTCCCTCTCGATTGTTGTTTTCCACGTGTAACATGGTCTCCCTATTTTTAGTTTGCTGCTGTTCAGTGTTAGCGCTTTCTTCTGCTGTCCTTTTTGCTTTAACCTTCTTGATCCTTGCCCTTATCTCTCTGCTTACCAGGGTATGGTCTATTTGTGTGATTGAGCTTCCATTACTCCAGGTGTCAATGCAGGTTTGACTTTTGCTCCATGTATTTCTTATTGTTAAGTCAAACATGTGTGCTAGGTTTTTCAGCGCGTTTCCATTTTCGTTAGGCCATGTGTGGAGTATATGTGCATTGAAGTCTCCTAATAGTATAATAGACATTTTTCTTGATTTTTCATAGCGTTAGTGTGTGCCGGTTTTCTTTTTCTAATTGATGGCTTAGTGCTCCATATAGACAGTCCTCTCTTCGGTTATTACTGATTTCTTTCTCCTCTTTGCCTCCTGGCACGATTTCATTGCACTATATATACCATTATTTACTGCGTTAGAGGGGAAGCACTGTGTAAAGTTTTGGTTTGTATACCTAATTAAACATTATCTAATATTTCTTATCAATTACTGAAAATGTTCCGAGATATGTATTATTTTACAAACACATCCACTTATACTTTTTTTAACTATATGTTTTACACGTTGTCACTATTTAACTTTTATAAACTTTTATGGGTATCCATTGGTGACAGCATTATAAAGCAGGTCTGGTCGCCTCGACAGCAAGATGACAATTCCAATGTGTTGTCGCATTGTGTTCGTTATTTAATGTTTATGCTCCTCTTTTTGTGTTTCTGTTTCTACAAATTTTCTTCTTCTCCTTCTGAGATTTCTGATGCCTCGGTTTCTGGTTCTGGTAGGGTATATCGCTGCAATTTCTTTGTGGAGTTCATTTTTCCCACTCGCTTTCTTTTCCAGTATGTTTGGTCGCTTCTCAGTTTGTTCATGATCCTCTTAGTTGTTGTTTTCCACGTGTAACCCAGTTTCCCCATTTTTTTCTTTTTTCGTTTCTTCTGGTTTCTTGAGTCAGTTTCATGAATACCCTTCCTGCTGTATTGTCTGATTGATCAATGATCAATGATCTTGATCATTTTCTATGATTGCCGTGGTTATGTTTTCGTTTATATTTTCCGTCCTTATTTCGATGGAGCTCTCTCGTCTGATTACCTATGCAACTCCTCTACTGGTCTTTTCATAGTGTTGGCGTGTGCTGGGGTTGTTATGTTTTCTCCTTCTAACTGATGGCTTAGTGCTCGATTTTTGTAGCAGTAACTGATGTGTCTTCGTTGTTACGTTTTGTAGTGGATAAATTATTTTTGTGTTCTCTGCAGAGTTATTATTTCTTGCTTACTTTTTGCGTATTCTTACGGACCTAAACGTTTTTAATAAAATTCCTTAACCTTACCAGAGCCGTACCAGATGTGAAGTGTAGACAGTCAGTATGTTCTTATAGCATGCATGAGATTTTTTAAATTTTAATGGCACTGAAACCAAGCTAATAATGGGCAACAATTTTATCCAAGTTTTTATTATTTTTGAATTGATTTAATTTGGCGCGGTGTACTGTTACTCTAATGGTACGCCCCTGGTAGTATTTGCTGGAAGAGAATTGTTTATTAACTTATTTCTAATTTATTGCATTTCAGGTCTGTTTATGAAATTCTTAAAGTTGTCTACAGGTACTTAAGACATAAATATTTTAAGGGTAAAGTGGACTTATTTTGATTGATTTATGGCCTTTCCTTCCTTCGGGTACCTACTCGATATTTGTCGACTGTTTTCAGTTTTTTACGCTGCACTGAAAGATTTAATCACTCGTATTAATTAAATATTAGCACATATCAATTAATTGTTGCTATTCGGACACTACCACCGCATGCACAATTTTTCACTTCACGAATGTACTTTTGACCTATTTGGGACAGCTTATTACTGGTTTTTCTTCCGATTTAAAGGATCGTTAAATAACAGGCGTCTATTCACCGTAACGTCTCTAGAGGGACCCGGTAAAAGACTCTTTTACGCAAAAAATCAATTTGGCAACTTAAACCAATGTAAATATCTCAGTGTATTTTGCATAAAATTTACTGCAACCAATGGCATTTCAATTGTCATAAAAAAAAACACGAATTAAAAAAAAAATTGTGCTCCGATGCTTTGGAGCCGAGATATGAAGAATTCACGTTTTTTGCGATTACGGCGAAATTTGAAAATATTTTTACTTGAAAATTTAACTGAATATTCTCAGGGTATGTGTTATCACTTATAAATTGTGCCTTGCCTATAATATATCTAATTGGGCCATGGAAAAAAATCGAGAAAATTGCATCTTTGGTGCTCGCGCTGACGCTAAACGCTAGATCCCCTTTCTCCTTCACTGCGAGCGGCGATCTTGGACGGTTTCACCGCGGCGGCAGCTTTATTTCTCCTTTTCTCGGCTCCAGGAGTGGCTAGATGGACGTTTTTTTTAATTCAACTTTTTTTTTTCTCAGCTTTCCGATTTTTCAATTATTTTTCAATCATTCAATTACGTTGATAATACATTGATGAGTGAATAGTTTTTACTCTTATTGGAGATAAAAAAAACCGCTGCCTAAGGAATTACTACTTCCACATCCAGATTTTCTATCCAAGTCAGTCACAACGAAAAAACTTCGTATGTGGAAATAATTGTTTATGGAACTTTAATAATATAATATTTGAAATCCTCTACCCCAAAAACCCATAAAACGATACCCCACATCGGTAGTGGGGTGGGGGTGGTGATAGTGGTTGGTAGTGGGGGTGGGTAAAAATATATTTTGAAGTTTCTGGTTCTTGTACACACACTAAATCACATTTTTTTTTAATCCCCTTTAATAATGGGGTGGGGGTGGTAATATGGGTGGCTAATGCCAGAATTTTCTTTGAGACCTTAGCTTCTCTTGTATATACTAAATACCAATTTTATGGACTCTTACCTGCTTGATCTACTTATTTACCCCAAATTTACCTCAATTTACCCCCCGACGGAACAAGATGAAAATATAATCTAGTTTTAGATCTCGTTAAAGTACCTATGTGTACCTACCAAATTTCAAGTCAATATCACAAAAAAAAGTTACAGACAGACAGAAATTTTTTTTTCGCTCAAACTTAAAATCTCGACGTTTCATGACATTCTAAGCCTATTTGAACAATAAAAATTTTTAAAAATTTTTTTTGTCGTTACTATACTTCCACTGGATGTGGAAGTAAAAGGTATACATTTTGTATTAAGAAATTAATTTATTGAATATAGTTTATTTTTCTGATTTAATTCAAACTGACAGACATCAATATTGATTTAATTTGTTTTAAACAGCGAAATAAACATCTAATTCGTAACATAACAATAATGCGTGATTTCTTAAATTATAAGATGTTTGATTATAAACTACTAAAATTATTTTATCTAGTAAAATAATAAAGCCACTGTATTACAAAATGTACTTTTTGTGGAGCAACGTAATTGAATAATTGAAAAATAATCAAAGAATTGGAAAGCTGAGAAAAAAATAAGTTGCATTAAAACTAGCCACTCCTGAAGCTGAGAAGAAGAGAAATAAAGCTGCCGCCGCGGTGAAACTGTCCAAGTACGAAGGTCGTAGAGAAAGGGAAAGGGGATCTGGCGTCTAGCGACAGCGCGAGCGCCAAAGATATAATTTTCTCGATTTTTTTTCCATGGCCATTTATATGGCACATTTTGTAAGTGATAACACACACTTTGCGGAATATTCACTTTTATCTTATTATATTCCATACTTCTTATATTATATATTTTGAAAATTTTTATAATTTTCAGAATTTTTCAAATGCAACTAATTTTTATATATCTTCTGTTAATGTCCAACCATACTGAAGAACATCTGGTAGTTTTAAAGACATTGTTACCTGCTTTCTTCCAAATAAGATGTGTATATATATGCACATCTTTTGGCATGGTCATAAGTAGAGGTCCTTAGCCGACATTGGGCCTCCCCCCACCACTTTATGTGACGTCATGACCTTGACCTTGGATGACGTAAGCGTCCTTGGGCTGTGCACGCTCTTGTATCATATCATTTGACCTTGAAAAGGTACGTTTGCCAAGCACACATTTTGTGCCTCTGTGGCCTTGACCTTGGACGGCGTAAGCGATCCTAATATGTAGACACTGCCCGATCTTGTGTTAGGCTTGCGACCTCGAAAAGCACGTTTGTCAAGGATAGAATGTGTTGTGACGTAGTAGCACTTGGCTATAAAAGAGTGAGAGGAGTTAACATGTAATCATTCTGAACGTTAGACTCCTGTAGTAACGTAGCAAAGATGTATACGTGTATTTGTGGTGCTAGTTTTACGCGAGGTGATAATATGCGACGCCATCAGAGGCAAGCATGTAAAAACTTAAATCAAGATGGCCCTTCAGCAAAACGGCCAAAAGTGGATTCAAACCCTTCAACGTCTACAAGCTTGCAAACGTGTAACAGCTGTAATGTGACTCTAACAGCTAATCAGATGCAATCTCATAAAAGAACATTGCAACATAGAACAAATTCATGTGTACCTTTGATGGATGGTGTAGAAATTGTTCGAAGTGCTTTCAAATATAGAGTTATAACTTACCGAGTGCATAGTGAAAATGAGAAATTAGACTATATAATATTTTTCAACGAAATTAGACCTAAAATATTAAATTTATTAGAAGAAGTGCTGTTACTTCACAAAACAGTAAAAATAAACATGGAGACGTTTGCCAAATACATATTGCAAACTCAAGAAATATCAGAAATGAAATCATTTAATACCCCCAATAAGATTTTGGACCAGAGTATGGATTTAGGCAACTTTCTCGATACCTTTGTGGACATGATGGTGACACAAACTACAGAGTTCCAAGAACGTGATTCCGGTATGTAAATATCTATTGATGTGTAGAATAATGATTAATAACTGCATATTATTTTTTAGGATGGGCCCTCGTGCAAATAAAATTTATTGAAATAAATGTAAATAAGTACAGTCCACTGGGTGGTTCATCATACATCAAACTACCAAAGTTCATAGAAAATAAAAGGGCCATAGTGAATATAGAAAACCAGGATCAGTATTGTTTTGCTTGGGCTGTAACTTCAGCGCTGTACCCTGCAAATGGTCGAACATCTGACATGTCATCTTATCCACATTATTCAAGAGTTTTAAATTTGACAGGTATGGATTTTCCAGTTAAATTGCGGGATATTTCAAAATTTGAAGAATTGAATAATATATCGGTTAATGTATATGGTTTAGAAAAGAAATTTGAGAATAATAGAGTAAAGTATGATGTTGTCGGACCTTTGCGTTACTCTGAGAAGAAATTGCGTATGCATGTTAATTTGTTATTAATTTCCGCGGAATGTGATGAGGATCATCATTGTACGGTAGACTGTGCCAAAACTCACTATTGTTGGATAAAGAATTTATCTAGGTTAGTTTCACATCAAATTTCTGCTCACGAGCATAAAAAATATTTTTGTGATGGATGCTTGCAGTATTTTAGTAATGAGCGTCAGTTAATGCTTCATCAGAAAAATGATTGTAATCATATTTATACAACAACACCATCGAGACAATTTCGGATTGATAAATATGGGAAACAGGTACCGGAAAATATATTAAAATTTGAAAATTTTGAAAGGCAAATGCAAGTACCATTCGTAGTGTATGCTGATTTTGAATCTATTCTGAAACCAATAAACACATGTGAGCCAAACCCTGAATTCTCTTACACTAATAAAACTTTCATACATGAGCCCTATTCCTTTGCATATTTCATAAAATGTTCTTTTGATAATTCCATTTCCAAGTTTGAACTATACAGGGGATCCGATGCAGCTAAAGTTTTTGTATCGCGTATAGAGTCTGATTTAAGAGAAATTTATAATACATATTTGAAAGATATAGTTCCAATGACTCCTCTGACATCATCGGAGAGAGAAAATTTTAATAACGCAACTGTTTGCGGTATATGTGAGAAACCCTTCGAAGAAGGCGATGTAAAAGTGAAAGATCATTGCCACGTCACTGGTAAAATAAGATTCGGTGCTGCTCATTCTATCTGTAATTTAAATTATAAAATACCAAATTTTATTCCGGTTATATTTCACAATATGAGCGGATATGATATACACCTATTTGTGAAAGAGTTATGTTCTCATAAAGACAAAATTGATGTAATACCACAAAACAAGGAAAAATATATATCTTTCACAAAACATCTTTATATGCATGATTATGTTAACAGCAAAGGAGAAAAGAAAAATAAATTTTTAAAATTACGATTCATTGATAGTTTCAAATTTATGTCGGCATCACTACAAAATTTAGGAGAAAATTTAACCGATAACCAAATGGTTATGACTAGAAGCTTTTTTGCTGATAATGTAAAATTTAATTTAATGCGACGGAAAGGTGTGTTTCCATACAGTTTTGTGGATAGTTTAGAGAAGTTAAATAATAGAAATTTGCCTTCCAAGCAGGAATTCTATGACAACTTAAATGAAATACATATATCAGATGAAGATTATGAAAGAGCTAAAAATGTATGGAGGTTGTTTGAGTGTCAGAGTTTGGGCGATTATTCAGATGTCTATTTAAAATCAGATGTGCTTCTTTTATGTGACGTATTTGAAAATTTTCGCGAAATTTGTCTGAATAAATATAAATTGGATCCAGCTCAATATTATACAGCTCCAGGTTTATCTTGGGACGCTATGTTAAAATTGACAGGAGTGGAACTAGAACTATTAACAGACATTGATATGATTCACTTTTTTAAAAAGGGTATACGTGGCGGAATAAGCCAGTGTTCAGAAAGGAAGCATATTGCGAATAATAAGTTTCTTCCTAATTACAATCCCAATGAGCCGTCATCATTCATTACTTATCTAGACGCCACGAATTTATATGGACACAGTATGTCTCAGGTAATACCTACAGGTACATTTGAGTGGTTATCTGAAAGAGAAATTATCGATTTAGATGTTACCAATATTTCAGATCAAAGTGCATGCGGGTATATTTTTGAAGTGGATATACATTACCCTGAAGAGTTGCACGATTTACACTCAGACTTGCCATTCTTAGTGGAAAACGTTATACCGCCTGAATCAAAATCAAAATCATCGAAATTAATTCCAAATTTGAATGATAAAAAGAGATATGTTGTACACTACAGAAACTTGAAACAAGCCATTAGAAATGGTTTAATGGTATTAAAAACGCATAGAGTGCTTAAATTCAATCAGTCACCTTGGTTAAAAAAATATATCGATTTGAATACAGAAATGCGAAATAAAGCAACCAATAAATTTGAAAAAGATCAGTATAAGTTAATGAATAATGCGGTTTTTGGTAAGACAATGGAAAATGTCGATAACAGAAAAGATATTAAGTTAGTTACTCACTGGAGTAATCAAAGAAAAACTATAGGTGCAAATACACTAATAGCTCGTCCAAATTTTAAGTCATGTACAATTTTCTCCGAAGATTTTGTAGCAATTGAAATGGGTAAATTGAAAGTACTGTATAACAAACCAATTTACGTGGGCTTTTGTATACTTGAATTGTCGAAGACGGTTATGTATGACTTTTTTTATGATGTTATTAAAAGTAAATTCGGTCATGATTCTTCGTTGTTGTATATGGACACAGATTCGCTAATTATTAAAATTTTTACCGACAATTTTTACGACTTTATTGTACAAAATCCCGAAAAATTTGATACGTCTAATTATAATGAAGGAAATAAATTTAATATTCCAAAAAATCCATCAGTGCTCGGAAATATGAAAGATGAGTTCCCTGAGGATCCTATTATTAGCTTTTATGGTACGGGTGCAAAAGCTTATTACGTGCAATCAGTTCGTAATGAGCTAAAGAAAGCCAAAGGTGTAAAGAAGTCGGTGATTAAAAAAGAATTGACGGTAGACGACTACAAGAAAGTCGTTGAACAAGGGGGTTTAATATTTCGAAAAATGAACACATTTAGAAGTCATTTACATGATATTTTTACAGAGATGCAGAATAAAGTAGCTCTTTCTCATCATGACGACAAGCGTTTCATTATCCCAAATACTTCAAAGACGCTCCCCTGGGGACATTCTGATATAAGATTCTTTCAAAGTGAGCCAAAGCAAAACTTTGATTGGTTAATATCAGCCGTAAATAGTCTCGAACGAGGTGTTGAAAAAAACAATGATAATTTAGATGCTTTACTTGCAGCAATAGCAGAGTTAAGCCAGTCTAATCATGCTTTTAATACTTAAGGCAAAGATCGGCAAACATAATACAAAACTGGAAAATTCATCCCAATATTTTACTTAATCAGAAAGTAGTCAATAATTGTAACAAATGTATGTATTCTCTTATTATTCGTTAATAAAATTTGTATATAAATTGTTGTGTTTTTCTTAATATATGAGTTCTCTCAAAATAAATGGTAGTCAGATAATGTAAAGCTATTCACTATTTAGTTGTACTGCTACTGCATCTAGCCATTTGCTCCAGCAGTGGTTAATTTCAACCAATAAAAAATAAGAGTGGGGTGAAGAGTGGGATTAATTTACAACCAATGAGAATAAGGGTGAGGTGTGGAGTAGGGGGGTTGGTGGGGTGAATTCCTCACGTTAGCGTCACTGATGCCGAGGAGGAAGTTCTTTTCATCTTCAACTTTTAAGTCAATCAGACGTGTTCGTGCTTTTAAAGCTCTAATTCTTTAAGTTTTGTATTCCTCTTTGGAAATTTATCTCTAAAAATTAGAAATGGAAGGTGCAAGAAGGTCTCCATCACCAATTGTGAATACCCTGACGGCGATGGCATTCGTAGCCAACTACCGACCATCGCAGGATGATATTGTGTTACCCACGCGCAATAATGGCGGCGGCTCACAACGGCTACCGATGGCTAGCAATGACTTTGGTGACATACAGGTAATTTCTTATTTTAATTAAAACAGAAAGTGTGTAAGTTGTGAAATGCTTAATATCTAAATAATATTTTCTTTTCAGACGGATATGTATCTTACCGAGGAAGACCTTAACAACATCGACCCAGCTTTTTTGCGTCTCCTGGATGAAGTTGAAAATACGCCTCAGTCTGTCAAGAAAGGTCAACCAGGGAGCAGCAATGTCGGCGTCGGTACGACTGCAGCGTGTCAGGGTGAGTTGAGTGTGCCGAAAAAAAATCTCGCTCGATCTTCGCCTACTGTTACGAAGAAGGTATTTATCGATGATGATGATGATGATTCTGATTTTGAACCTTGCTCGAAACCCAAGAAAATTAAATCAGCATCTTCGTCATCGAAGAATAAAGTTGACGATGCACAGTCAAGCCTTTCAAAGACTTCTCTACCTACGAAGGCTGGTTTAGTGGTCAAGGCGAAATCCTTGGCCTCTAAAAAATCCAGCAACAAAAGGACGCTGGTAGGGAAATCTAAGAAGGTCGATGATAATTCAATTCTACGCAACATTTTAAATGAGAATAAGTCTGTACCAGCCCTTCTAAGTCCTATTAAAGATAATCCTAAAAATGTAAAATTTGACATATCAAACAAAGGCAAAGGGCTGGTAAATAAAACTGCTCCAAAAAAGTCGGGTGTGAAAGAGATGACTGTGCCTCGTAAACTTACCGATAGCAACGGTTTAGAACAAGCCACTTGTTCTAAACCGTTGAGACCGGAAATTCGTAAGAGTATTCCGGTTGTGAATCGGAATGATTCCGATTCAGAACCGGAGATTTTTTCTCAAGCCGACGATAGGAGTATCGTTAACAGTTTCGCTAATCTGTACGCGAAACTTAAAAGAGAGGCAGCGGAAACAATGGCGGCTCGACAAGGCGATGCGCGATTGATTACCTCTGCTCGAGATATGATAGAGCGGGGTAATACCATACTGAGAGAGGTAGAAAATCGCAGGATCGCCGACGAGCGAATTAAAAAGAGATTGAGGGAGATTGAGAAAATCTTGAATATCTGATGAGACTTTTGTTCATCAAATATTCAATTTTTTCCCCGCGTGTGAGTTTGTGTATGAAATCGGGTAGGATAATTTTAAGCATATTTTTAGTATTGTAATTTTAGGATAGTTTCTAAGTGAATTAAAAAAAAAAAAAAAAAGAAATAGTTTTAAGTCTTTGGTATTATTAGAGTAGTTATTTGTATGTATATTATAATTCTTTTTTTTCATTTTCTTTATAAAAATTTTATGTAATAAATAATTCTGCAATATCTGTTTTTTTTGTTTTATTTAAATTAAATGTATAAAGTTAGGTTAAGAAACCTAGGCATATATACACATATATACCTATATTTATACAGGTCATTAAAAAGACAAAATTTCCTCAAGGTTACGCAGGAGAATGCGTTATTTGACTAAAAATTACAAAATTTTCGCCGCTACGCATCAATAATTTTAAATATGCATTTTTAAATTTTTATAATAATACTTAGGGATGTTACAGTTTAAAGCTTTGTAATATTAGAACGGGTATATTTCTTATTGAATAAATATGAATAAAGTCAAATAATGAAATAGTTGATTTTAAGTCTTATAATACCACAATCAACATGATGTTAGCCGCAAGCGGGCGAGAGGCGCGTAAGTCAGAAAGACAGCATAGCTGACTTTCGCGCCACGAGGCCGCGTAGCGGCGAAAATTTTGTAATTTTTAGTCAAATAACGCATTCTCCTGCGTAACCTTGAGGAAATTTTGTCTTTTTAATGACCTGTATAAATATAGGTATATATGTGTAAGATATATTATTTACAGTATACTGAACTTCAACAATTTACTGAACTGTATGTATTATTATTTGTAAATAAAAAAAAAAAAAAATTCAAAATACTGATATTTTATTTCTTACATAACTAATATAAATAAAATATAAAAATATAAATAAACAATATAAAAATAAACTAAAAATATGTTAATCTGAGTCGCTGTCATCCATTGGCACTGTATCTACAGACCAAGCCGATGGCGAAGAGGGTCTGCTGGGCTGTTCTTCCTCGGAGTCGCTGCCACCCATTGGCAATGTATCGACAGACCAAGCCGATGGAGAAGCAGATCTGCTAGGCGGCTCGGCTTCCATGGACCAGCTACCACTATCTGGATCTTCTTGATGCCCCAGATCTTCGTGGTGGGACACTAACACCACCCAGCTGCTGCTATCAGGACCATTCCCATCGTAGGAGTGCGCAACTCTAACGTCGTACTCCCAGAAAGACAATGCTGTTTCAGTGGATTCGCTGGAACTCACAACATTTTCTTGGGAAGCCATTTCTCTTCCAGCTATGCAGTTTAACTGAGGACCAAACGGTGAGGAGTTTCTCATATAAGCACACCCCCACTCCACCACAACCAACATAAACAAGCCTTGTAGATAGACAGTTTAATCCGTTTCTGCATCGGATACAGACGGTGAACTTTCAGAGGATACTGCTTCTGAGGACGTTTCGCGGTATCCATTTGTAGTGCTGTCGGCCGGACCCGGTGGCTCCTCTGTAACCCACGATAAATATGAACACCACTCACCGGTTTCAGGATCTTGATATCTTACTACTTCGCACCATACCAATGGTACAACATTCGATAACATCAAATCACTGGTAGAGGATATGGTTGGATCTTGGTTTGTGTCCATATTAAATGCAGAAACTCAAATGAAGAAGACTATACTATTTCCTACTATTAAGTCGATTTACCCCCACTTTATTTTGCTCTTAAAATATAAAGTAAAAAACAAACATTTTCATAAAATAGACATTTATTTACAAAAAGAATAATATATATAAAATTATTTACAAACTGAACTTAAATTTACCTAAGGACTAATATATAAATTTACTTAAACTAGACTATTTACATATTTACAATTACAATACTAAACTATTTACAATTTCTGTTTCTTGTTATTATTGCAAATGTTGCAGATTTCCACTGGTCTCATTTGGTGCAGCGGATCTCTGCAACATTTGCAATAATCTCTCTCCGCGTCCGTCAGACGTGTTGTAGCGTGGTAATCGACATGCCGATGCCATGCTATGTCGACACGTCGCTGGTAGCCCATGTAACACTCGTAGCACATATTATATTCTGCACCACCTCTT
Organism: Rutpela maculata; assembly: GCA_936432065.2. Classification (NCBI taxonomy): domain Eukaryota; kingdom Metazoa; phylum Arthropoda; class Insecta; order Coleoptera; family Cerambycidae; genus Rutpela; species Rutpela maculata. The sequence goes on along the minus strand of OW386294.2, from coordinate 21,319,505 downwards.
GTATCGACAGCCACATACGTCATAGTGGTGCAGAATATCTCACCCCCGGGGTGTCCTCTTAGGAGATACTTGTCCTTGAACTCCACTTCATCCTCTTCATCTGAGGCATCTGCAACGATGCCATCGTCGTCAGAATCAGCAGGTCCCCCTTCAAGTACGATAACATCATCGTCTTCCTCGTCTCCTGCGAGAACACCCTCGTTGGCTCCAGCAACTTCCCCTTCGGCATCAACAGCGTCGACATCGACATCGCCTTCGACACCAGGCGCATCTGCATCACCCTCATCGTCGCTCCACATATTGTTGATGAGGTCCAGCTCTGCCAACCAATCCAAAAACTGCAGGTTGGCACATCCCCTGGGTGCATCAACCATAAAATTTGGTACAGCAGCCATTGTTAATTAAAAAGTGTAAGGGTAAACGTAAACGAATAAATCTGTTGAAGTGCTGAAAATCAACTGAATCATATCACGTCTCCTCCTCGCTTATATGTAGCCGGCGACCTTGGCCTTGAATGACGTCAGCACCCTCAACATCTATTAAATGCGAATGAATACGAAGAGGAGCACAGTTATTTTTCTGCTTTCGTACTGCATATACTATAAAGTATTAACAAGTGTTAAAATGCCTTTTCCAAAAGAGTGGGAATCCAAACCAACCATTGCCGCATACCCATATAGTACGTATAACCAAATTGTGTGTCATAATTGTTATGTGTCCTGGCCGAAGGAGTACATGAATTCATGTACGGGATTGTGTAGAAAATGTAGAGAGGCGAATCCTGTGCCAATTAAGAAAAGCCAAGGGGTTCAAGGAAGAGATGCAGGCGAACGCCAAGAAAATGAATGCCGCAAGTGTCTGCAGCTGTTAACTCGCACAAATTTCGGAGTAAGCAGAGATGTTTGTGATGTGTGCAAGGTGGACCATCCATTAAGGCAGCGGTGTCTCTCTTGTGATAGGTATAAAGACGATTGTTGGAACAATGTGTGTAGGATGTGTAGAGACGATAAAATATTGTGCGAGAATGTTGGTCATTTTTATGGGAGTTTTGTGCATCACGAAAGAAAATGTTGGTGTTTTAATCAAGAAATCCAGTTGTTAAGGCATGAGATTAATTCATGGAATTAAGGCATGGAATTTTATGAAGATGTAAAATTTCTTTCTTTATTGTATTTGGAATTAGAATAATTTATATTTTGGGAATAAAATATATTTAAATAAATTTGTTTTTTTTTTCTTCTATTAACTTACTGATATATAAAATGTAAATAATGTTACAGTGAAATAAAGAAAATAATGAATTTTAGACATTTAAATAAAACACATTAATGCCGTATACATATTTTATTACTATACTACTGATACACAAGTAAATATATAATTGATTATGCATATTTTACAATGTTTAATATTTAATAAACTACACAACGTCCATTTTGTCAATCCAAGAGTTGTGTTCTTTGGAAAGCCCCATCCATTTAACAAATATTCTGTTTCCTTTTTTCCTTAACACCTTCTCCACTAGATATACATCGGGATATTTAGTTTTTTGTAACTCCATTTCATAAAAACATCCTTTAATTGGTTGGCCATACATATCTTGAAGCTGATAAGTTGTTGGGTTAGTTATGTTTATTTTTACAATTTTAAAAAGTTCAGTTGAAAAATTGACTGTAAAACCTTTTTCAAATACACCTTTGTATGCACTTATTCGAACTACGTCACCAACATGAAACTTAGGTTTTAAAGCAATCCTAATATTATCATAAGCACTCAATTTTGTGGATGGTTTTACATCAGCAGGCTTCATACCAATCGTGCGATGTACTTTGTTATTGTACATATTTGTAACGTTGGCTAGAATGTCGAACCATTTGTATTTACCTCTAGCTGAGAATTCTTTATATAACCAATTTTTTAATGTCCGTATCACTCTCTCCACAACTGCTGCTTTCTTTGTACTATACGTCGAGTAATGATTAATGGAATGTTGTTTCATTAAAGTGGAAAAGTGTTTGTTGTAGAATTCGGTACCCTGGTCGCTTTGAATATTCTTAGGTGAGTAGTTTGATTTTTGCAAAATGCTCCTCATGCCCTTCGTAATTTCAATTGCCGTTTTATTTCTTAAAGGTCTTGTCCACACATATTTTGAGTAGCAGTCAATCACTACGAGAATATATCGATAACCTTTATTCTCATTAGCATATGGCTGCATTTCAGCCAAATCAATTTGCCATAAATCACCGTAACCCTTGATGATTGTTCTTCTTCTACGGAAATTTTTACGGGGTAATCTGTGCAGCTCCTCCACAATGCCCCTTTTTGTACTACTAATTTCCATGATAACTTCTTGATTCCAATGGGGAGGATACACCTAACTGGTAGATGTTTGCCAATAGACTAATCTCTAATAAGTTAATTCTTCTAATTTAACAAGTTTCTCAATTAAATTATTAATCTGTTTAGTGTTTAGAATAACAGCATTTTCAACTTCTTTATGTTTTTTGTCAGTATCTTTTTGTATTTGTTCATTAACATACTTTTTCATTGCTGCAATAACTTCTCCTTTTTTTCTTTGCATTTGATCATCAACATACTTTCTCACAGCACCACTAACTAAGCCAGCTTGATCATTAACTTTATGCATTTGCTCATTAACATACTTTTTCATAGCTCCACTACTTAAGTCAGCTTGACTATCGACATACTTTTTCATTGCTGCAATAATTAAGTCACTGATCTCATCCATAGCCTTGTGGATTTCTGCAAAGAATGTAGCAAAGCGATTTTCAACATAGTTACGTGTTACACCATCCTTACTATCTACTGGTTCTCCAATGTTCTTTAAACGTTTATTCTGGATATCAAAGTGATTATCTGTGGTGAGGTTAAAGCCAAGACCTGGTGGACCGCGTACGACTAATGATTTATTAGCGCCGCCTCTTCTACGTCCAAACTTGTCAATTGTGTTGTGAACAGGTAGCATTTCTGATTACATCTGATCTGATTTAAGTATTTCACAATATATTATACTTCCCAATTAGATATATTCACAGGGAAATTTAATAAAATCAATTTTTCTTTTTTTATTTAAATTATTTCTTCCTACGTTGGACACTCCTTATTGGAATTAAATTTTATTTCGCTAAAAGATTATTTTTTCTTCTCTCATTTCCTCCAACAAACTAACTATTTCATTGTTAACACCACTGTTACCTGCCAGTTTTGAACTATACAGCAGACGTAGACGATCTACCAACTCTTTCGGTTTATTCCAATAAACATAATCCACACCTCTACTATTGTATAATTTCTTAATAGGCATACCCGAACCTTTTCTAGATCTTGTCATTACTGTAGGAGATAACAGTGGTTTTATAATTTGATTGAATTTCTTCCATTTCTTTTCATTCAAACCCAGACTTATATCATAACGGTTATACGGTGCTTTTGTTTTATTTAATATTTGCCGATATATTTCACGCTCTTCATCTCCAGTAAAAGTCTCATCACTACGTAGAACTGATGGATGTTTCATAAATATTACATCATACAACTTAGAACTGCCAGGATACTTTCCCACTCGCTTATTACCATACCACAAGGTGATATTTCCATCAGAAAAGCGTATTTCGTTATTACCCATTAGTAGTTTATCTGTGTTGGGATCTAGACGCACACCGTATATAGTATCATATTTATGATTACCAGACTTTAAATTTTCTACATGTTGTTTGATCACATCACCCTTTTCTGCACTGCTAAGGATACTTTCTGAACCTGGGGTACTCATTAACGATGATCTTGGTGGCGTTTCCATAAAATATGCTTGACTTGCATTATTCTCATCATCATCACTAGTTTCAGATGTAGCTTTAAATACACTGGTACTAGCTCTTGCACCCCATGGTGTTTGTGTTGGCTTTTGCGTGTGCGTTGGCACATTGTTTTGTGATTTTACCTTTGAAGCGGATGATAAGACTTTTAAAGGTGTGGTTATAGGTTCATATATCTTCTCCAGCGTTAATTTATTCTCAGCATCTCTATTCTTGAGAGAATTGAATTTCTTACGTACGGAGTCGGTAGCCTCAACTAATTGACGTTTCAGACTTATTTCAGCTCCCACATCTCTATCCATATTAGCTTTCTGCTTAATTTCGTCGATGTAATACCGACGCTGTCTGCAGATCGATTGAAGTCCTAATTACAATTCCTTATGGATATATGAAACTATCAAGTCCTTTCCTGTATCTTCCCTCATTTACTTCTCTATCTTTGTCAATTACAAGAAACCCATATCTTTCTTTCCAACATTCTGCACACATTTCTTGAAATAACTTAAAAGATACGTCTGGTGAGACATGATCAGAGAAAATGTGATGTAAATTCATGTCATCCTGCTTGAACAATGCTATAAAATTTGCGTTATCCCTCACTAACTGCTTTGGCACGCGAGAATATGTTTGTGCCAGATAAAAACAATCTACATTTCTATGGCGACCCATTGAGAAAAACGCACGAATTACATCTTGTTTTTCACATATAACATCATCAAATATAAATATAGAATTAGGTTTAGCATCGGATGGCTCCACTATATCTGCATTATTACTGAAGGTGTAAAATCCCAGTCCCTTAATAGGTTCTAATATCTTGCGCAAATACTCGTACTTGGGTTGATATAGAGACTTTGAATATAGGTAAATGTTTGCAAAACGAAGTCCAAGGGGGTGAGTAAGCAGAGATATAAGTAAATTTGTCTTTCCACAGGCACTTGGGCCGATTAATAGTCCACGAATAGTTGTGGGAAGTAATGGTCCATGGCGCGATTCGACTTGTAACCCACCTCCAACTTTTTCGTCTAAATTGTCTACAGCAAACTTCTGTCTCTGCTTTACAATACGCATTGTAGCACGGTTGAAGACTATATAAATAGATGTATGCATTACAATTGTTATTTAAATGTTGTCAGTCAAACAGCACACAAGTAAAAACCGCCATTGTTTAAAGGCTGGTAGAGGGGTAGTAAATTCCTTAATAAATAAGCTTCCATTTGAACTGCATTTACCGGGAGGTTATCAGTACTGCGGCCCCGGTACTAAATTACAAAAAAGATTAGCGCGAGGTGATCCAGGTATAAATAAGTTGGATTCTGCGTGCAAGCAACACGATATTGCATACGATCAAAACACGAACGATTTAGCTGCCCGACACAAAGCAGACTATCAGCTTGAACAAGCTGCTTGGAAACGAGTTAAATCCAAAGACGCAGGTATAAAAGAAAAGGCTGCAGCGTGGTTAGTTACTACCATAATGAAGGGGAAACAACGGCTCGGTATGGGATGTAGGTCAACATCTCGTACTACAAAAAGAAAAAATATAATTAAAAAGAAGAATAAAAACAGGAAGAACGTTAAAAATGTAGCGTTCGGTGCTGGAATAGTGCGCAAGGTACGTGATGATCTACGTAAGGTCGGTGGCAAGCGGTCTATTGCTAATGATACAAAAAAAATTGCTCAAATGGCGCTTCAAGCAGCACGGCGTCACATGAGGGCGGCTGGTGGAAAACGCAATATTCGTACACCTCGCATAATACCGATTCCGAAAGTTGGTGGAATTCTACCTTTAATACCTATTTTTGCAGGATTATCAGCGTTAGGTAGTTTGGCTGGAAGTGCAGCTGGTATAGCTAAAGCTGTAAATGATGTTAAAACAAGTAGAGAGGAATTGGCCGAAAAAAATCGTCATAATAGACACATGGAAGCGATTGCTCTAGGAAAAAGTGGCAAAGGATTATATTTGAAACCGTATCGTAAAGGTCTGGGTCTTTATTTAAAACCACAAAGTTCAAAAAACTACTAGACACCCTACCTCGAAAACCTCTCACCGACATCGATCTTAAATATTATGCTGAGAAGATGAAGGTACCATATTTTCGAGGTATATTTATGCGTGACAATCTACCAAATTCTGGACCACATCATAATGAATCCTCCATCATAAATTTGGATAGTATAGATGGCCCTGGAACACACTGGGTGGCATATAAAAAACGTGGCAGTTTAGTCACATATTTCGATAGTTTTGGCGATTTACCCCCGCCAAGAGAACTAGTCCAGTACTTGCGCAACGGTTCAATGTCTACAAATAAAATCTACTATAATTATGAGCGCCAACAAAATTTTAACACAGTGTGGTGTGGTCATTTGTGCTTAAAGTTTCTTTCCTCAAAAAATTAAATAAAAACTTTTCAAATGGAATCTGTAACACCATCAATGGATCGAGAAGCAATTAAACGGATGGGCCACTCATTGATTGCTTTCTCTAGACTACGCAGCTTATTGAAGATGAGTAAACAGCAACTTTCAGATATGCCTAAAGAGGTAATGATTGCATGTGCCCCTAATGAAATTGCGTTAGTGTAGGATAAGTTACCCAGACATCTTCAGGATGATATTGACATTTTAAAATATCAGTACTGTCAAGAACATTATTCTAATGATGAAAATAATATCGATGTTAATGATGGCTCACCACCTCGAAAAATATTTTGCTGCTACTGTAAAGTGCACGAGGTGAACGTGGTGTCAAATAATGACATAAATGTATCTCCATCACCCCTCAAAAAAAGAAGATTAATCCACAACAATTGCTGTAAATCACAATAAATTCATGCAGCAATCTCCAAAAACATCAGTCATGTCACACACCTTCACTTTATCAAGCCGCTCAAGCGTGCTCAGTGCAGAATTTTATCCACCCATTGAACTAGATATGGGTAGTCGATATGGACTGGGATTAATTGGATTTTATTCATACAACTCTATATTTAATGTAGACGAGACAAACAATCGTTTTTGTTATAGAGAGCGTCCAAAACTACCCCTTGTATACAAGCATATACCATATGGAGCCTATGAAATTGATGAAATATATCGAGCAATACTGAAAGCTATACCAGCTGATACAGAGGAAGAAAAAGAGAAATTGTTCCGGCTACGAGCAAACAACAATACGCTGAAGTGTGAAATTTGGTCAAAATATGGAATTGACTTTTCACAAGCAAACTTGATTGGCAGTTTGTTGGGATTTGAACCAACATACTTACATCCAAACCAGAGCCATGAATCAACACTCCCTGTTGATATTATGAAAGTAAGAATGGTACGTGTGAATTGCAACATTATTTCCGGAGCGTATCTGAATGCCCTAAAATCCCACACACTCTTCGAGTTTGATATTGATGTTGAACCTGGATATAAACTTACCAAGGAGCCAGCTAACATCATATATTTACCTGTTAGACCTGAAGGACGTCAGTTTATCGACAACATTACTCTGCACATATTGGATGACAATGGAGATTTAATTAACTTTCGAGGTGAAAAGATTATTGTGAAGCTAGAATTGAAACAATTTTAATATTTCGAGCAAAAATGGGCTTTCGATATAATCAGAAACGATTGGCACATTGCCAATATAAAATGTTTAACGATAAAAAGAAGAGTGATTGTAGAAACCAATTCATTCAGCGTATACCTCTTAAACAGTTAAGACATAGGTTGTCGGCTAAGGACCGTGCATTTCTTCAATCTATTGGATTAAAACTGAGAGAAAATTAAATAACAATGGCAGCTTTTACATCTAGTGAAAAACTTGAAGTGTTCGACGAGCCCGTGTTTGATAAATCACTTGCCAGTTTACATGAGCATACGTATAAACCATACGGATCACCGTATTATAATAACTCGGATGAAATACGCATTCCTGTCAATTTTCAAGACCTTATACTCGACATTGCAGAGAGTTATATTTATATAGAAGGAAAATTTACTCCAAGTGATCTTACCAAGCGGTGTTATTTATCCAATAACACACTAGCTTTTCTCTTCGATGAAATCAGATATGAAATGGGTGGTGAACAAGTGGCTGTCGTTAGGAAGCCTGGTATCACTACCACAATGAAGACTATGGTATCATATGGACAAACACATCTCCGATCACTTTTAACTGCAGGTTGGGGTCTGACCGCAGAGAAGCAAGACATTTTAGATACTACCAGTCACGTATTCAGTGGTAGGCTGCCTCTTAAATACATCATGGGTTTTGCAGAAGATTACACAAAAGGTGTTATAAATGCAAAGCAGGAATTAATTTTAATCATAACTCGATCTTTTAAAGATAGTTACATTGGTGAAGTTGATGCAGATCTAGAAATTAGCAAAATTGAGTGGAAGATAAAACATATTGTGCCTGAAGATAAACAAAAGCTTAAACTATTAAATAGAATTAATAAGGGTGGTAATTATGCCATAGTGAAGGTGGCTTACCGCATGTGGGATCTATATGAGCTACCTACTTTGCGTGATACATCGTCTGACATATGGGCTGTTAAAACCACTAGCAGCCTTGAGAGACCTCGATATATCATTATCGGATTTCAAAACAATGGCAATTCCAATGATAGAACCAAGGACGTCACACAGTTTATATCTGCAGATATTAATAATATTCGACTATATCTGAACTCTGAAGTATTTCCATATGAGCGTTGGAATTTGGATTTCGATAAGAAACTCGACTCCGCAGCATACTATGCATACGAGAACTTTCAACGTAGTTACTATGATAGAGATATGGCTGAACCATTGATGGATCTGGGAGAATTCAGAAAATCCCCATTATTTGTCATAGATTGCTCCTGCCAACCGGATGCAATTAAATCATCCACTGTAGACATAAAAATAGAATTTGAAACACGAAAGACGAAGTTTCCTGCACAAACTCGTGTATATGCGCTTATACTTCACGATACATATTTAAGATATAGTGCACTGGATGGTTCAGTTCAGTCTGGAATTGCCGGCGCTAAATAAAACTTTCTTTTATGATGTCATCATTAAGCAACGAATTTCCTACTTTGATTATTGACTTACAAGGATTTCAATATAAAGAGAATGTGTTTACAGTAAAAGAATTGGCTGTGGTGTGCTGTAACACTAACCAGCAAGCACATTACTTTTTCAAGCCACCATATCCTTTTTCATCACTAACCCGAGGTGAACAGAATCAATATCGATGGCTACAGAACTACTATCATGGCGGTGTAAAATGGAGTGATGGATATATTCAACTGTCAGAATTTCCGATGATACTTCTACGGCTTTGTCAAAATACAGCTAATAATTATGGATGTAATGTATCACCACAGGATGTTATAATTTTATGCAAAGGCAGACTAAAGAAAAACATTCTACTGCATCATCTAAGATGGAATAAAATCATAGACCTAGATGACTGCTCCCCCTGCATACCTAGTCTCAAATCTTTGAGTGTACCAAGATGTATGGAGCATATTCAGCCCAACAATAGTCATTGTGCTCTTGCAAATGTTCACTATCTTAATAAATGTATTGTAGATTTAGATATAAAATTTGAATAAATATCTTTAAGTTTATTCATATTTAGTATTAATAACACATTTTTTTAGATATGTAGCCAAGAAATAGGGAAATAAAAAATATAATCTAGTAATGTGTTTCATTTATTTCATATTTATCCTCACAATAAAATATAGTTCAATATTGCATTTTAATGTACATCATCAATTACAATTTTACAATAGTTGTGTAATTCTAATTACTATACATATTCACCTCAAAATGAAAAAAAAAACAATAATTGATTAACTACTAATTGAGTTGTCTACAGCTTCTTCATCAGATTGGTTGAGTTGATATTTTTCAATAATTTTTTTAGGTAGATATTTTTCTATATCATATAGAAAACGTTTTAAATCTATTTGTACCATTTGCTCACAAAATTGTTCTAAATTTAAAATACCGCAGGAATATTTGCCACACAGGTTAGCACCAGTATTATACATTTCAGAATCCTCCTTAAGACGTTCAACTTGTTCAGCATCGAAGCAGAAATTTAGATCATAGTTTATAGCATGCAGAGAATCCATACTTAGATCACTCAGTTGACAAGACAGTTTTTCAATGGCCGAATCAATGTCTTCCGCCCTTGTCCACTTTTGTGCCGAATATTGCATCCACATATTTGTTGGTTGTGGTAAAGCTGGAAATTAAATAAATAAATTTATAAAAAATATAAAAGAGAAATTATAAAATTACTTACATGGGTACTACTGATGAAAAGTAAATAAATAGAAACTAAATACTTGTGGTACAAGTCTATGGTGACAAGAACCTACTACAACTATGCCTGATTCGATATGAGCTAATGAGTGATCTAAAATGAGATTATATTTTGTAATACTTCTACCGCAACCATTATTTCACTATACCCTATTTACTAACTAGATAATATTTTAAAACATTTACATATTTTCTGATATATTTAATCAATAAGTTTGAATTTTAATAGTGACCTCGATTTGGCACCGGCATATATGGGAGAACTCTGTCCTAAATACATCAACGCGTATTTACCGTTAGATGAATTTATTTCATCCATAAATGCACTTACAAGTTCTGCAATACGTTTAGGTAAAAATGATTTAAAAGTAGTATTTGTATCTTCGTCAAACAAATTTACTAAAATCGATTTACCAAACCGTGTATTAAGCATCATCATTTTCTTTATGATGTAAACTTTATTTAAGGTTAATGATGAAATAGGTTTTAATTCTAAAACCTCCGTGTCTTCAATGATACGTTCATTAAGAACTGATAAATTGATATTGGTATTCATATTTAAACAATTGTATACAGTGAAAGAATGCCAACTAATTATATTACAAAATTTTTCTTACTTGAAATACTTAAGATCACAACACTACTCACTTATTAACTGTAGCCGAATCAGACTAAATATGATTTTGTTCTTACAACCCACTCTCTTTTATGGCAACGTGCTGCTACGTCACAACACATGTTATCCTTGACAAACGTGCTTTTCGAGGTCAAGCGATGTGGTACAAGCCTAACACAAGATCGGGCGGTGTCTACATCTCAGGGTCGCTTACGCCATCCAAGGTCAAGGCCACGAAGGTACAAAACGTGTGCTTGGCAAACGTACCTTTTCAAGGTCAAATGATATGGTACAAGAGCGTGTGTAGCTCAAGGACGCTTACGTCACTCAAGGTCAAGGTCGTGACGTCACATAAAGTGGTGGGGGGAGGCCCAATGTCGGCTAAGGACCTCTACTGTCATAAAATGATTTTTCAGTAGGTGGTAACACTCTAATATCGCTCTTGCAGTTTAAAAATTAATGTGCCCTGAGTTAATTCTCTTTGAATATCTGAGTGACTATACAGACATTTAAAGAATATGGGAACAGGCGAGATCAGGGTTAACAAATTCCATCTTGTTGCAACCGTCCACGTCATTTATGTATTGTGCCAAAGGATTGAGTGTTTTAAAATTTGTTGCCGTCTCAAATGCTGTCTTTTTTTCCTTCTTAAATGGATAGCTTGTGCCATCGCACCCATCAAGTACATAAGTAGACATAAAAAGGAGGAGAGGGATGAATAAGGTATAAGAGGTATGAATGCCTATTGCTGTGTCTTCAATAATTTTAATGCAGAACAAATACGAATCGAACTTTTGAAGCCGCAATTTTACTTTCATTTTGCAAAAAAAAAATAGTGAAACAAAAATATATCTTCGTCACTTGCCACACAAAATTCTAGCATGAAGAATATGAGTGTATCGGCTTCCTCATGGTTATAATCTATGCATTTTTCTTGACATAAAGCTGATTCTAATTATAATAATTTTTAATTATTAATTGTGATGTACTTCACCTAGCTGATATAAATACATTTATATCCAGGGCCGGAATAGAGGGGGAGGGGGGGGTTTAAGCCGATCGGTCACCATTCGGCACTTTGGGCATTTGGGAATTATGTACATAAAATCATAAAAAACTCAAAACAATGAAAACTCAATACCATAAATAACACAGCCCAAAAAAAAAGTGGTCTGTCCGGCGGACCAGACCAATGTATCTGTATTTATTTGGACCCGCTGAATCCGAATCCCTAGTCAAAATTATCAGATTGGCTCGTTTTTCACCCTCAACCCCAAAAAACAACCCCAAAACAAAAACAAAGTGGTCTGTCCGGCGGACTATACCAGTGTATCCTTATGTATTTTGACCTGCTGAATCCGGATTCGAAGTTAGAATTGAAGGATTGGCTCGTTTTTCACCCTTAACCCCGAAAAACACACACTCCAAAAAAATGGTTTGTCCAACGGACTAGACCAGCGTATTCTTATGTATTTGGACCTGCTAAAACCGAATCTGATGACAGAATTGTCAGACTGGCTCGTTTTTCACCCCTAACCCCAAAAAACATCCCCAAAACAAAAACAAAGTGGTCTGTCCGGGAATGAAAATAATATCCTCTTCTTCTTCATCTTCATTTCTTTCTTCTTTTTGAACATCGTCGATTTCATTATTGTAAAATAATGTATTTAACATATTGAGATAAATCTCATCTCTTCCTATTGAAATGTTTAGTACTAGTATTGAGGAGGTACTAAGGATGGTGTGTTTACCGTATGTAAATCCCGGGATCAAGAAAGCGCGCCGTATTTAAAATTTGTATGCCCTTTGAACTAATTAACAGTAAAATTAATTCAGTAACGGGTAATTAAATTACATTTATTTAACATATTTTTACTAAAAAAATTTTGAGTGATTTACCCGAGTATTTTAAAAAATAGTTACTTTATTTAAATAAACTCCCAATTGGGATGAAAGAGAGTTACTCATAAATCGTATATTTGGATGTGAAATGGCATTCTAAACACTTTTTTATTCTTGTAATTTTTCTAAAAAATGTAAACTTAACCAGAAAATCTCATTTTTATACTTTATAGCCGCCATTTTGGGTCAGCCATCTTGAATTTTCCAATTTTCAAAATTGTAATCAGCGATCCCCCGAGTATACATTTTCAGTCGGTTTTCTCAAATTGTTTCCGAGATAACAAATTTAATTAATTTGTTTAGTGCTTAAAATTGTTTGTTTATTAATAACAAAATGAAAAATGTTCCAGCGACCTGTTTTTTTTTACCAATGTTCCTTAGACTTCAATAAACAATTTGCAAAAAAAATTAGGCCGTTTAATCCTTTGCCATAAAACTTCCCAGAAATATCTATCTTGTCGCGACTCATATATAAAGAAAATAAAGAAGCAAAGGAGAAATCATTCGGCATTATAACAATTTCGCACCCCCCATAAAAACTGCTTAAAACCAGCCCTGTTCATATCTATCATATTTAAAGACAATTTCAATTATGCAAGTAGGAATTATATAGAACTAGATTGACTTAAAGTTCACCCCTTTTATTAAAGTACGTATGAGTGTAAAAACTGCCCTTATATAAAAATAAAATACATGATTACCATTAAAATATGGAAAATGTGGAAGTTTTTGATTTATAAATTTTTGAATAGAAACTAAAGTGACTTTAACCCCTCTCATGAACTTTATTTTTATATTAGGGTGGTTTTCCTCTTTCTAGGGGTTGCTTAACCACTTCACATATACCAAAAATCTATATTTAAATCAGTGTTCGACCGATAGATTTTTTTTTGCCGATACCGATGTATCGGTATCGGCCGATATAAGATGCCGATACCGATATATATCGGTTATATTTTTTGTACCACAAGTAAAATTGAAAATTTTTAAAAACCCCAGATCAGTGTATCTAATCGTACCAGTTTCATATGACCGAATCAAGATGTGGCTCAAATCATGTTCGGCTACGATAATTGTCTGCACATTTTCAATTTTACTTCAATCGGACAATTTCTAGAGGTCAACATGGCAAATTCAAAATAACGACCAAACATCAAAATCTAATATGGCTTGTGACCTTCTCGACAAAATACTCTTTCAAATAAAAAATCTAAATCAAAATCGAATCACCCGTTGAAGAGATATGAAGCCACAGACAGACAGACAGACATACAAACAAACATACAAACATACGCGTCAAACTTATAACACCCGGGTCGGGGGTTAAAAATCGAAATACTATAACTTTCTATATTTTACTAATACCATAATTCGTAAATATCGGCAGTCAAGACATATTATAGGTTCAAGAATTAGATCGTAACAAACACGATCATCGTAATTTCTGCGACTGAATCACTGATATGTATGTATTATGCAGATAATCAGTGGACTGAATTCGTGAAAGCCCGAGTCTATAGGTAAATTCGGGTTCTGAAAAGAACCGTCCGAGAACTATCAGGAGTTGCGCAGTTGCTTTTGACATGCTCGGGTTTGGTCGAACTGTTTTTAAATCAGTCCATGTAAAGTAGTTCGGTGTTCGAGTTAATTTAAGAACTGTACTCGGACGGTTCTAGAACTATCAAAATCAGTCCGAGGTTTAGGTCCCGTTCGACTGGCGGGCGGACCACGGTCGGACTGCTAAAAAGCGTTCGAATCAGCGGTCTGAAGTTGGTCGACATGGTCACGTTTTAAGATACGACTGTGAAAGCGTTCGACTTCGTCCACTGTGGGCGTGCCCACGGTGGTCCCAGTCGAATATAGCCTTAGAGCAAGTACTGGTTTCGGATTTTTTCACGCATGCGCACTTTAAGGAAGAGCCCAGACTAAATAGGAACAAAGTGCCGCCATTTTGCTTGTTTCGTTCTTCCGTTGGATGTTTGTCTCTTGCCTTCATTACTTATTTTAATTTAAACAAATGTAAATAAGGGTCCGCCGAAATTCGAAAAATTTGATTAGGTTGCCGAAATTGGAAAAGTTTAGTTAGGTTAGGAGTATCCCCACCTCTCTTATATCACGGTCACTGTTCGGATAAACGGTAAACGATGTTCGGGTTTATTCATAACTCTGATCAATTTTGAACAGTCCCAGAACTGTTCTCAAATTTTTGAAACTACGCAGGTAGTTCTACGCAGTCCAAAGATCGTTCTTGAACCGTCCGAAAATAAGAACCCGAATTTACCTTATAGGTTTGTTTTGGTTTTGAGAAATAACAGTCCTCGGATGTCAGGCACATGCGCAGTTAGTAAAATGTGTTCTGGTTTGTCTTGGATTAGTTCGGATTTCTCGGTCATTTGTTAAGCATCTACATTCTGTTTGTTTTTTTATTTTTTGTGCTAGAGGATGTTTTTTGTTTTTTTATGGTTTAGTTAATTGTAGTTTGTTGTACTTTTTAAGTTTTTCTTTTAATAAACATGTTAACCTAAGAGAAGTACGATGTTTTTTTTATGTTCAATACGTCGTGTTTGTCAATTCTACAATTTTTATCATATTATTTTGATAAAAATATCAGCATTTTTTGCCGATCCGATATATCGGCAGGTCTGCCGATATTGCCGATAACCGATATGTATATCGGTATCGGTCGAACACTAATTTAAATACAATACGTTTGCGCTTGTTAACTACTTTTTCCATGTCAGGGATGATTTACGCTGTTTTAGGGTTGTTATCCGCTAAAGGCTCAAAATTTTAAGGGCACATGGGCTTTTCTGAGATCGGATGTGAACTTGAACTCGACAAGTTCAAAACCCCTAAAAATATAATTTCGGAATCTAAATTACGTATTCTTTCAACTTTTTATTTCTACACCCCTTTCAACCACTAATTTGCTCTATTTTCAACCGAAGAATAAATTCTATGCTTTTAGCATGCTGAAATTTGAAATCAGCAACCTCAAAAACCCCTAGAAATATACTTTTGGAGTGAAAATTACGTATTTTGTCAAATTTCATTTCTACACCCCTTTCAACCCCTAGTTTACTCGATTTTCACCCTAAGAATCAATTTTTAGTTTTTGGCATGTTGACATTTAAAATCAGCCACCTCAAAAATCCCTAGAAATAAACTTTTAGAATGAAAATCACGCATTTTGTCAAATTTTCATTTTTACATCCCCTATTTTACTCGATTTTCACCTTAAGAATGAAATTTGAAATCAGCAACCTCAAAAACCATTAGAAATATACTTTTTAATGAAAATTACATATTTTGTCAAATTTTCATTTTTACACCCTTTTCAACCCCCATTTTACTCGATTTTCACCCTAAGAATGAAATTTGAAATCAGCAACCTCAAAGACTCAAAAACCCTAGGATTGTACATTAGGAGTTCTTTTTGCATATACTTATTGTCACTATATATGAGGGGCGATTTACCCTATTCTAAGGGTATTTTTTCGCTCCAGCTCAAAATTTTGAGAGTGTTTGGGCTTTTCTGGGGTCGGATCGAATTCAGCGTCGAAAAATACATTGGACTACTCGGGTCAAGTTCCAGGATAAGGAATTCTTTTCGTGGTTGGGTTGTTTCATTGAATTTTTCATCTCTTCTGCTTCTTCTGACCCAAATTTTGAAGCCGCCATATTAAAAAAAAAAATTCTGCAGCAAAACTGAATTTAGCATATCCAAATACTTAACTCTATCAAGTTTCGTAAATTTTTATCGGCTAGGTTACCGATTTTTGACGCCTGTTTTGAAAAAAGCACCACTGAGGCGGCGTAGAGGTTCACACGATATTTTTTATAAAATTTGTATAAATATTAGATGTGTTTTGATTACACTGTTGCATTAAATACACTGTGAGATACAATTTCAAGAAAGAATCGATTTTTAGCTTATGTTTTGAGAGAGAAAACGCAAGTTATACAGTATCGGAAAGCGTTGGTTTTGGGATGGCAATAAGAGCAAGCGAGAGCGAAGCATGCAATCGTGTACATGCTTCCCTTGATGGGCGTGCCACTGTTTACCTCTGCTAGAGTACTGGTAGACGTCTTTATTGTGGGCGGTTGGTTAAATCGTTGAAACTGGTGCAATACCAAAACAAACGCTTTCCGATTCTTTATTTTAAAAATTCAATTTTTCACGATTTCCGAAATAAGGGGAAATTCGCGGATTAAGGGTTGAAGGCAATCCCCAATTTTTATGTGCCCTCCGGATTCGGATGGAGCAGAAAATTTTACGTGGAATACGATACTTTCCAGCTGTCTGTCTGACCAGTCTGCCTTGGTACTTAGGACTGACAGATAAACGTCTCCAGAATCTGGACTATAGAGTAATCATTATAAATAGTCATTGACGTAATTTCAGCATTTTTATTGGGTAGGCAGGGATTTTTCACAGATAACCCAATAGATCGAAACGATAACCCTATAAACCCAAATGACCGAGGGAAAGCGAGTGCCGTAAAAAGTTAAACCATAGACAGGAAACTGGCTCCTGCTGAAAACCTTTGACTTGACTGGCGTAATTCTCATACTTATTATTTTTTCCGGAAGAATTTCGAAATTCGCCAGATTTGCCTTAAACAATTTAATGCTCTCTAAAATATTGGGTGGCCAGTTGCCCTTTGAGTAAAAACGGTCATTTTATAAATTGAGGTATGGATGGCGTTGCGATGCAAAGAAATTATTTGATCCTAGAAACATTGAAATGAGGTGCAAGTGATGGGATATTACATTCTGAGCAACTTTTACGATACGAACAATTTTCGAAAAATCACTGGTTCTCGAGATATTTGAAGTTCAATATAATTTCTTTAAATATAAAAATATATAACATTTTCAAAATACATTTTAGACGATGAGTCCTTTGGGACACTTTTCATAGTGAATCAGGCTGATTTAGATGATAATGAAATATTTATTTTAAAACACAAAAGAACTTTTTTTTTTTCAAGTAAAACAAAGGTGGGGCTGCAACTGCTATTTAGAAATTAAAGATTTTGACATTTCTGTTTATTGTATATTGTCTAATTTTTCCCTTATGTTCATGTTGTATGTTCGACTAAATTTTATACTGTAAATTGTAGACACATGAAAAAAATGCGATTTTTGCTAGTTGAAAAATTACATTGTAGATATATAAATATCTCGGAAGCCAGTGATTTTTCGAAAATTGTTCATATTAAAAAAGTTAGAATATAGTCCTCCATCTCATGCACGTCATTTCATCGTTCTTAGGATCGAACAATTTCTTTGCATCACAACGCCATCTATACCTCAATGTGTAAAATAACCATTTTTGCTCAAAACTGAAGTCATTTATATATTCTACTGGATACCTTTTACAGAATTCAAATATCGCTTTTGGTTATCGAGAAAGTAGCGCCGGGAGTTTTAAGTGGGGCACCCTGTAGAGGGTCAATAGATTAGATCTGGTTGTATTATTATTATTGTAAAACATAATAAGGATAACAATAACGATGATAATAATATATAATAATAATAATAATGATAATAATATATAATAACAATATTACTTCAGCCCATTTACCACGTCACGGATCTAATCTACAAAGAGGTTTTTCATTTTTTTTTTGTATTTTTTATGTTTTTTTTGTATTGTTTTTCGATTTTCTGCTTTTTTGCTTTAAATTAGTTTTTAATTCATATTTCATGATTATTGTTTCTGTATGGTCAATGATGTATTATTTTTCATTGAATTATCATTTTCACTCACTGTGCTGTGTGAGTCGATTTTGACCACTTTGAAACCTTTCTTATGCTCAACTCCAATTTTTTTTACGATTGATGTCTCATCATAAGGTATCATTAAGGCTACAAATCAATCAAAAATTTGCGGACCCCCAAACACCTGTTTTTTAGCCCGCTTACTTGAAAATTTAACTGAATATTTATTTCTCAGAGTGTGTATTATCACTTAAAAAAGTGCCATGTCTATATATATAAATGGGCAATGAAAAAAAAATCGAGAAAATTGCATCTTTGGCACTCGCGCTGACGCTAGACGCCAGATCTCCCTCCCCTTTCACTGCGAGCGGCGTACACTTGGAGAGTTTCACCGCGGCGGCAGCTTTATTTCTCTTTTTCTCGGCTCGTTTTTTTTAATTCAACTTATTTTTTTTCTCAGCTTTCCGATTCTTCGATTATTTTTCAATCATTCAATTACGTTGCTTTATAAAATAAATATTTAAAGATTACATACAATTTATTTCATAATACATTGATGAGTGAATAGTTTTTACTCTTATTGGTGATAAGACAAGGTACATTTTGTATCTAAAAATTAATGTATTGAATATACGAAATAAAGTTTATTTTTCTGTCAAATTTTCTCGATTTTTTCCATAGCCCATTTATATATATAGACATGGCACTTTTTGTAAATGATAACACACACTCTGAGAAATATTCAGTTAAATTTTCAAGTAAAAATATTTTCAAATTTCGCCGAAATCGCAAAAAACGTGAATTCTTTATATCTCGGCTCCACAGCATCGAAGCATAATTTTTTTTTTAAATTCATGTTTTTTTATGACAATTGAAACGTCGTTGGTTGCAATAAATTTTATGCAAAATCCACTGAGATATTTACATTTGTTTACGTTGTAAAATTGATTTTTTGCTGAAAAAAATCGCAAATTAAATTTTTTTGCAACATTCTTTTTGATTATGTAAATGTACGTCAAATACAATGTAATTTACTGAAACAGAACTGTAAAATATTAATTTGATCTTTTAATATAACAGTTTGAATTTTTTTCTTATAAATTAATTGCAAAAAAAAATTATATTTTGCAACGGGACAACGTGCATTTTATTAAGGGTAAAAATATGTACTAATTCTCATAATATCGTTAACAAATAGATTTTATATTTGTTTCTACAGTACTTCAAAGTTCGAGGATCGAAAAACTCAATTTTTTTTCAGTTTTTTTGCCATAAAATGTTATTAACAATCAAAGATTCGTTCTTTGCGTCTACCTACCTTATAGGGGAGCTCATGACGAAGAAATTGACGTGTCGAACGTTTTTCTACGACCTTTAGAAGTGAAGATATAAGCAAAATCTAAGTTATTTTGTTTACAAAAAGTTAAATAATAATTAAAACCGCCGTTTTGAGTGGTCAACACTATTTTTTTCGGATTCCTGAGGAAATTCTGTAGGGGGTAGATTAATTTTTGGCTGGTCCAAAAACTTTCGGAAAAATCGTTATTTTTGAAGCTAAAATCACCGGATTATGTATCATTCAGGAGCACGCGGGATCCTATTTCATTTCCTTTTGCGCTCACACTAGTAGGCTCTAAGCTAAAATATGTGTATACCTACTGACTTAAGATGTAAGACCGTCCCTGTAAAGTACTGCTCCGTTAGCGAATAGCACCGCACTCTGTAACAAAACGAGCAGTACGGTAAGAAAGGTACGTACGTACAAGACATTTCGTATACAAGTAACAAAGCGAATATTGAATGCTAAAATAGAAGCAGTGTGTGTAGAAGTGAATTACAAACTCCCAGTGATATATCCTGTGCTTTAACACAGTGTGTTGTGGTGATAAAAAGGATGAATTGTACTACAGTGGTTTGGATTAAATGGTGTTAAATACTCTTAATAACCAAATGTTAGGTTAAGGTATGTCAAAATGTCGACGACCTTTCGTTTGCCATTTACCCTACTTATTAAATAATTTTAGTAACTAAATCAATAAGGCATTAAAGTAACATTTGGCTGTAAAACTAATATCAATCAGCCATGCTTCAAAAGTAAGTACTTAACTATTAAGTTCACATTGAAAGATTTAGCTATTTTGCCAAGCCTTTTATCATGTGACTGTTTTGGAATGTACCTATAACATTAATGGATATAGGATTAGTTCAATTGTTGCAGATTCCGTAACAATTAAATATTAATCATTTTATGATTTTCGTAAGAATCTAAAAATAGTATATCTATCATAGGTACCTATATAGGTATACCCATTTAGCACATATCAAGTTATATTTGCCTAATTTCGCTATCTATTGACACCTAAACTCATTGATTTGAGTAATTATTTATTTGACATTTAATTTGGTACAAATTTATTAATGACCTATCTAAAAAACGTGTTGACCTGCTTACATATATGTACATATACATATACCTACCTACCTAATTTGCATATGAATTTTATGTAATTTGTAATTAGTTTATTTATCACACATTGTATGTATATTACAAGGCATGTACTTTGTGTCTAAAATGAAATGCAAGATTTTATTCTTGAGAGTTTCTAGCTACCTCCTTTCGTGAAGTGACTTCAACAGGCAAGCAAGAAAGAAACCCTTTAAATGAATTGATGCACGTTTATAAAATCGAAATAATAATTGCAAGGCATCACTCTCAGAATTAATTTTTCTGTTCAAAATAAGTGAAAAAGTGCATATAAATATGTGTCCGGTGATGCACCGTTCTCTACAGGGTGTTAAAAAAAATGTATTCAGATGAAAGAATGAAATTTAGACCGTGTTTATTTCTTTTGAATGACAGTACCCTCCTAGTAATCAGTTTATTATTCAACAACCATTCGAAATGGCGCAATGGAGTTACAAGTTACAACCCCCTTATTTATTAAAAATATCTGTCACCGCTGATTTTATCAAAACTAATAATTAATTTAGAAATAGAAAGTATTCTTGCTAGTTACTTGATCATGGGTTGTTTGATTAAGTACAATAAAGGGTGTAGCCGGATAAGCATATGAAAAATGCCCATAAAGGAGATTACATGAAATGGGCATCAAAATATCCCCTCGACTGTAAAAAAATATTTGTTGCAGTGTTATTCCAGAAATCCAAGGGGGAGCTGAATTTTCGCAAAAAAGGCAATTGTTAATTAAAAATTTATTGCAACTTAGCTAATGGACGAAAGAATTATCGACCATAAAGATCTTCCAGATAAATTCAGAAAAAAATATTACGTCCTATTTGGAGCGAAATTCAAATTTAAAAAAAATAAATAAAAATCCAAAGTGCCTAAAAGTCCATTTATTGAAAAGGTGCTATCATGATATTTTCCATGCAGACACGTAATTGTGTTATTAATATCCTCAATTTTTTTCAGATTTTTTTATTTGGTAGCACATGTTGAAAAAAAATAAAAATTTCAAACCAAATATTTATTACATTTTTTAATAGGTAACATAATTTTTAATTAAACATCAAAAAGATAATTAGTCCTCGTTACTTTCCTCATCTATCACCAGCTGCACGTTTGCGGTATCAAAAATAGGGGCCAGAATTTCAGCTGGATTAATGAATTCATGATAGATATCTTCTTCGTTTTGTTATTCACAACGTTTTGGCAGATATTTTGAGACCCATTAATTGTTCTAGTTGTCTTCTCTTCGCACCACACCACCTGCCGCGGTTGCCCGTTAGGCGCACAGCCCCGCCAAGGCTCTCTTTCAACAGCTGTTTGGTAATATCAGCCCAATGTTAAGAAGGGCGCTCTATATTGTCCTCTCACCTTTTGATGTGACCAAAAAATGAGAGAATTCGGGAAAATACAATGCTGGAGAGTCGCTTTGTGGGACGTACTTCTTAGAGCATTGAGATGGTACGATAGGCTGTCCACGGAATTCGTAGCAAGCGCCTTCGGGCGTTTTCACGCAGACATACATCCACACCCACCGGTGTTGTCAATACCGGGGCTGGGGGTCGAACCCAGAGCGCGGTAGGCAGTCGATCAGCATATTCGCCACTCATTGAGCTACCGCGCCGGTAGCTAATACCGACACCGTAACCGAAAGCCGAATTGGCGCTGCTTTGAAAACCGAAACTGAACCCGAAAACTAAATTAACGCTGATCTGTTATTTTCAAGTATTCTCAGTTATTCCCAAGTTTTTTCGAGTATTTCCAAACCTTCCCAATTATTTCCTAAGTATTTCCTGAATTCCCAGATTTTAACATACCAATTTTAAATGTTCTATATTAGTTAAGTGCACTAAACTTTTTTAACCTAACCGTACCCAACAGAAAGGTATTCGACAATAAAAACAGAGATAAAAACAATTGCGTGCGTGTACAGTCTGAAATTTCTCAGAAATTTCACTTCTCATGGCTGGCTGTGAGCACCCAGGTATAACTTTTTTTTTTCTGATTTCAACCAAATTTCACTCAAGCATAGAATAAATTAGGTTCTACCTATAGTCCAAAAACGTTCGCCTCCTACTACAGATGCAAAGCCCCCTGCGGTACCAAAATAAACGAAAAAAATCAATAAATCGTATTAGGATTAGGCATTTGTTTAACGGAAAAATTTATTAATGAAAGTTGTTCAGAATTTTCCAAAATGTCATGAAAATAAAAAAAATTGAAAACTTTTAAATTTAAAAAATTTTACACTGAAAAATAATAAGAAAAAGCTACCCATTATTTGACAACTGCCTAACAGCTTGGGCTTAATTTCTAACAAAATTGTCATAGCACAATTTTCATAGCACAATTTTCTAAAAAAAAAAAAATAAAATTATATTTTCGGACTTGCACACTATTTTAAACAAAATTTCAATATTTTTTATTAAATTTTGGAGAACAATTTTCATTAATAAAATTTTTCGATAGAAGAAAATCCCTGATTTTTTCTGCTTACTTCGACACCGTGGCTTTGCACTTGTAGGAGGCGAATGTGTTTTTGGCAATAAGTAGTAGATCCCAATTTGGTTCAAATCAGAAAAAAAAATTAAAAAAAGTTATAAGAGTGCTCCCATTTTAATTGGGTCACTCTGTATACAGCCCGAGATGCATACGACATTATTCCTCGTGTTTTTTCGCCTGCCGCTCTAATAACAATAAAACGTACCTTTATTTTTGTTAAACGTATAGGTAAAATAATTGTACGAAATACAGAGTGTTCCATATTTTATGAGAAACTAAAATATACTCTAAAATTTTGTTACGGGATGGGCCACAACATATATCATCCATTTTTTGATAACGTTATTCTCGCCATTATTAACTGATTAATAAACTGAAATGTTTGAAGCAAGTTATAATTCATAGCCAGTGGGCGTACTTATAATTTTGAAAGTGCAATGAAGAGCTTAATATTTAAGATCACTTTTCGCACCTGCCGTTAAAAACTTCCTTTTAAAATGTTTTGTATTAAAAATAATTTGTATGCGTACTGTGCGTTGTTATAATCAATACAATCAATAATCCATATCGAGATTAATACTAAGTAATTATTAAAATAAAAATCTGTAATCTACACTAATAAGAAAGTACACTTGTGCAAAAGAGAGAGCATCATTTTGAACGCTTATTAAATCTATGACTACTCTTTTTCGCGCTTGAAACTATCGAAAAAAGTAGTCACTATGAGATATCAGCATGTAGGTAATTAATTGCCGAAACTTTTTAAATAAAAATATACAGGGTGTTTCATTTGAAAAAACTGAGTTATGACAGTTTAAATACCTAGTAAAAGTTTGAATCAACATGGAGAACACCCTGTAGATTTGGGTTCTGAGAATCCTGGAAATTAGTACACGGTCTTGAAAATATTCAAAATGCAGATTTTTCTCTTGACAGCTGCAAACATATTTTTTCGGAAAAAATGGAAAAGTAACAATGCTGCAGTGTAAATTCAAAAATAATATATTTCTGGATAGAGAAGTAACAGTCACATACGAATATATAAAGAAATATTGGGTGTTCTATTTAAAAATCCTAGTATTAGTTTGCCACTACTCTGTGAAACACCCTGTAGATTTTAATATTTTAGAATATGCCACACTTCTCAAATAATTTTTATCTGAAACTTATTCAAATTTCACCCTGTATATAGGCAAATAATCACATCATCAAATAAAGAAAATATATTTTCTATTAATTGTCGATATATGAAGGAGAATCTCATTTTTGACCTTTTTAGGAAATAAAAGGGAGTGGTAGAGGGAAACTGATCCCATAGAAAAATTTTGTGTGTTCAAAATTGGCTTCAGAGCGTCAAGATACTTCAGAAAATTTAGATGAGAACCTTAGGACAAGCCCTTCTTTTTTGGAAATCTGTGTTATTTTTCTATTGGATGACCACCCTGTATGTTATTTCTTGCTGGCAATTGCGACAACTACATTATAAATATTACTTAACTCGTCGCGTCGTTTTTTAATCATTTCTTTAGAGTGACCATCGTGTATATTTTCACTAAAAGTTTATCAGGTTTCCTCTTCGGTAATAATGCCTACTATTTCCAAAATATTTTCCACCATCTTTTGTTAATTAATTATTACTATATTATTAATTTTTAAGCGTGTCCACCCTGCATATTTTTTTCTATAAGTATCGCAGATATCTTCCGTAGCAATTGTGTTAACTACATGCAAAATGTTTTTGTCCTCCGTCAAATTTTTTTCATTATTTATTTTTTTAGGTTTCCACCCTGTATATTTTTCATTAATAGTGTGGAAGAAATGGGATATTTTTTCCTAGATAATAGTCTACTGCCTACCAAATATTTTCTCTGTCAAATAGTTTTATAGATATAGCGCCAACAGACAGATAGACATCAGACAGACAATACTTTAAACAAAATTGGTATCGTGAAAAATAAAAGGTGCACATAGTTAATAAATTTATTTAATATTTCGTAGAAAAAAGCAATTATTTTTAAATGTATATTGATCTTAAAAATTATACACCAATATAAAGGATACTTAATCTACCTTCTGTTCAAAATAATACAGGTCCTTAGGCCTTTCGATTATTATTGAACCAGAGCTTCAAGAGTGTTACAATACACGAAGTAGCGATTTCTATAGTTTTCTCGCCATATATTTACACCATGTGCAAGTTTTATCTAGTGTTAATTCTGTAACACGGGCCGAACGGGCCGAACTATCAGAAATAAGCGATTTTTGAGCTGAATTCAAATCACAATAGTTGTTATCTTTTATGATAAAGTAATTTTATGTACCTGAAGTTTCGAACGTTCACTTGAACGAATTTCATATGAAAATTTCCAATCAATCGACTTGGGTGTACAGTTTTTCTGGTAATTTTTGCCGGTAACGATAGTATCGTTGCCAGCAAATATTACCAAAAAAATGGTACGCCTAAGTTGATTTGTAGTTTTTATTAATTTTTCCTTTTCATATGAAATTCGTTCAAGTGAACGTTCGAAACTTCAGGTACATGTAATTTTATTGCCGTCAAATGGCTCTGTATTTCCTCCATGCTCAGCTTCACGTTAACGTTTATTAACAAAAATAAAAAAATAGAGAAAACAATGTATCGTGTCGTTTTTAAGTAAAACAGTCAGCCACTGGCGTGCATTTTTATTAAGAGAAGAAAAAATGCCTAATATGAATTAGGCATTTTTTTATTGAAAAACTAATGCAATATTATTGAACCCCTGTATCCAAAATTTAGCAATATATTTTTTTATGGTTTTCGAACTTTTCGAACTGCATTTTTTAAACATTAAATAATCAATAACTTAGAAACCAATTATTTTTCGAAAAAAACTCATGCCTCATTTTTTCTTTAAAATTCACCTTTTTGCCATTTCATGTCATCGATACTTTCAATTCGGTAATCCATGATGCCAAAATAATTTATAGGTCTACTGGTTCAAAGCTTTTGGTAATTACTTCCACATAAGTACAGTGGAAATATATTGACGCAAAAAAAAATGTTGGAAATTTTTATTTGTCTGTCGGTCTGTAACTTTTTTTTGTGCACACAATTACTCTGGAACCGTATTATATTTTAATCTTATTCCTTGAAGGGTTTGGGAGTAAATTGGGTTTAGGGGGGGGGGGGGGGGGGGGTAAATAGGTAAATCAAGCAGGTGACAGTCCATAAAATTGATATTTGGTATACAGGCCATAGTTAATAATAATTATAATAATAATAATAGTTTGGAGACTCTCCATAATAGGATGGTTCTGGATGGAACCTGTAAGGTCATCAGGAGTTCGGATCCCCTCCTCTGCATGGTGCGGGACCATGAAAATGCAGGGGTAGGAGTCTTTTTGTTTAAGGCAGCACAGAGAGCAGCTGATGAACTTGGTCTCTTCTTCGACGTCGAGCGGGTAAATCCCGACTCTGTCACCGAGTTGGAACCTGCTCGACGAAAAGCCCAAATTAAAGCTGCAGAACACAACATCTTTCCGCAGCTTCACACGGATAAGCCAATGCATGGAGTTTTCTATAAAAATATAGAGAACCTTGGCTTATCCGAAAGGCTGACCTTTGCCTTCTTAAGGTCAGCCGGGCTGAAGTCTGAGACCGAGGGAGCCATAATGGCTTGCCAGGACGGTGTATTCAACACTCTCGTCTATCGAAGTCGTGTCATGGGTATAGAGGTCCCTGATGTCAGTTGCAGGGCCTGCCGCAGGGCGCCAGAGACTTTAATGCACTTGTTGTCGGCTTGTCCGATATATGCAGTCTCGGCCTATATCCAGAGGCACGACGGAGCATTACGAGTGCTTTATTATCACCTAAGGCACTTAGACGAGACACCAGTGCTGCCTTACGCTCCGGGGAATGTTGAGTCCGTTGTGGGAAATGAGAAGTGTCTAATTTATTGGAACTACTCGTTTCCCACCGTCAGGCAAATACAAGCCAACAAGCCTGACGTAGTCCTCCTCGACCACCAACTCAAGACAATGTTTGTCGTGGAGTTCTCGGCTCCCGCGGAAAACAACATTGTCTTGAAGGAGGAGCAAAAACGGACAAAATATCGAGATTTGCTCTTCGAACTCCGCAGACTCTATCCAGACCATACTGTTAAGATAGTGGTACTGATTATAGGAGCCCTCGGTGGAACGAGACACACACTGCTTTCAGAACTTAAAATCATACCGGCATGCCGAAATTCGGCAGAGGTCTTAGCCGGCAGAATGCAGAAGGCCGTCATCCTCGGTTCATTACTTCTGCTCAGGGCACACGATTCTCGGATCCAGTAGTCACTTACCCCACGGGTGTGGGGAGTGGCTGCCGGTACTACCAGCTCCCCTCTGTGAGGGTCGGAGCCACAGAGAAGGGTGACTGGTTTTTAACTAAAAAAAATAATAATAATAATCTTACCTTGCGCCAAAGGATTATCTGGATCGACACCAACAGAGTAACCGGTATAGTCCACCAGGAAATCTGAAATGAATAACTTGGTAAATAAGAAAAAAAAATGTCTCTGTGTCACCTGCTATACGGGTCAAATTGAGAACTTTTTAATTTGTTTGAATTCGGTTTAAAACATGAATAGCACCTTTTTTATTTTTTTTTTCAATGAGGATTTTTGTGGTATATGCAGTTTTTTAAAAAGAAATTTTGATTAAAATTTTTTAATGCAAAATACTCTTCCTAACTTGTCATAAACAACCATGTTTTAAAAATGAAATGTTCAAAATCTTCATTAAGTACGTGCTATAAAATCTAATAAATTATTTTCCAAATTCTACCGCATCATTTATCTGAATTACAGATTTGGGTTATTCTCACAATATGAGCAATTTCATGTCCCTAAGTTGCAATGCCAAATCACGTGGCTTTTATTCGTTTTTTTGTTTGTGTGTGTAATGTATGTGAAATGTCATTAGCATGGATGTCCCCCAACAGGTTTCCATCTAATGCATGGCACTATTTTGCAACTTACGATCTTGATCTGGATAATCCAGTGATGGTCCATTGTAGAAAACACTTATTGTGACATATTAAGAGCCAGATTCCTATTAAAATATTTAAACCAAACTAAAAAAAAAATCATCAATTTTGTGCCTGGATTTATAATCAGTAACGTGGATTAAAATAAAATATCCAAACATTCCCGCCTACCTGAAATTTAGCAGTTGGTAATATTGACATTGGATAGTCTAAATAAATTATTTTCAAGAAATTATTAGTTTTAGCGTAGCCAGTTAATATGTGAAGTTTGAAGTGTAAATATATTAGGCGATTTGTGCGCGTATGTTTATTCAGCGTCATTAGCGTGTTAGTGAGAATTTTTTCTTTATAAAATGTATAAAAATAATGTTGGACTTTTGTGATAAGCTATGCATAGTTTTATTTATCTACATAAATCCATTGAATGTCAAAACAAAATTTGAAGGTTATTTCATCATTTTTTATCGTGAGTAGCATGGATTCTTGACAACGTCCACGCCAATGATATTTTCCAATATTTATTTATTTATTTTTTTAATATTTATTTACCAAAAGAGCAGTATATATAAAATACACATACAAAAAAATATAAATAAAGGTAAATAAACGAGCAAACCCACAAAGATTATCCTTGTCGTGGGTAACAGCTAAATTATTTTAATTTATAACAACAATTATGCTTAAAATAGTATCAATTTAATATAAAAATAATAAAAGAAAATTACATTTATAGAATTTATGACAAACAATCAAGAAATTACCATTGGCCGGAGAAATAAAAAAATGGCCGGAAATTCGCCAAAATTCGGGTCAAAAAACATTGACGGGATTGACGTGACTTAACCCACATACCGGTATGTATTTTCGCCCGCTGAACCCGAATCCGGGGTCAGAATTGGCCCATCGGGTCAAAATTGGCCGGAAAAATAAAAAAATGGTCGGAATTTCGCCAAAATTCGGGTCAAAAAACATTGAAGGAATTGACGTGACTTAACCCATATATCGGTGTGTATTTTTGCCCGCTGAAACCGAATCTGGTATCAGAATTGGCCCATGGGGTCAAAATTGGCTGCCAAATAGCCTCCAACAGGTTCAGGCAAGTTTTCCTGTTCCTGGGGGTGATAACCCTCATACCTCCCCAGTCCTAAGTCTGACTGAGTTTCTGACCTTGACGAGGAATGTTACATCTCGTCGTCAGACACACTAGGGCTTCATCCTCACATCCTGACGCTCCCCTGCAGGACAGCGTGCCTTCGCTAGTTTCATTACCACAATAGACGGAAAGCGAATCATTCTACACATCCCCTTTCAGGGCAGTTGTCATCGCTCTCGACATCTATTGCGATAGCAGGATTTAAAGCGGTGTATGTTTTACCGGAACGGGCTGTGACTGCATGAAGTATACATTTTGGTAAAAACGTACCGGCACCCTTAGGACGTAGGACGTCCACGGTGACCGGGAGATAAGAAGAAGATGCTGCTTATGCAGACTGATTCCAGTTAACGAGCTGTACTTCGTACAAGGTTTTTTACAGTTTGCCTGTAGATTAAGGCCAATGCGTGTACTTCTAATGAAAAGTGGGATGCAGCCGGATGCACACTACATACACAAACAAAAATGAATTAAGAAAAAAACATCAGGCAGATTTTTTGTGAATGCTCAACAGGGACTTGCTTTTTCTGGAGCAACATAGTTTGGAAAAAATGGAGGCTGAGTTGGGCGAAACAAAAAAATGCCGGGAAATTCGCTTGCACATGTTCGATCTTTTGACGTTATTGACTAACGGATTTAGATTCAGTGGACAAAAACATACTAACAGAATAGTCGAGTCACCTGAACGTCATTCAATATTCTTTGCTCCAAATTTTGAGCAGTTTTGAGCCATTTGTTGGCTTTGACCGGTTGGGCTAATTCTGACCCCAAACTTAGATCCAGCGGGAAAAAATACACACCGATATAAGGGTAGTCACTTCAATATCATTTTATGTTTTTTGACCCCAGATTTTGGCGAATTTCCGGCCATTTTTTGATATTTCCAGCCAATTTTGATCCGATGGACCAATTCTGACCCCGGATTCGGGTTCAGCTTGCGAAAATACATACCGGTATAAGGGTTAAGTCACGTCAATTCCTTTAATGTTTTTGATTGTTTTTTCCGGCCAATTTTGACCCGATTGGCCAATTCTGACCCCGGATTAGGGTTCAGCGGGCGAAAATACATACCGGTATTTGGGTTAAGTCACGTCAAACCCTTCAATATATTTTTACCCGAATTTTGGCGAATTTCCGGCAATTTTTTGATATTTTCGGCCAATTTTGACCCGATGGGACAATTCTGACCCCGGATTCGAGTTCAGCGGGCGAAAATACATACCGGTATATAGGTTGGTCCCCGAGTACACGACGTTTTTCTTTTTTTGTGTGCCTGTAATTATAACTTCTTTGACTAACCGTTTTTTGTATACATTTTCTATAATATGCCCAAGCAAGTGCCAAATTCTCAAGAAGTTGACAAAATGTGTTTACTGTATTGAAATGAATGTTGTCTACTTTTGTATTAGTACTTAAATATGTTTTTACTATGATTATAAACACTTAAAACAATATACTTGTCCGTTAATCAGTAGCGTGTCATTTTGGTCAATGGGCGTGGATATGATTTTTTGAAAAAACTAAAAATAAAATGTTGAGCTCTACAAATCATCACATCCTACCCTACTGCATATAAGTTAACAAATATTGTTTTTTCAAAATTTTTCAAAACCTTTTTTTTTTTTCTTTTAAATTGTGTTACCCCCAAATTGCTCATATTGTAAGAATAGCCCATTTAGAATATCCATTTGATTATAAACGAAATTTGTAAAAGGATCAAAGTTTTCCATTTTTTGCAAAAAAAAAAAGAATAAACTAATGAGGGTCTGAAATTAACAGGTTTGAATCAAAAGAACATAAACTATAACATGGAAAATTCAGCCAATGTGACCGAAACCTTTTCCCCTTTATAATATGCATTGTGCAAGAATTTTGAAATTTGAAAAAGTCATGGAATTTTATGTTTTCTTTTTTTTTTTTTTTAATTGACAACATATGATCAAAGGACAAGGGTAGATAAGGGCCTTTTTTCGCCCATCGGCCATGTTATATGTTATATTTTCCGAGTAGTATATGTTTTGACAAGCAATAAAAAACAGTTCTTTGGAATAGTAGATTATTTAGCAAGCGTATAATGATGGCTATTACTCGCGAGGGCGTGTTTAATCGTAAATCATCCGAGCGTGTAATAGCTATTATACACGTGCTGAATACTATACTTTATCTACCACTATCTATACTTTAACTGTTTTAATCATTTAAAAGTGAAAAAATAAAGTTAGTTTACAGTAAAACTTTGACGTGTTAAACGTCAGATACGAAAATATGCACGAAAACATGGACTCTCTCTTGGAAATGGTCAAAGGTGCGTTAGAATGGAAACAGTTAGTTCCTGGTTGGTCAAAGATGCGTTAGAATGAGATTATGTTCATTATACGTTAAGTTGGAATAATGACTCATTATTTGTCAATTGTTAAATGTAGATAGAATGCAATGATTATACGATAGTCGTAGATAAAAATATTTTTATTTAATACACACGGCAATAGTGGTTTTGAGCGCTGACACGTTTAAATTCGCACGCAACGTCGACACCACTACGACTCCCGCGGAAACGATTTTGTTTTTTATACATTGAAGCGCTTGATGAACCAATATAAATTGACCATTATTTGAAAGCTTAAATACTCAACAATGAAATGATTTTCTTGGTTCATCGAGCGCATCTAACGGAAATATACATTAGAATTAGGAAAAACGTAAAAAATTACAAATAAACTGCAAACATGCTTACCTTGAAATGCTATTATTACGACTTACTGTTGTTTTTTAAATGTAAAACGCATAGAAACATAAAGATGCTATGTTAGCAACTATAAATAAATAACGTTTAATAATTTTAAGAACTTTTTATTTTTATGAAATTAATGGGCGGAAATATATGGCTTATCTACCCTGCTGCTGGTCCTTTAATATTTCTTACTTATACTGTTCTGAGTACGGTCCTGTTGTACCAACAGCTGGCTGGGAAGAGCGCGTTCGCCGATCGAACGAAGAGACAGAAATGAAAAATAATTACTTACCTTACTTACTTACTAATTAGTTTTAATGTTTGTTAGGTAATTAAAGTTTATTTTTGATTTTATAGATTGTGCCAATATTTACATTCTTGGTATAATTTTTTACAAATAATTATTAGTTATGAGTTATGGTTATGGAAAATTGGGTATTTGGTTAGGGGCATTTATCAAATACGTTCGCTAATGGGGGGGAGTGAAAATGTTTCATAAAAAGTGACCGTTTTGACAAAAAAAATTGAGGAAAGTTTAACATTTTAAGGTTCGTTCTCTCATGACAAACTAATCAACAGAATACTTTTTTAGAGCATAGGGAGCGGACAGTTTACAAACAAGGGGGGGCGTTTCTCAAATTTTACAAGGTGTTGCAAAGGGAGTGAGGGGGTTAAAAATTGCCCATTTTTGGGAACGTATTTGTTGACTGCCCTTCAGGGAAAATCCAGAAAAGTCAGTGAATTTTTAATGAGAAATGTGGTGACAACCCTGCTTGTTCTTGGCGCCTCAAAAATTAAGGGAAAAAAAACTGGAGTAAAATCGGACATTGTTTCATGTAAAAAAGCAATTGGTGTTGAAAAATTTTAATTTTTCGCCGTTTCTATGAATACAGATTTTTTTATTATTTATTAAGAAAATACAATACGGAAAGTTAAGAAGTCAAAAACGTTTTTATTTAAAAAATCAAAAATATGATTTTTTTTAAATAAATCAGCGATTTTTTATTATTTTTTTTTTAAATCATGATTTTTGTCAACACTGGCTAATTATATATACAGATGATAATATTTACATATACCTTACCTAGCCGCATATACCCATGTGCATACTGGATGACACCCCCATATTTCCTTTATTTTTTAACGTATCCATTTGAAATTTGAGGTGCATAAACTACCTGCAAAAATGGAGATAAAAACAGTATGAGACCATTTCCGGCTTACCCGGAAATGACCGCAACTTTCGGTTTTTATATGGAACACCTTGTATATTTTTACATATTTGGATTCAAGACAATATTCTGAGTATACCATGAAACTTTCGCGAATTTTTGAGTCGATGTTCAGTTTTTTTAAGAATTTTAAGACATTCGTCTAGAGTGCTTTGGAATACCAAAATTTGTTCTACGGCAGGTAAAGTCCAAGGGAAAAATATAATTTTTTTCGTTTAATTTCATTAATAACTATTTACGAAGTTTTCAAAGTTGAACATATCAATTTTTTATCGAAAACTTTTTTTTTTCAAACGCGACGGTGGTGACTCATTGTGTTCAATAAATTATAGATTTTTTTTCTGAATTGATTGACATCCATTTCAAATCTATGCTATTTGTTTTCCTATTTTATTTAATTTATTTAAAAATAAAAAAATCACTTTCAAAATAATTTTTATTGAACTTTAACATAGTTGCCTTTGCATTACGATTTGATAATAATAATAATAATAATAATAATAATATAATAATAATAATAACAATAAAGGATAATTTTTTTATCATTAATTTCTTTTTTTAGAGCAGTTTATTCTTTATTTTTATATTCTTTTTCTCAACAATGGAATCAAGAGGAGCTGCGACAACTCGATGTAGGAACCCGAAAAAAGATGCATCTCTATAGGAGTTTGCACCCTAAATCGTCCGTTCCACGGTTATATCTCCCACGACATCGGGGAGGCCGGGGACTCTTGAGTTTGGAGAGTCTCCATAACAGGATGGTTCTGGATGGAGCCTGTAAGGCCATAAGGAGTTCGGATCCCCTCCTCTGCATGGTCCGAGACCATGAAAGTGCAGGAGTTGGAGCCTTTTTGTTTAAGGCAGCACGCAGAGCCGCCGATGAACTCGGTCTGGTCTTCGACGCTGAGCGGGTTAATCACGACTCTGTCACCGAGTTGGAACCTGCTCGGCAAAAAGCCCAAGTCAAAGCTGCAGAAATTAATCTATTTCTGCAGCTACACTCGGATAAGCCATTGCACGGAGTCTTCTATAAAAATATAGAAGACCGCGGCTTATCCGAAAGGCTGACCTTTGCTTTCTTGAGGTCAGCCGGGCTGAAGTCTGAGACCGAGGGATTCATAATGGCGTGCCAGGATGGTGTATTCAACACACTCGTCTATCGAAGTCGAGTCATGGGTATAGAGGTCCCTGATGTCAGCTGCAGAACCTGCCACAGGGCGCCGGAGATATTAATGCATTTGCTGTCGGTTTGTCCAGTATATGCAGTCTCGGCCTATATCCAGAGGCACGACGCAGCATTACGAGTGCTTCATTATCACTTAAGGCACTCGTATGGGATAGACGAGACACCAGTGCTGCCTTCCCCGCTCCGGGGGATATTGAGTCCGTTGTGGGAAATGAGAAGTGTCTAATTTATTGGAACTACTCGTTTCCCACCGTTAGGCAAATACAAGCTAATAAGCCTGACATGGTCCTCCTCGACCACCAACTCAAGACAATGTTTGTCGTGGAGTTCTCGGCTCCCGCGGAGAATAACATTGTCTTGAAGGAGGAGGAAAAACGGACGAAATATCGAGATTTGCTCCGCGGGCTTTACCCTGGCCATACTGTTAAGTTAGTGGTCCTGATCATAGGAGCCCTCGGTGGAACGAGACACACACACTGCTTTCAGAACTAAAGATCATACCGGCATGCCGAAATTCGGCAGAGATCTTAGCCGGCAGGATGCAGAAGGCCATTATCCTCGGCTCATTACGTCTACTCAGGGCACACGATTCTCGGACCCAGTAGTCACTCACCCCACGGACGTGGGGAGTGGCTGCCGGTACTACCAGCTCCCCTCTGTGAGTGTCGGAGCCACAGAGTATAAAGGGTGACTGGCTTTTATATATAAAAAATATATATATATATATATATATATATACATATATATATATAAAATAATAATAATAATAATAATTTATTTCATCCAAATGATCATGTACATGATGTCAAGAAATGTCAATATGTCAAGAAATTATCTGAAATGTCAGACATAATATAAAAATACAACAATATTAACAGTCACATACAAAACACAATAAGACAAATATAATTAGAACAAAAAACATAAAATTACGATGTAAGTATACAAATAAAAATGCCAAATAGTGTATATAACAAAATAAACATTAAAATATGCGATATTATAAAACAAAAGAAAGGTGACATTTGTAAACAATTATTGTTAGCGAAAGATTTGTGTCCATTATTGATATTTCTTAGCATGATCTACACCAATAATGAAAAAACTGACATGAATCTATGGCGAATGTCGAAAAAATGTATGCTCGGAGATTTCCCGTTTCGTCATTATTTCAAGAAATTACAGAGAAAAATTGCGGCGAGAGCAACGTATCCAAAATCATGAATTTATTGTAAATGAAGAGTTGGAGATTAATGTACTAGGAACCGTCAGCCACAATCAATCAGACTCTGTTAGAGAAATAGCGCAAGGATTGGGATCAAATAGGGAAACAATAAGTAGAATTTTGAAAAAACATAATTACCGCTCGTTAAAGTAAAATCTGCACCAACATTTGTGCGAAGGAGATTCTGTAAGACGAACTCTGTTTTGAGAGTGATTAATTAATAAGTTTCAAAGAGACAGTAATTTTGACTTCAACATCCTTTTTTCCGATAAAGCACGTTTCACAAATAATTCGACGTTCAACCGGCAGAACGTAAGATACTGGTCACACGAATCATTGGCCCAATATTCTTCCAAAGTATGCTGACAGAACAAAGGTATCTCGAGTTCTTACAAAATCAAATTTGGCAAGAAATCGAACAAGTTCCTCTAGCACAATACCGACGGAGCACCGCCCCATAACAGCCGCGTTGCTATGGATTATCTCAATGAAGCTTATAGCCCACAATTTATTTAAAACTAGTGCTTCATAAGGTGGCCTGCAACGTCACCTGATCTAACCCCATTAGACTTCTTTCTTTGTGGTTATATCAAGGGATAGGTCTACAAAACTCCCGTTATGACCATCGAGGATCTCGAATTGAGAATAAGAAGAGCTTTTAATAGCATCACTCCACTGATCAAAGTATTTTCAATATATTTTTTTACCTTAAAATGCTAGGAATCGTGTAATTCAATTCGTCAGTATTAGCTAGAAGAGTAGTTGTTTTGATTGGTTCTCCGATAATGAGTGTTTTAAAGTGTTTACCTAACTAGTATATTATCGGGATCAGATTAAGGTACCAATATACAGAAAGTAGATAATTTCGTGTTAAATAAAAAAGTATGAATGATTCAATTTAAATAAATGATATAAGTATTTTTGATTTTTTTTTTTTTTTTTTCGTTAAAATGCTAGGAATCGTGTAATTCAATATTTCGTTAGTATTAGCTAGAAGAGTAGTTGTTTTGATTGGTTCTCCCATAATGAGTGTTCTAAAGTATTTACCTAACTAGTATATTAGCATGCCCAGATTAGGGCAACAATATATAGAAAGTAGGTAATTTCAAAATAAATAAAAAAGTGTGCAAGTTGTGATTTGCTTAATACCTAAATAATATTCTCTAAAATGTATTGATTGTGATGGGGGTCATTTTGAACAATATTTGTAAAATTCAAATGCCTTTCACCATTTCTAGGAATTTAACACTTATAATTGTGTGATTTGCACTTGTATAATTTTTTTTTTTTTTTGGCATCTGGCCACTAGCCATACAGCCAACTGCTACCCTAAAAAAACATTTATTCCAATTAACCTATATCGACAATGAAAAAATAAATATTGAAGATCAACAAAGGAGAAAAAACAGGGACACACGCTTCTCGTCTTGGGGTCTGTCAGGACATTTATTTTTTTTTTAAACACAAACAAAATTAGAGGACCACTATAAATTAAGGGATGCAACAGAGGAAAGACAACAAAGGATACGAAGCTAACCTACTTAAACATTCACTCACAAAATTCATAATAAAATATTCGTTTCTTCCAAAAAACCGATGATACAATCAAAAATTTGCTTATTATTGAGGCTGAGGGGAGAAAGTATATTAAAAGGAGCCTGAATATTATAATTAATAAGATTGTTATGTAGTCTGTCACTTGCTGCTTTATATTTAGAACACTGGAAGAAAATATGATCCAGGTCACCTTTAACATTACAAATATCACAATTCTATGAAGGCAGAACATTTATTTTATGTAAACGTGCTGGATAACAAGCATGTCCAAATTTGAGACGTATTGTTGTAATATATTTTCTTGGATATTCATAATTTTCGTGCCAAAACTTAGATGAGAGGTCAGGATGAATATGCGTATATCTAGTAGGACTGGAATGACAGAACTCCCGCCACAGCTCTAACCATCTATTTCTAAATTTAGATTTTAAAATGTTAAAGGAGTCAGATAGACAGATTTTTTGTTCTAATGGGAATCCTGAGAGGATGCTTTCCTTGGCCAAAGAGTCGACAATTTCATTATTTTTTATGCCAATGTGCGCTTTTACCCATACAAAATGAACCTCTTTTCCCATACCTAAAACATTGTGTAGCAGTTTCTTTATTTTTAGAATATATGTTGAAGGAAAAGCTGTTTTCTAATGAAAATAAAACCGATAGAGAATCTGATAAAATTATGGAAATGTAGGAATTAGAAGAATAAATAAATTTGAGAGCCTCGTATATAGCAATTGCTTCAGCTGTAAAAATGGAGCATTGAGGCGCCAATTTGATTTTTATACAGTTATTGGTCGAAGGTATGTAGCATGCACAACCAGTACCCAAGAGAGACTTAGAAGCGTCTGAGTATATCAACAATGGATTATCCCACTTATCCAAAATTGTATTTAAAATGTTCATACTAATATTTGGATGATCACTGTATTGTGGCGTAATTAATGACACTTTCGAAAAAAGTTTAGACTATTCAAAGTTTGAAGTGTAATCATATGGACTGTCTAATAGGGGGAGAATATCGCTTGAATCTCGAAAAGCTACACAAAGAGGCGGAGAATTTTTATGTATCCAGAATTTATTTGTTAAATCAGATGTATTAAGGGCAGAAATATTGTGTAAAAGCGGTTGATTGTTAATATTTATTCTATGAAGGAACTTTTCAGTCAGATAACGTCGTCTAACCGAAAAAGGCGGAACCAAAGCTTCGGCATATAAAGCATCAATTGGTGTTGATCTCATAGGTCCTAAACATATCCGTAGTGCTGTATTTTGTAAGACATCCAAGCGTTTTAAAAGAGTATTACATGCAGATCCATAAAGAGTACAATCCATAGTCCAAAATTGATCTAATGTATGCTTTGTAAAAAAGAAGAGCGGTTTGAACGTCTGCACCCCACCAGGTTTTAGTAGACATTTTTAGAAAATTAATGTTTTTGTTGCAACGGTTTATTATAATTTGTATAATCAGGGGCGGCCCTTGCAAATTGTTCAGGTGGTGCGAAATCTCATTGTGGTGACCCCCCCCCCCCCCCTCAATATGCAATCGCTTATTCGTTATTAGGTTTTACAGAAAATTTTTTTTTAGTCCGAAAACAGCGGGGGGGGGGGGGAATCCGAGAAACTTTTTTCATCCAAAAAAATTGTTTGAAGAGCGGGGGGGTAAAATCCGAAAGAATTTTTTGAAGAACGAGGGGAGAAATCCGAAAAAACATTTTTTTTCAGTTCGAATAAATTTTTGAGGAAAGGGGAGAAATCCCAAAAAAAAACAGGCATACGTCAAATTTACATCGTAAATTAATTAAAAACTGAAACAAATGAATATAGATATTTTCACAGAAATGGAAGTTGTAAGGTTAAGTGATATTAAGGTGCTTGGGTTTTATTTTTTACGCAGGCGAACTATCATTGCATTATCGGCGCCCCCCCAAGAAGGCGCCCGGTGCGGCCGCACCGCTCGCACCGCCCTAGGGCCGCCCCTGTGTATAATTGAAAAATCTAATAATGAAATATGAATAACTATCTTTTAGTTCTCTCTTTTGTTTCTTAATAGGTATAAGTACTTGTGCAAACTATAAGGATCAATAAAAATTATTTTGAAAGTGATTTTTTATTTTTAAATAAATTAAATAAAATAGTAAAACAAATAGCATAGATTTGAAATGGGTATCAATAAATTAAAAAAAAAAAAAATCTATAATTTATTGAACACTATGCATGAGCCACAACCTTCCAATTTGAAAAAAAAAAAATTCCGTAAAAAAGTGATATGTTTAAATTTGGAGGCTTCGTAAATAGTTATTAATGAAATGAAATGAAACGAAAAATTATATTTTTCCCTTGGACTTTAGCTGCCATAGTACAAATTTTGGTATTCTAGACGATGTCTTAAAATGCTTGAAAAAACTGAGCATAGGCTCAAAAATTCGCGAATGTCTCATGGTAAGCTCAGAATGTTGTCTTAAATCCAAATATGTATAAAATATACAGGGTGTTCCATTTAAAAATCGAAAGTTGCGATCATTTCCGGGTAAACCGGAAATAGTCTCATTCAGTTTTTATGTCCAATAAAGATCCATTTGTACAAATTTCAAATGGATAAGTTAAAAAATAAAGGAAATGTAGGGGTGAGCCACTAGCCTGGGTCATCCGGTATATTATGTACAGTGATTAGTAACACCAAATGAACAAAAAAATGCGAATATTTAAACAATGCTTATTAATTATTTATTTGAATTGTGTTGAGGAGGTTGATGCGTTATTTGAGGTGCTTGTCGATGGGTATTGCCTCGTCTATTCTTGTGCCAATCACATTTTTACAAGCTTTTATTTAACTTGTTTTGTATGTGTCGTAGTGTTTAAGACAATTAATTCAACATAACTTGTTTTTTTCGTTTTAGTACACCTAAATAGTAATAAAAGCTTGTTTTTAAAAAGTTTTTTTTTGAAACTAAGAATAGACTAATAATTTCAAATTCCTTTTAAGAAAGTTTAACATTTCATTTCAAGTTTCATTAAATTTGTAAACACTTTCGTCACAGCTTCTAATGTTAAATATTTAAAGTGTTGTTTCATAACTACGGTAGTTATTTAATTAATATTGAGAACAATCGCCCAATAGACGCATTCGTACCGGGAAAACATAAATTCAACTTCTTTGTTTTCTAGTGGATCAGAATAAGCAGTACATTCCTAAGTAGCACAAATATGCTATTCAGCTGAGATAAACAAAATGCAGCCACTAAAACGTTTCAACGGCTTTTGTTTAGTTATATTTTGGTCATTTTACTTCCACATCCAGTGGAAGTATAGTAACGACAAAAAATTTTTTTAAAATTTTTATTGTTCAAATAGGCTTAAAATGTCATGAAACGTCGAGATTTTAAGTTTGAGCGAAAAAAAAATTTCTGTCTGTCGGTCTTGTAACTTTTTTTTGTGCGCACGTTTACTCTGGAACCGTTTATGATATTGACTTGAAATTTGGTACACGTATGTACTTTAACGGGATCTGGAACTAGATTATATTTTCATGTTGTTCCGACGAAGGGTTGGGGGGTAAATTGTGGTAAATTTGTTTTAAATGGGTAAATCAAGCAGGTAAGAGTCCATAAAATTGGTATTTAGTATACACAAGAGAAGCTAAGGTCTCAAAAAAAAATTTTAGCATTAGCCACCCCCTTATTAAGGAGATGAAAAAAAATGTGATTTAGTGTATGTACAAGAACCAGAAACCTCAAAATATTTCTTTACTTCATCCACATCCACTACCCACTACCACCCCCCTATCACCACCCCCACCCCACTACCGATGTGGGGTATCGTTTCATAGGTTTTCGGGGTAGAGGATTTCAAATATTATATTATTAAAGTTCCATAAACAATTATTTCCATATACAAAGTTTTTTCGTTGTGAGTGACTTGGATAGGGAATGTGGATGTGGAAGTAGTGATTCCTTGGGCAGCGGTTTTATTTTAGTTGTAGTTAGCGTAAAATTTAAAAACGAAATAGTCATGATGATCTC
The DNA here is from genome assembly GCA_936432065.2 of Rutpela maculata. Lineage (NCBI taxonomy): Eukaryota > Metazoa > Arthropoda > Insecta > Coleoptera > Cerambycidae > Rutpela > Rutpela maculata. Next base: position 21,278,017 of record OW386294.2, on the reverse strand, counting down.
TTTTTAGCTATATACTGGTCAATTACTAGTAGCCATAATATCACCAGATTTGGTTATAAAGTCGTTTTCAAGATGTCATATGAGCAAATAATTAAATAGCAACAATGTTATCCTAATACTGCCATTCTAGCTATAAAAATGGCTAAAATATGTTAACATGGTTTTTGTTATTAATATAGTGTTGATATCCAAACTATTACTAAACTAAACCGCTGCCCAAGGAATCACTACTTCCACATCCAGATTTTCTATCCAAGTCACTCACAACGAAAAAAATTTGTATGTGGAAATAATTGCTTATGGAAATTTAATAATATAATATTTGAAATCCTCTACCCCAAAAACCCATAAAACGATACCCCACATCGGTAGTGGGGTGGGGGTGGTGATAGGGGGGTGGAAGAAGTAAAAAATATTTTGAGGTTTCTGGTTTTTGTACACACACTAAATCAATTTTTTTTTCATCCCCTTTAATAATGGGGTGGGGGTGGTAATGGGGGGTGGCTAATTCTGGTTTTTGTACACACACTAAATCAATTTTTTTTTTCATCCCCTTTAATAATGGGGTGGGGGTGGTAATGGGGGGTGGCTAATGCCAAACATTTTTTTGAGACCTTAGCTTCTCTTGTATATAGTAAATACCAATTTTATGGACTCTTACCTGCTTAATTTACGTATTTACCCCAAATTTACCCCCCAACCCTTTGACGGAACAAGATGAAAATATAATCTAGTTCTAGATCTCGTTAAAGTACATATGTGTACCAAATTTCAAGTCAATATCTTAAACGGTTCCAGAGTAAACGTGCGCACAAAAAAAAGTTAGACAGACAGACCGACAGACAGAATTTTTTTTTTCTCAAACTTAAAATCTCGACGTTTCATGACATTCTAAGCCTATTTGAACAATAAAAAATTTTTTCTCGTTACTATTATACTTCCACTGGATGTGGAAGTAATAAATTAGCCTAAACATGACTATATTAGTTAGGCTTTATTCTGGCGGTTTTCATAGCTGGTATTACCGAATCATAACTGAAACAATAATGAAGAAATATCGTTATTAAATGACTATTTTAAAAGTAATTTTGTACACATTAAAATCTAAATTGAAGGCAAACGGCAAGATAAAAATATAACCTAAAAACAAGTATTAATAATGTTGAAAACATACGCAAATAAGTTATATACCGTGTGTGTAGCGGCTCGCTAGGCATAGGTAGTAAGAATTACAACATCGCGTGTGCCAGCTGGCTGAAATGAAATAACTGAGAGCTGGGATACTCCGCTAACGGACGAGTTTACAGCGCTGTGTTGTCATATCTCTCGCGCTACGTGAATGTACATGCCTAATGGACAATTACACGCACGGTATCAATAGAACAATAAGAATGACCAGAATGGCCCCAGTTGTGTTTTGATGACCAAAATATGATTCCATATTTTCGTCACCAAGTACGTCTTCAGAACGTAATAATTCAGTTTTAGTAATCGCCACTATAACCAAATAGCCATCCTTTTTAAAAGCTTTTATTTAACTTGCAATGTTTGTTTGTTTGTGTGTTTGTATGTGTGTTTGTTAGTTTAGGTCAAATCTTGAAAGCTGAATTTCGACTAGTTCTAATTAAGCTAGAGCTTTGAAATTTGGCACACGTGTATAAGTCCGGTGACAATGCAACATAGTATAGCCATTATCGGTCTAAATCCAATATGGTGGACGTCCCAAGGTGGCGGATCGGCTTTTTAGTCACAACCCCCTTGATATGGGTACCAAATGAATGGGTTTGACGAGTAAAATACGATAAACAATGTGACGTCATTCTAAATCCAATATGGCGGACGTCCCAAGATGGCGGATCGGCTTTTTAGTCACAACCCCCCCCTGATATGGGTATCAAATGAAAGGGTTTGACGAGTAAAATACGATAAACAATGTGACGTCATTCTAAATCCAATATGGCGGACGTCCCAAGATGGCGGATCGGTTCTTTAGTCACAACCCCCTTGATATGGGTATCAAATTAAAGGGTTTGACGAGTAAAATACGATAAAGTGTGTGACGTCATTCTAAATTCAATATGGCGGACGTGGAAAAGGGGCGGGGAGAGGTGGGAAGACATGGGGAAGGGGTTGTGCGAGGTGGGAAAAGGGTGGGAAGAGTGGAAAAGGGGTGGGGGAGAGGTGGGAAAGGGATGGGAAGAGGTGGGGAAGGGTTGGGACGAGGTGGGGAAAGGGGGGGAAGACGTGGGAATAGCGTGTGATGAGGTGGGGAAGAGGTAGGAAGGGGTGGGAATAGGGGGGAAAGAGGTGGGAAGAAGTGGGAAGTAGTGTTTAGAGTGAGTGTGAGATGACGGGAGAAGGAGGAGATGGATGGCGGTGGCAAATGAAAAGGTTTTGTCTGTCTGTAAACTAAGTAGACTAAAAAATAAAAAATAAAATTATAAAAAGAAAATATTTTTAAGAAGAAGGCTTTTATTTCAAAAAATTACTAAAAAGTAAAAATAATTTTTTTAAAATTTATACACCTGGAAACCAAAAGCTTTGGGGGCGGTCAATTGAGCAAAGTAACTATACAATCGCGCTATATGACCGTCCCCAAAGCTTTTGGTTTCCAGGTGTATAAATTTTAAAAAAATTATTTTTACTTTTTAGTAATTTTTTCAAATAAAAGCTTTTTCTTAAAAATATTTTTTTTTATAATTTCATTAGCTACTGTAACATGGTGATGACCAAAAACAACTACTTGTGCTACTTGAGTTTGTATGTACTTTATAGCCGGGAGACCGTTGAAATATGCAAAATAAAAGTGGCCTATGCAACTCTCAAACGTACAAAAACTGAAATATTCTTATGTAAAATGACCTGCCGAATTCAATTATGAAGATCGCGATTCGATTCGGAATTTCGAAATCGTAAGAAATCACACTTTTCCACTTCTTTATGAAATATCTCATAAATACAATATTTTATATTTCCTATCCCATAACTTTGTTTCTAACCATTGACTCGGCTTGAAAATTTGGGCACATATTCTGGAACATAATGAATCATTTGCCATACATAAAATTGTACCAAAGATAAAATATCTGGTACAAATAAACATTTTCATTCGAGATCGCATGGATTTTCACTAGCGGCATTGAAAAAGTCTGTATCGAGGAAACTTTTTTATTATTATAGATATAGTATAGTTGACTACAAAATTCTTAGGCGTGTAAAAAATGCCGGCGTCTTTGATCTTTACCGCACGCCAGAGATGTCGACATTTTTTTACACGCCGAAGAATTGTGTAGTCAGCTTTACTAGTATAAACGAGTGAAATGTAGTTTAAGGTCTAAATTAAATTTTGAAGAACAAAAATCGCTGTTTATAACAGTTTGGTGGTCAAAGAAATGTAATTTTGAGCGTGGTATTAAATCCTGGCTTACTGATGTAGTAAACCCTCACTTTAACCGCTAGATCTCAAAAACGGATGAGCCAAAAATTAAAAAAATGCATTTGTTCATAATGTGTCTATTGTAAACCATTCGCAGAAATTTGAATAACTTACGTTGAACAGTTTTAAAGATCTGCTAAGTTAAATAGAAAAATATGTCACTTTCAAAGAGATTTTAACCAACGGAAGTAACGTTTTTGACAATAGCTCCAAAAATTTATAATAAAAAATTATGAAAAAATTTCACCATACGAAATAAGTTGTGTTATAAGAGATGACTAAAATATTATTCACATAGAATATAGAATACATATTTTCTGAGATATAACGGATTAAAAGCTGACATGGTTAAAATATCTTCAAAAAGTGGTATATTTTTCAATATAACTTAGCAGATCTTCAAAACTGTTCAACGTAAGTTATTCAAATTTCAGTGATTGGTTTGCAATAGACACGTAATGAACACAATTTTTTTTTTTCAATTTTATAAGATCTTTTTTGATATATTGGCGGGTGAAATAAGGGCTATTTTGCAGATATGCTTCCAGTAGTGTTTGATAACGAAATGCGGTTTCCGTAGGTGGTAAGTCCCTTATAGTAATGCATATTAACTTAAAAGACGATATTTTAAATAACTACACATATAGTGTGTTTCACTTCTCGTGAAGACACCCCTGTATCTTTTTTAATTGTGGCCCAATTCATTTCAAATTTTTATCAGCCATACAACTCCATAAGACGACTTTACTCAACACATAAATACCGCCTAGATCTAAAACGCCGGCCTACTGCGATAGAAAGAAAATCGCAGTTTTCGAGAAATCATAGTAGGCGTAGAGATAGACAAAAATTTTGTTAATGAAAGTTGTTCGGAATCACTTGATATGCCCCCTGTAAAATTTGGTAAAAATCAGAATATTTTCAAAAAAAATTTTTGTTTCACTTCTCGTGAAGACGCCCCTGTATCTTTTTTATTTGTGGCCGAATTCATTTCAAATTTTTATCAGCCATACAACTCCAAAAGACGACTTTACTCAACTCATAAATGCCGCAGATCTAAAACGCCGGCCTACTGTGATAAAAAGAAAATCGCAATTTTCGAGAAATCATAGTAGGCTTAGAGATACACGAAAATTTTGTTAATGAAAGTTGTTCGGAATCACTTGATATGCCCTCTGTAAAATTTTGTAAAAATCGGAATATTTTCAAAAAAAAAAAAAATTATCAGCCATAAAACTCCATAAGACGACTTTATTCAACACATAAATGCCTCCTAGATCTAAAACGCCAGCCTACTGCGATAAAAAGAAAATCGCAATTTTCGAGAAATCATAGTAGGCTTAGAGAGACAAAAATTTTGTTAATGAAAGTTGTTCGAAATCACTTGATATGTCCCCTGTAAAATTTTGTAAAAATCGGAATATTTGCAAAAAAAAAAAATTTATCAGCCATAAAACTCCATAAGACGACTTTATTCAACACATAAATGCCGCCTAGATCTAAATCGCCAGCCTACTGCGATAAAAAGAAAATCGCAATTTTCGAGAAATCATAGTAGGCTTAGAGAGACAAAAATTTTGTTAATGAAAGTTGTTCGAAATCACTTGATATGCCCCCTGTAAAATTTTGTAAAAATCGGAATATTTGCAAAAAAAAAACTTTTTCACTTCTCGTGAAGACACCCCTGTATGTTTTTTTATTTGTCGCCCAATTCATTTCAAATTTTTATCAGCCATACAACTTCATAAGACGACTTTACTCAACACATAAATGCCGCCTAGATCTAAAACGCCGGCCTACTGCGATAAAAAGAAAATCGCAGTTTTCGAGAAATGATAGTAGGCGTAGAGATAGACAAAAATTTTGTTAATGAAAGTTGTTCGGAATCACTTGATATTCCCCCTTGTAAAATTTTGTAAAAATCGGAATATTTAAAAAAAAAAAAATTTTGTTTCACTCCTCGTGAAGGCACCACCCCTGTATCTTTTTTATTTGCGGCCGAATTCATTTCAAATTTTTATCAGCTATACAACTCCATAAGGCGATTTTATCTAACACCTAAAGAGAGCTTTTTCCAACAAATGAAAGTTGTGAACAAAAATTGGCATACAATAAAATGCTAAAAGGAACACTTTATTATTACACATCAACCTAAATGTAATATCGTTTTCTTTTTTTCAATGGTCTTATAATATTTGGAAATCTGTATGTATATACGTATTATGTATGTATGTGTCAAATTTGCATACACGCGTAGTTAAATAATAAATAATTTCAATAATAATTGTGCATGTCTTTGATTTGCTGTAAAAGTTCTCTTTGAATTGAAATGAATTCGGCCATAAATAAAGAAGATACAAGGGTGTCTTCACGAGAAGTGAAACAAAAATTTTTTTTTTTTTTTAATATTCCGATTATTGCCAATTATATATAACTGATATTTTTTCTGTCAAAAAAGATATTTATTTTTAAATTATATTTCTTTATTATATATTTTAGCTTGGAAATAAATGGACTTCTAAATGGTCCATACTTTAAGTGAATTTGGATGAAAATATAATAAAGACGAATAACTCACATAATTTTATTAAGCAATCTTTAATAACATATGCACCTTTTTTAAAATTGAATTTTAGATCAAAATTATAAAAAATTATAGCTACAAATCAAAAATCCGCTTCGACAGATTGATAGAGAATTTCAAAACGAACATTTAAAAAAAGTTTCTGATAACTTGACTTGACGACCTTTAGAGTGATTTGGGTGGCATAGCAGGGTATCGTCCCACTGTGCGACGATGAAGTTTTATTTCACAATTTTTTGAATGAAAAAAAATCACCCTTTTTAGTGACTTCTTTATTTAGCTTTTACATAGTAAACTACACTCAAAGAAAATGATAGGTAAATTCAACCAAAAAGAGCATATGAAATCGCGCCTATCTAGTTTCATAGTTAAATCAATCAGTAAAGAATAGTCATACAACTTTATTTGTTTTCGTAAACAAGTAGTTTAATAATCATATCTTGTAACAAATTAAATAGTACAATGACATTTTTTTATGTTCACTAACCATTTTCAATTTGGTCTACAATTAAATAGTACAACGACTTTTGTTTTTTGTTCACCAACTAATTTTTAGGTTGACCTACACTTTATTGTATAATGAAGTTTTTTTTGGTTAGCCAAAATGTCAGTATTGAGACATCAGACCACCCAAACCAAAGATTAGAGATCGTTTATAAGATCCATCTAAATATATCGATGATCTCTGAGAGAATTTGAACACTGCAATCATGTTATTAATTTTCTATAAATTCATAAGAGTGCAAGATAATGCATGATGGATTATTGTTAGTGATTTGTATGTGGCGTCATCTGGGAATGATTTCTGTAATAGACTACGTGGTAAGCAAGCAAATTTTATGGTAATTCTTTTAGAACTTCTAGAAGACGATAATAATATTGGTTTGTCTACCAAGTACAATAGTACAGCGAACTAATACTGGGTTCGATAATAGTTAAAAATAAAATATACTATTATCTAGTTTAATTTGACAGAATTCAACAAAATAATAGTCAGACGAACAAAATAATATTCTTATTCATCTATTTTTTAAGTTAATGTTTGTTTTGTTGTACGACAACTTTTTATTAATTAAAATAACAATCACCTCTTGTTTAAAAATACGATCAATATAGTTTGGTTTAACAAAATTAACGATATTGTTAGTTAACCATTTTTTTTTGTTGAATTTACCCATACTATTTCTTTGAGTGTAATATATCCATCACTATGATATCAAAGATCTCCATATATCAAATTTCATGTAAACATGCAATAGTGTTACATTATGGCAACCGTATTGTATTCTTCACTATTTTGAATTTTTCATTTTACTGTAACGCAAAAAAAATGTTTGAAAATTTTTATTGTCCAAATAGGCATAGAATGTCATGAAACGTCGAGATTTTAAGTTTGAGCAGAAAACAAATTTCTGTCTCTAACTTTTTTGTGCACACGATTAGGTACATTTTTTTTTACTTCATCCAGTTGGTTAAAAAAAACACATTAATACGTAAGGGTAAAATTGAGAACTTCCTCCTTTTTTAAATTTTATAAAGTCGGGTGAAAATAGCCACTTTCTCCTCAATTTTTTGCCAAAGTTCACTTTTTACGACTTTTTATGACATGACCAACCACTGCCCCAAAAAGCGATCGTATTTTTTTAATACTTTAACTGAAGTGTAAATCATTTTGGATACCTAGTTGCAACAAAGGAGCCCACACTAATCTTATGGAAATTGGGTTTAAGCCAAAGGGGCCCGCACACCACAAGAGGGAAATCCGACATCGGTTAATAATCCAGGGAAATGAGGTTTTGGCCGGGACTGTGACTCATCCAGGCAGAGACCACGATTTTTAGGTAGTATAGGTGTCAATAAATGAAATCTATATAAAATCTGCGGTCGATTTTCTGCATATGTTTATTTACAGCCATTTTAATGCAAAAAAATGGAAAAAACGTGTTTTTTCACACTTTTTCACCTGCCAGTAAAAAGTAAACTATCTTATAGATAAATCAAATGAATCACCTTGTAGAAAATTAAAAAAGCTTTAAAATGGCGGTTGTTAAATGTCGATATAGTTAATTGTTGCTAAGATAATTGCAAAATGCGGAATTTTATTCAATAAACAATATCTTGTGTAAAAAACAATCTACTGTTTTGTCCTTGCGTAAATAGTTGACTCTCATAGTGCTTAATATCTGGTAAAAATTTCAAATCGATTCGTCAAATAGTTTTTGCAAAATTGCATTAATTTATCCCAGAGACCTTTTTTTTGCAACCCCACCACGTCCAGAGAAATCAAAATACAATGATTCTACGGCCTCCACCTGAAAGGGAAAGACTTGATTTACCAAAATGCTTTGTTAGATATCGAAAAAATTAATTTTCAGACCTGCAAAATGACGTTGCAAAAGAACTCAGATTTTTACCTTATAAACAAATAGAATAATTTTTTAACAATTGATTGTAGAGCATCGGTTTTTCGATATTTGAAAAGCTGATATTTTTACACGAATTTTGAAAAAAAAAGAAGGTCCTAGGTCAATTTGGGACAAAGTTAGCAATTTTTTTTCAAAAATTCATAGCTCCTTTGTTTATAATAATTAAGAAACGTAACAAGCGCCATTTTAAAGGGGAAGAGTTCAAGTTTTAGTGTTAAAAATTTGAAAATGATTGCACTTTCTCAAAACTGTTGGCAAAGCTTCTAAAATGAGGCTCGAATCAACTTAACTCGGAGGTTGTGGAGGGGGAACCCTCAAATCCGCGCATTCAAAAATTGAAACAGCATCTTCAAACTGACCACATAAGTCATAACTTTGGTGTTTGTTAACCGATTTTGATGTTTCTTTTTTCAATTTGGGGTACCTTTTTGCGTACGTTAATAATATTCAATCTGTTAAACTATTAACATTAATATTAACAATGTAATTTGTTTAAACATTTAAAAAAAATTTTTTTTTGCAAAATATCAAAATTTTTTGTTTTGTTCTTGTTGAAAGTTGTAGAAAAGGCTTATGTACACATAAATATATATCTTATTGTTATAAACAATTGAATTTTTCAAATTTATAAAATAAAAACACTCTATTCGATATAATTTACATTTTTAAGATATTTTTCAAATGCAAAATTACCATACAATTTATGAAAAGTGCTCTTATTAATTTGAGTATTATTAATTATTAATAAATAATAAAACAAACCATTACTTCCTTCGTAGAAGTATACAACACGCGTGTGAATGTACATGTAGTGACGGCGTTTGTCATGTATAATGGTTTGTATGATACAGTAGAAACTTTCTATGGTTCAACACATCTGCTCCAAAATAATAAGAGAGTAATAATTACCTGTAATTTGTTTAAACATTTTACAAAAAAATATTTTTATACATTATCAAAATTTTTGTATTATTCTTATTGAAAATTATAGGAAAGGTTTGTGTACAATTAAATATATAAATTACTGTTATATTAAGTTATAAACAATAGAATTTGTAAAGTGTGAAAAGAAACACATTGTTCGATATAAATAACGCTGTAATTTATAATAATACAGAATATTTGTCGATTCACATATAAATTTACTTAATAATATACCTATACACATTCTAATAAGGTAAAATCAATCAACTCGTATTTTTTTTAGGATCATCAACATTAGAATGATCAAAGTTATCTAACATTAAATTAATATTCTCAATATCATCATCGTCGTCATTACAATTAATTTCACAATCATTTTCAAATTTTTTACACTAAAAGTTGAACTCTTCCCCTTTAAAATGGCGCTTGTTACGTTTCTTAATTATTATAAACAAAGGAGCTATGAATTTTTGAAAAAAAATTGCTAACTTTGCCCCAAATTGGCCTAGGACCTTCTTTTTTTTTCAAAATTCGTGTAAAAATATCAGCTTTTCGAATATCGAATAACCGATGCTCTACAATCAATTGTTAAAAAATTATTGTATTTGTTTATAAGGTAAAAATCTGAGTTCTTTTGCAACGTCATTTTGCAGGTCTGAAAATTAATTTTTTCAATATCTAACAAAGCATTTTGGTAAATCAAGTCTTTCCCTTTCAGGTGGAGGCCGTAGAATCATTGTATTTTGATTTCTCTGGACGTGGTGGGGTTGCAAAAAAAGGTATCTGGGATAAATTAATGCAATTTTGCAAAAACTATTTGACGAATCGATTTGAAATTTTTACCAGATATTACGCACTATGAGAGTCAACTATTTACGCAAGGACAAAACAGTAGATTGTTTTTTACACAAGTTATTGTTTATTGAATAAAATTCCGCATTTTGCAATTATCTTAGCAACAATTAACTATATCGACATTTAACAACCACCATTTTAAAGCTTTTTTAATTTCCTACAAGGTGATTCATTTGATTTATCTGTAAGATAGTTTACTTTTTACTGGCAGGTGAAATAGTGTGAAAAAACACGTTTTTTTCCATTTTTTTGCATTAAAATGGCTGTAAATAAACATATGCAGAAAATCGACCGCAGATTTTATATAGGTTTCATTTATTGACACCTATACTACCTAAAAATCGTGGTCTCTGCCTGGATGAGTCACAGTCCCGAACATGGCACTTTTTTTACTCATTTCCCTGGACTATGACTTCGCCCAATAGAGCAACGAAAAAGAGGTAAAATGTGTCGTTTTTTTTATCAGCTTAGAACAAGATCAGACACAGTGGGTATTACCAACATCATTTTACACATAAAAACACGAAATACGACATTTTTTAGTGGTCACAGATATTCTTATTTAAAAAAAGTGTAAAATTTAATTTTTTTTTAAATCATGTTTTTTTGTACATCTATTGCCATATCTCAAAAATGAATTGAGCTATCGATGTGAACTCTTTTTTGTTATAAAACACACACTTACGCGCTTCTTTCTATACATAGGATTGCTAATAAAAAAAATGTGAACATGCCAAAAACGTAAAAACTTTCTGTCTAAACTTTCAGGTTAGAGAATACGCCATCAAATTTTCACTAAGCGAGGAACTTTTTGTTTTTGAAAATTTTGTGTAACATGCTATGAAGAAAGTGAAGTCAATAGACTAAAAAAGTTTTTAGAAAATAAATATTTTCATTATTAGCAATAGTTTGCTAGTTACGAATTTTTTAGTATGGAGGAACTGTCGAAGCGTACGCGCGCGGCACTTAAAAATAATAATGATTATGTATTGTGTGTAACGGAACTTTTCATTATTATTTTTTTATGTCAGTCCTACTGTTTTATCACGTTTTAGGATCTGAAAGGATAACTTATTTTTTCCAGTGGCGCATTAAGGACTAAGGTTGAAGGCAAAAAGGAATTAAAAATCTTAAATAGAGTATCTGGGATAAAAATGCATTGCATTGGGATCTCGGAAACGGTAAAAAATAATATTATAGTAAATGGAAAAAAACGTTGCGCAACTAGGGGGCTAATAAAATTCCATAAACCGAAGTTTAGGAAAAGTAATAATTTTGGAGTGTTTTGATAAAAAGTAAACTATCGAGTTTTCCTTTTTTTGCGTTATTATTGGAGCTAAATAGAAAAGACAGTTTCTTAAAGCACTTTTTTTTTTAACGTGGCAATCTTAATATTTATATCCGACATTTCCTGTGTCAGAGTCCCTATCCGAAACTCCCATGCATTGCATTTTTACCCTAGATCCACACAATAATTAAGTAAACGTGTTTTTTTCGCCTAAATTAGGTAACAAGAAAAAAATATCCTAAATTAAGTCTCTTTTAATTTCCGCGGCCCTAATTATAGAAACCCTGTCTCCATGGCTTGTGCACAAGTTTATCGTTCTCCTCTATTACTACGCCACATAAAATCCACTCCATTTTACAATGAAACCTAGATTGCTTTTTTTCTTAAAGATTTTTTTAGCAGATAATCCACGCACAATTCGCACAATGGCCATACGTTCTACAATATAATACAAGTGGTAATAAGGGAAAGAATATCGTTACACATTTTACTTCCACATCCAGTGCAAGTACAGTATCGACAAAAATATTTTTGAAAATTTTTATTGTCCAAATAGGCTTAGAATGTCATGAAACGTCGAGATTTTAAGTTTGAGCAAAAAAAATTCTGTCTGTCGGTCTGTCTGTAACTTTTTTTTGTGCGCACGATTACTCCGGAACCGTTTAAGATTTTGACTTGAAATGTGGTACACGTACCTATGTATTTTAACGAGATCTGGAACTAGATTATTCCGATAAAGGGGGGTAAATGGGGGAAATAGGCAAATCAAGCAAGTAAGAGTCCATAAAATTGGTATTTAGTATATATAAGAGAAGCCCATTATTCAAGGGGGCGAAAAAAATAAAATTGTCATTTAGTGTGTGTGCAAGAACCAAAGGCCTCAAATTTTTTTTTACTTTATCCACCACTACTACCACCACCCCTTAGACCACCCTCAGCCCCACTACCAATGTGGCATATCGTTTTATAGGTTTTTGGGGTAGGCGATTTCAAATATTTTATTATTAAAGTTCCATAAACAATTATTTCCACATTCAAATTTTTTTCGTTGTGAGATACTTGGATAGAAGATCTGGATGTGGAAGTAGTGATTCCTTAGGCAGTGGTTTTATAATTTGACCTTCGACGAAAACGAATAACGTTGATCGTATACCGCCATGAGACTAGTTAGTTTTAGTGGACGCGGGCGTATTAATACTCAATTTCTGCAATTCGCGCGCTCCAAAAAAATCACTGTACCTAAACTATCAAAGACGCAATAAGAATTATGCTATCAAAAACTTTTTTGGTCTTTTGGCTTTATTTTCTTCGCAGCATGTTATACAAAATTTCCAAAAACAAAAGTTTGTAGCTTAGTGAAAATTTGACTGCGTATTTTCTGAACTTTCAAGGTTATCTAAGTTTTTAACATGCTTGAAAATGTTTTAATTAACAATACTATACATAGATAGAAGCGCTTAAGTGTGTGTTTTGTAACAAAAAAAAGTTTATATCGATATCTCCATTCGTTTTTGAGATATGGCATTAGATGTTCAAAAAAACATGATTAAAAAAAAAACAAAATTTCACACCATTTTAAAAATAACAATGTCCGTGACCACTAAAAAATGTCGTATTTCATGATTTCTAATGAAAATCGACCTACTTAACGAAATGGTATATGTTTCAGTTTGTTCTAAGATTTAAAAAAAAAAACTCGAGAAGGAAGCGACTTTTCCCCTGTTTTTACTCCACTACAAATTTTGACATGTTGCCCTACTGGCAGAGTAGGTCAAAAGTTGCCATGGGCCCGGGTCCCAGAAACACACTCTTCCACCTCTTTTCACCCTCTAAAGGGGTAAAAAGCGTTGGAGTAAATGATATCCCTACAGTAATATTTTATACTTTATATAGTTACGAAAAACAATTGAACAATACCAAATTTCAAATATTTTTTTGCGTTACTGAACTTCCACTGGATGTGGAGGTGAAAACTAGTTCCCTGTTATTTTTTTCTGGGTCTAGGCAAAATATTGCACAAATTGACTGGGGTATATGCATAGGCCAATAAATTGTAAATTAAACTTCTGAATTTATTGTGGGTTTAAAGTTATTTATAGTCTCTTGAGCACATAGAAAAAAAACTACCAATTTTACGGTTAATAGCGCATATGTAAGTATAATAATATAATAAAACAAAATTCGTCATTCGTCAATGCTTAAGATGAAAGCACAACTCTGGTAATATAATAATGTAGGTTTGCATTCCTTTATGAAGAATTTGCCAGACAGTGATAACTATAACTAGAAAGAGAGGTATATATCAGTCAACCAGTCGCCTTCCAATATCACATGAATATGTGAAAGTTATTTTTAGGAATCTTGTACTACTTTAATATTATTCTTTTGATTTGATTATCATAACTAAAGTAGCATTTTTTGTCGCTTACCCACTTAAATGGTTTAAACATTTTTTTACAAGTAGGTAAATTATCTAATTATCTGCATACCTACTTACGACATTCAGAAAGAACTGCATGCCGATTAGGTATTTACTGCAGTTAAATTTGTTAACTGACTTATTCGGCCTTTTCTTATTTGAAGATAATGAATAATATATGTTCGTGTTATTGTAAAACCCATATATTGAAAAAAGAAAAGAAAAGTTAATAAAACAAGACGAATAATTTATTTCAAGCAGGTTTAAATCATGTAGGTATACCGGGTGTAACACGAACGTGGTATATCCCTAATTTTTTCTTTATTTTTGCAAATAAATTATTGAAACTTTAAAAAATTGACCCGGAACAAATTTGTAACAAGCTGATTTCTTGAGGATTGTATTCTATGGCTATCCAGGAGTCTCTGACTGAAAATTCCAAAACATCCGCCGTGCAGAAATTTAAAAAAACTGCGCCGCCATGTTGAAATTAGGCACTGTTTTCCTTTAATCGGTAATAACCCACACGGATGGCACTTTAGGAAAAAAGTAAAGAGGCAAAATTTTGAGAGAAAAAGCTAAGTTTTATTAATGTGATATAATTGTAATCGGTTAAATATTAGCAAAGTTACGGTTGTCAAAATCACAGATTTGTATAAACAAAGATTACTTTTTGTATTTTAATGCCATAAAATGCAACAAAAAGCAACAACAATTATTATTGGTAATACTAATTAAATATGGTTTATTTTAGAAATTGCACTTTTGAATGTCAAGTTGGCAGGTTGTATAAAATATTGACTTTTTTAATAAATAAGACTTACATACACAAAACTGATTTATAGCGTGCTACAATCAGTTTACGAAATAATCGAAAAAGGTCATTTGTCACATCGATCGTTGTATAAGAAATGCCATTGTTATTGATAATTAAAGAAATACATTCGTAAAATAAAATCCATTCTAAAAACAAAAAACGTAACAACAAACACAGTACAGAACTCATATATAGTGAAAAAATAAACTCAAAGTCAACTCAACTCAAAGCATGAATAAATTAAATAAGCATAAAAACCCTCAAATACTAAAAACTAGCCTCAAAAAATAACACCTGACGCATTGTCACAGTCCTGTCCAATGCAATTTACACAGCTGGTACTGCACTTATACAGGGTGTAATTAGTTTCATGTCATTAAAAAAAACCTGGTAATAGGGACAGATAAGACAAACAAAAAACCTTTATGACTTTTTCCTCTATGTCAACAATTTGAATATTAGGGTAGGAAACATTTGAGAACCACTACCTTTCTGGGTCAATGGACGTGTAGTTCCCTTTAAATTGTCATAAAAAAGTGCAAAGATTACCGACCGACTCGTTCTCGCCGACACGCGGCGGCCCGCGGTTTCAAAGCAAGGAAGGGTGGCACCTTTGATGACCGCCTCAGCGGAACCAATTATAAAAATGTAAATAATTCTTTATCTCTTTTTGCAGAACTGCAAGTAAATTATGGGTGTAGAGGTTTAACACAGCATTTCTTTACATGTGTGTTTTTTTAATTTAGAACAAAATATTGGAGCGTTTATTGTTGTTTATAATTTTTCAGATTTAAATGTGATTTATTAACATTTGTAACCTAAATGAGTGTTTTAGGTTAAAAAATGAGACATTATTGCTTGACATTGGGAAATAAAGAGTTAGACGTCTGAGAAACGATAACAGAAAACAATTATGTGTATTTTAAGTTAGGAAAAAATCTGATTTATTTAACGAATTGCCGATCAGGTATCCAAAACTAAAATATTCGATGAATCTAGAACTTAAAGGGTTTAGCCAGATAAGCATGACGAGTCGGCCCCCAAATGGCAACCTATATTGAAACTTATGTTTTAATATCTACTTGATGTATGAACGCGATTTATATGTGTTTTGCCACCGTACTCCGCTTTGACCTTGAGATATGGAAAAAAATTAGCGCATGCATGACTATCGTTTAAAGAGACATATCTCGAAAATTAATTGAGCTAGAGAGATAAAACCAACGGTAGGTTTCAGGTAATCTTAAAGAGTATGTTTTATATTTTTTTTGAATTTTTAGAATAATTACGTACATCATGAAAAAATAAATAAATATAATAATTAATATTTCCGTGTTCTCTGTGACTTACAATCACTGAAACAATATGTGTTGTAATACTTTATATGCACTATTACTCATAAAAGTTGCGTTAGAAAAAAGTTGGTGCAACACTTCGAAAAAAAAATAAAATTCGACGAGCACTACATCATATAAGGATACAAACTTGACATGGGACACACATATAAATATTTTATGAATTGGAATTATTGTTAGAAGAGACATTGAATGAAAATATAAATAATTGTCACGTAAATATCTATTTCGTACGACGCACAGTGGCACGAATTGTAATTTTTTCGTTCAAAATTATCTAGAGCACTTCGCAACCGATTGGGATAATTTTTTTTTAAATACTCGTTATTTAATTTCAAAAAAACGTAAGAGAGCTGATTTTTGAATTACGCTAATCAAAATTATTGAGCTTAACCAAAATGTCCAATCTTAATAAAACTTAAACAAAAATTTTTTTCTAATCCAATTTACATAAATCCTGTTACTCGGGGGGTTTTTGAAGTCGCTGATTACGAATCTGATATCCAATTGTCATAAACCAACCTACAAGATTATTCTAAAAATTCAAAAAAATATAAAATATACCCTTTAATGTTACCTAAAACCTCCCGTTGGTTTTATCTCTCTAGCTCAATTAGTTTTCGAGATATGTCTCTTTGAACGATAGTCATGCATGCGCTCATTTTTTTCCATATCTCAAGGTCAAAGCGGAGTACGGCGGCAAAACACATATAAATCGCGTTTATACATCAAGTCGTTATCAAAACATGAGTTTCGATATAGGTTGCCATTTGGGGGCCGACTCGTCATGCTTATCCGGCTAAACCCTTTGTTGATTTACATAAATTGTTCGAAATGGCTTCCGTCTGCATTAATACACTTTTCGGCACGTCGAACTAAGGACATACGCACTCCGTTCAACACATTTGGTAAATTAGGATAATTTTTTATGGTTTCTATGCACATTAAAATACCACACTAAACTATCAACTAACGTTTTCAATAAAGAAAATAAAAACTTGGTCCAAAATCCAAAAAGCAACACAAAAAGAACGAA
Source organism: Rutpela maculata (assembly GCA_936432065.2). Lineage (NCBI taxonomy): Eukaryota > Metazoa > Arthropoda > Insecta > Coleoptera > Cerambycidae > Rutpela > Rutpela maculata. The sequence goes on along the minus strand of OW386294.2, from coordinate 21,260,877 downwards.
CAAGTAGTGTCTCTACGTAATCAAGAACTTAACGACTTGAATGGTAAGTCAATAAAATAAATCTTAACTATAAATACGTGGCCCAAAATTCAAAAAGAACAAAAGCAACACACAAAAACAACGAACGGGTTCGACGTGTGTACTTAACGAAGTGCCCTCAGAAACTAAAATATTGCACAAGGGAGAGTACAATTTTCTTCAGATCTACTAAGAACTCAGAAAACGCCGACGTTTTTCACCTTTACCGCACTGCTAAAGACCTTACCTTACCTACTTTCAAAAAGCCATACAAAAGTGTGATTATCAACTTGTATCCTCGCCGACGCGCGGTCTCTAACAAAGGAGCGCGACACTTTGAAAGAGCCGTATTAGCGTATTTGATGGTTAGAGGCACCGACATACGCGAAGATAAAAGCCTATCCCAACATTCCAGCAGTTCTCAAACAATATTATTGAAAATTTTGGAAATTTTTGTTTATTTTTTTTTCTAAAACTGGGTATTATATAAGGTTTTTTTGTTAGATTAGTCGTTCCCCACCACTGGGCTTTTTAATGACATGAAACTGATTACACCCTGTATTTTTTACATGTACAAGACTGTTTGCAATGTTTCTTGCAACCACAGAATAAAATATTTAAAATTAAATCAGAGGCACACTTTTGTACTGTTTTTATTGGTTCTAGATAACCGGTGTTTTTCCAACCCCAGTTCTCTGGATTAAGATTATCTCCTAACCAGACTTGAATTTGCCAATATACTCCATAAATATGATATTTAGTGACATCGGATGTTGGCGGAAGAACTGCTAGATCGAAGTGTAGGAAAATATTTTGCCTAGCAGAAAGCTGATTATTATACCTAACGAACCTGTAATTATTTAAATTATTATTACTTCCACATCCAGTGTAAGTATAGTAACGACAAAAAAAAAATTAAAAATTTTTATTGTTCAAATAGGCTTAGAATGTCGCGACATAAAACGTCGAGATTTTAAGTTTGAGCGAAAAAAAATTTCTACCTGTCGGTCTGTCTAACTTTTTTTGTGCGCACGATTACTCTGGAAACGTTTAAGATATTGACTTGAAATTTGGTACACACATGATCTGGAACTAGATTATATTTCCATCTTATTCCGTTGAAGGGTTGGGGGGTCAATTGGGGCAAATGGGAGGTAAATAGATAAATCAAGCAGGTAAGAGTCCATGAAATTGGCACTTGGTGTATATACAAGAGAAGCTAAAGTCTCAAAAAAATTTTTGGCATCAGCCATTACCACCCCCACCCCATTATCAAAAGGGGATGAAAAAAAAAATGATTTAGTGTGTGTACAAGAACCAAAAACCTCAAAATATTTTTTTACTTCACCCACCCCCCTGTCAACACCCCCATCCCACTACCGATGTGGGATATCGTTTTATGGGTTTTTGACGATTTCAAATATTATAGTATTAAAGTTCCATAACCAATTATTTCCACATTCAAATTTTTTTGTCAGAGACTTGGATACAAAATCTGGATGTGGAAGTAGTGATTCCTTGGGCAGCGATTTTTTTTACTGCCATACCACCTTGAAATAAATTCTTCCCCAATTACTGCAAGCTGATTTGCTTCAGCAAATTTACTTTTGAAAATTAATATTCTGTTACTTAGTTCACTATTATTTTCTAAAACTTAAAATCCCAAAACATCCGCCGTAGAAACAATACCCTTTTGATAGAATGCAGAGATGGTATCGCATCCGGAGATGGCATGTGCAAACAGAATATTTTTTACTACTTTTTCAATTAATTCTAAATGTAACTTACAGATATTCGTTATTTTATCAGATTTACCTCCATCGCCGGGTCTCATCATGTGTACAGTTTTTGTTTTGCAATGCTCAGTGAGTAACGTTATTAAGTCTGTATCTTGAACAACAACTATAAGAGGGTTTCGTCTCTACTATTTTTTTGTGGGTCAATATTAATTTCTTTCTGAAATGCATTTTTAGCCCTTCTTTGATGCTCTGTAAATTTAACGGAAGTGCTTTCATTAGAATAGCCATCGAAAATAATAATACAATTTAAACCATAATGATAGCGAACAAATGAACATCTTTATATTGAGCCGGACGTTGCCACAGAACTTTTCTAAGGAGAAATCCCCCCGTCTATTACAAATTGTTTATCACCTTCAGGCAAAGTTGGAATTGGTGTAAATCTGTTATCAAAATAAGAAAGAAGAGATGATTTTGTTGTTTTTCGAAACGAAATATCGTCAAATAAACTAACCGGTATATGATTTAATTCATATTTAAAACACTCCTTTGAAATCATTTTGATCTCGAGCAACGCAAAAGTTGTGTAGGATTAACGACTGCTGATGCTTTTTTTTATATAATAATTGTCCTATTTGTAAATGCGATTGATTTTACTCTATCGTTCCTTTTTAGTTTTAACTTCTCAAATGAAGTTTTATTTAATAATTGTTCGCGGGTTCGTAGGAACGTTTCTTAAGCGCTTCCTTTTTATCGCCTTCGTCAAATTTGGCCTTTCCGGGAGTTGCGAGAGCATGCCCGATGGAACGTTCTGCAGTTCGCTCCTCAACAGTTGTGCGGGAGGGGCCTCCGGGTGTTCTTCGGCGCGTTTTTTCAATCTCGATTTGATTTTTGCAGCTTCCACTTCCTCAACGTTCGGGGCATGGTTGTTATGCGGCGATTGTTCTATGCCTTTTATGACTTCAATCACCTAGCGGGATAAAATATTATTAATACTTAGAAACTTTTTATTGCAATTCACAATAACGTACTTGACCATGTGTCATCATAGACCGGGTGACTGCACGAGCCCCACATTCTGGATATAATTTACATTTTCAGAAGACACGTCCATTTCTTTCCGTGTGCTTGTAATACAAAAAGCCGTCGATGTTCAACATGTAATTTTTCACAGACTGCACCAATTCCACAACCATTTTTAATTTTCAATTAAATGAAATTAAATTTGAAATGAAATTTGTACGGAATGAGATACCAAATGACAGATACCAAACTGTTTACTTCGTTGAATTTGACAGAAAACAAATGCCTAACCAAGTCAATAACTACATTGGGTACTTCTAGAAAAAAAATGACAAACACATAGTGGAAAAGATAACTGTGGAATAAAATAACCTGTGGAAAAAAAAACTATGGAAAAAAATGGCCAGTGGAAAAACCATAGTGACAAAAATGTCGTACATTCGTTTTAAACAAAAAAAAAACTGATTAAAACAAAAAAAAAAACAGTTTTTTTTCCAACCCCGTCATAAATCACATAATTTAGTCTTTTCGACGTGATTTTCTAGCATTACATGGGTTAATTGGTATACCTCGGAGCTAAAAAATAAAAATTGAATTAAAAAAAAATTTGACATTTGAAATGTCACTTATGTGCTATCATTATATTCAAAAAATCATGTAGAATACAAAAATGTAATAATATACAGGATGTTCTATTTGAAAATAAAAAGTTGGTACCGCTTCCCCTAAAATCAGAAGTAGAAAAAAGTAATTTATGTCAAAAAGTGACGTTTATCAAGTACAAACAGTATAAGTACCAAGTTTCAATAATTTATCTACAAAACTGAAGAAAAAACTGGGGGTATAAGATGTTCGTGTTACATCGGGAATAGTTGGGACCTTACATATTTATAAGTAGTATCCTACTTGAGTTACTACAAGCGAGTTTGTTTTACTTCCACATCCAGTGGAAGTATAGTAACGACAAAAAAAAATTTTATTGTTCAAATAGGCTTAGAATGTCATGAAACGTCTAGATTTTAAGTTTAAGCGAAAAAAAATTTTTGTCTGTCTGTAGGTCTGTCTGTCTGTCGGTCTGTCTGTAACTTTTTTTTGTGCGCACGTTTACTCTGGAACCGTTTGAGATATTGACTTGAAATTTGGTACACATAATAATAATATATGTACTAGAACTAGATTATATTCTCATCTTGTTCCGCAGAAGGGTTGGGGGGTAAATAGGTAAATCAAGCAGGTAAGAGTCCATAAAATTGGTATTTAGTATATACAAGAGAAGCTAAGGTCTAAAAAAAAAAAATTGGCATTAGCCACCCCCATTACCACCCCCACTCCATTATTAAAGGGAATGAAAAAAATTGTGATTTAGTGTGTGTACAAGAACCAGAAACTTCAAAATATTTTTTTACTTCATCCACCCCCACTACCACCCCCTGTCACCACCCCCACTCCACTACCGATGGGGGGTATCGTTTTATGGATTTTTGGGGTAGAGGATTTCAAATATATTATTAAAATTCCATAAACAATTATTTCCACATACAAAATTTTTTCGTTGTGAGTCACTTGGATAGAAAATCTGGATGTGGAAGTAGTGATTCCTTGGGCAGCGGTTTTTTAGATGTATATTTTTTAATAAAATATGCCTTTTAAAAGATTTTTTAGCATGAGAAAGAGTATGAGCGGGTAGCAATGTAAAAAGTGCCCCCGCACCTACCGAACTAAAATGGCTTCCATAAGATGTCTCGTGTGCTGACTGTCTCGTGTACAAAGTTTTAAGCTCGTGGACTCTGCATGGGGTGGGAAAAAAATAATTTACCCCTAAATGTTTTATTTTTTTTCTCACCTCCTATTTGACGGATCGCTTTGTAATTTGGCACAAATAATATTAGTGTTAAGAGAGTTTATTGCAAAAAATATTACTTTTCTACGATGATTTTATGCATTAAAAAAAAATTAATACATTTTTTCAATGGCCTGAAGGGTGACTACCCTGTTTGACACTATTACAATATTTTGATATAATATGTATTTAAACTATAACTATAACATATAACAGTTATAGTTTTATTAATGCGGTGGAACAGGATAAAAATAAATAAAAATTATCTGAACTTGCAATATTACGAGTATATTATTTAATATTTTACAATTAATTATTTTTTTATTTATTTGATTTTATCATGATTAGAGAATATTATTTAGGTATTATGCAAATCACAACAAATTTTTTATTTATTATGAAAATACCTACTTTCTGTATATTGTTGCCCTAATCTGGGCACGCTATTATACTAGTCAGAAAGTAGATAATTTCATATTAAATATAAGAAGAGTGAATGACTAAATGTAAATAAATGATTTAAGTATTTACAATATATTTTTTTCTTTAAAATGCTAAGAATCCTAACATGTAATTTAATTCTTCGTCGGTATTAGCTAGAAGAGTAGTTGTTTTGATTAGTTCTCCAATAATCACTGTTTTAAAGTATTTACCTGAATAGTATATTAGCGTGCCCAGATTAAGGCAACAATATACAGAAAGAGGATATTTTCATAATAAATAAAAAAGTGTGTAAGTTGTGATTTGCTTAATACCTAAATAATATTCTCTAATATTATTTAATATTTAGATAGGTAATCATATAATTCATTCAGACAAGAGTAACTGAGTGATGCAGAAATTGGATCCTTATTGCGAGCAAAAGAAGGGGGAACCCGACCAGAATGGAAGGATGTCTCAAACAAAGTAGTAGGTTTGAAGGCTTTGTGGTCGAATGGGATTCACTTAGAGCATTAGACGGGCTGTTATTATTATTACATACGAACATCTATAAGACTTATTTCATTAACCATTAGGAACATGATAACTCATAAAAAACAAAATTATTTGTCCAAGTCACTTTCCTCATCTAACTGTGGCAGTAAAGAAAGTTTTATTGGTTGATTCGATTGTAGTACCTCCGGTTTTTTTACATATTATACATTGTTACTGTTTTTGCATTTTAAATTAAGTGAGCTGATTTTGCTCTTAGAAATATTGCTATCAGTTGAGGCTACCAGCGCGAAAACGGCGTAACCCTAAAAGACGGCTTAACCCACAGAATTGTGGGTTAGACCGATTACGCGCATGACATGTTGCCCTAATTATTTAAAGTAAAGTGAAACTAGTGGCACCATCTTTTTAATAGTGGGCAAAGGTCGCTTAGGCCGTTTCACATTATAAATGTATATACTAGGCAGCAAGTTGAGCCGATAAACTCAAGCGTCATAAAATGTGGCTTAGGCCGTTTTCGCGCTGGTAGCCTCACTGTAGAACTTTCCATTTCGTACATAACACTAACTACTAAGTTTTTTAAAAAGAAAAAATTAAGTATTAGGTACAATACAAATAACATTAAAAAACCACGAGTACGATACACACACTTAAAATTCCGGAGATTTGAGAGATAGATGCGGCTGCGGCAGAGCGTGGGCGTGAGTAGCCAGCGGTCTGGCAGCCAACTGAAAAATGACTTATTTTGTATTTTTAGTGCCTCTTCAACTATCACAGCACGCACTTCTGACCGCGGAGTGTCTTTAAAGGCAGCTTCTACTTCGAGGGCACGCACAAAAGCCTCGCTAATACTTTGATGCCAGATGCGCCAGTCTCTCTATCGCAGCTTCGAATTCTTGTAAGCTTTCCCCAACCTTTTGCGTCCTTGATTTTAGCTAAGCCTGGTATACTTGGGCAAGGTGTTGGTCTCCATATCTCAAGTCTAATGCAACTTCCAAGACTTTCAAGTCCCTTTGTTTCTCCACCGGGATGGTCTGAAGTAACTCTGAGGCTTGGCCTCTTAGCGCCAGAACTAATGTCATAGCCTTTTCCTCGTTATCCCCTTATTCGCACTTGCAGCCACCTCAAATTGTCTCTTGTACGTTGTCCATGAGCTTTGGGCGTCAAATGAGGGAGGTGTTAAACGAGGACCTGATGATGCTACCAGCTGGCCTTTCTCTCTCAATTGTCGATTAAGGCGCTCCACGTCTCCTTCGACCTCACTCATCTTTTCTTTGATGTCTCTTACTTCCCCTTTGACTTGATTGACTTCTGTCTTGACCACACCTACTTTATCTTCGACCTTGTTTATCTCTTCTTTGATTTCGTTAGTGATTGAATTCATAGCTCCTTGTTGGATTTTCATTTGATCGGTCAAGGTTTTGCTCAGTTCTTCCTGGCGTCTTTCTTGTTCCTCTTTTTCTTCTTGATGTTGTCTTTCTTGTTCTTCTTTCTCCTCTTGACGCCTTGTTTCCAGGTTTTCCATTATTTCCAATTCGTGTCTTTCTTGCACTTCTTTTTCTTCTCGACGTCACTTTTTTTGTTCTTCTGTGTCTTTGCGATGTCTTATCTGAAGTGAAATAACTAAACATGAATGAATTATATGATTACCTATCTAAATATTAAATACTATACTCGTAATATTGCAAGTTCAGATAATTTTTATTTATTTTTATCCTGTTCCACCGCATTCATAAAACTGTAACTGTTATATGTTATATGTTAAATACATATTATATCAAAATATGGCAATAGTGTCAAACAGGGTAGTCACCCTTCAGGCCATTGAAAAAATATATTAATTTTTTTTAATGCATAAAATCATCGTAGAAGAGTAATATTCTTTAAAATAATCTACCCTAACACTAATATTATTTGTGCCAAATTACAAAGCGATCCGTCAAATAGGAGGTGAGAAAAAAAATAAAACATTTAGAGGTAAATTTTTTTTTTTTCCACCCCATGCAGAGTCCACGAGCTTAAAACTGTGTACACAAGACAGTCAGCATACGAGACATCTTATGGAAGCCATTTTAGTTCGGTAGGTGCGGGGGCACTTTTTACATTGCTACCCGCTCATACTCTTTAATTTTCTATTAATAATATAAAATTATGTTACTTAATTAATTTATTTATATATTTATATAGTTACACCACCCCACAGTACAAACCAATTACTGTATAGTTTCAACGACTTAACCGACTGCCCACAATAAAGGCGTCTACCAGTGCTCTAGAAGAGGGGCAAATAGTGACACGCACATCAAGAATATGTACATCATTGCTATTAAAAATTTCAGTACCATTTATTCAAAGGAAGGATGTAGTTGGCTCTGTCCAGCAATTTCCCGCAAACAGAGCTGCCCACGCACATGTGGTGGGGAAAGCAGGTGGCACGAGTAAGATGTGTGTTATTAGTCCATGTAAAACGAGGGGTTTGACGTTCGGAACGCCCCCCTCATCGGGACCACTTGTATTTCATGTCGCTGATCACGAAAATCTGGGTCCCGCGGCTCTAAAAATAGTGCGTCACTCCTAAAAATGCCAAAAACCACCCCATTGGGGGGGGGGGGTTGTTATGAATGTGCTAATTGAAATGATATTTTGCCAATTCAGTATGTTCATCTAAAATAAGGATAAATTTTATGCTGAGGGTTAACCAGAGGGGGTAAAAGTACCCCCAAATTGACGTAAAATGGGAAAATGATGGAATTTTTTTTTACTTTTTGATTTGAGTTTAGATGAATGGGGATTGTACAATAAAGAAAAAAATGTTCCAACCCTTCAGGGGTGAAAACTACCCTATATCGCCTTTAAATTGAACTAACGCTTAGAACATAAGTGGAGATGTATACTTTTTAATTTGCTTGTAGGTTTTGATAAACTTCCGTCGAAAATTAACTGAAGTAGAATTATCTTACGGAGAAGCCAACAAACGGTTAGAAACATGTATCTCTATCTCACTAACTTGCACGCAGCGTTGTGTTCATAGACATAGAGTACGTATGGTTGTGTTGAGAGAGTCAAGATACCGGGCCTAGGGAGTTACCTAGGGTCCCTGACTCGGGGGTCTTTTGGTCTTTCCCACTCGTACGGCGGGGGATTCAATTCGATTCGATTCAAGTGATCCTGATGAGGAGGGCATTCCGAGCGTCAAACCCCGCGTTTTACATGGACTATATACGATAAAAAAGAATAGCCTAGTTGCTTCGTTCTCGCTTGCTCTTATTGCCGTACCTAATCAAACGCTTGCCGATACTGTATATAACGTCAACTTGTTTGCTCTCATTGATAGCCTCAAAAATAAATTGTGTGACAGTAAATAAATTTGTACCTGTAAAACCTGTACCTTTATAAAGCCATGCAGAGAAATACCGATCTGCTCTCGCACTTTAATATAAATCTGGTCATATACAGAAATTTTAAAGACTGACGAAATTACAAATTATCGTAATAGGGCGATAATTTGCAACATAACTTGTATCACCTTTCTCTAAAAATTGGGCACACTGGCTAATTTCCACCAGCCTGGGAATAATCCGGATTTTAAACATAAATTAAAAATAATCATAAGAGGGTAAGCAAAAGTCTCTAATAATAACGGCTGGTATGCCATCAGGACCCTTAGTGAACTAAGGCTTCAGCTTTAGTAAGACTTCTAAAACATTTACTTCACTGAACATATTTATATGCACGAAATTTGTTTTGCTAAGTACATTATCAGAGTGCAAATTAGCGCTATTCGGAGTATATGCGGCTTGAAAAAACGAGACAAAAGCGTTAACAATGTCTAAGGGATTTCCGTATTCACGGTCACTATATTACATGATCCGATGTAGAGGCACTGTTTCTTTTAGAATTTACATAAAACTAGAACTGTTTCGCGTTTGATTTAATATTATTTTGAAATCCGTTGAGATAATTTTTGTAGGAATTATTAACATCGATTTTTTTTATATCCAAGATAATATTGTTTGTATTCCGAGGTGGGTATTTTCTGGGTGGTGACATATGTTTGGGGACATATAATTCAAAACCATACATCAGCAGCTCATAAAATTTCTCACATGCTAAATTACAGTTCCGAATCTCGAATAAAAAAAACCGCTGCCCAAGGAATCACTACTTCCACATCCAGATTTTCTATCCAAGTCACTCACAACGAAAAAATTTTGTATGTGGAAATAATTGTTTATGGAACTTTAATAATATAATATTTGAAATCCTCTACCCCAAAACTCCATAAAACGATACCCCACATCGGTAGTGGGGTGGGGGTGGTAGTGGGGGTGGATGAAGTAAAAAAAATATTTTGAGGTTTCTGGTTCTTGTGCACACACTAAATCACAACTTTTTTTCATCCCATTTAATAATGGGGTGGGGGTGGTAATGGGAGTGGCTAATGCCAAAATTTTTTTTGAGACCTTAGCTTCTCTTGTATATACTAAATACCAATTTTATGGACTTTTACCTGCTTGATTTACCTATTTACCTCAAATTTACCCCAATTTACCCCCCAACCCTTCGACGGAACAAGTCGAAAATATAATCTAGTTTTAGATCTCGTTAAAGTACCTATGCGTACCAAATTTCAAGTCAATATCTCAAACGGTTCAAGCGTAAACGTGCGCAAAAAAAAAAGTTACAGACAGACCGACAGACAGAATTTTTTTTTTTGCTCAAACTTAAAATCTCGACGTTTCATGACATTTTAAGCCTATTTGAACAATAAAAAATTTTAAAACTTTTTTTGTCGTTACTATACTTACTTCCACTGGATGTGGAAGTAAAATGTCCAATCAAGTGAGTTTAAATTATTGTATAAATTTAAAAAGTCTGCTCTTCGGAAATTAAAAGTTTTATTATTGTTATTATACGTAAATACATTATTCTTCACGGATGCTTTACAAATTATATGTACCTATGTTAAGTGCGGGATGATGAGGATCTTTAGGAAGTAATATATCTTCAGATTTTACATCACAATTTTTGTTGGATAAGTCTCAAATAGGCTAAAGGCGCAGTTACACGGCGCGTGATTAGGCGAGCCTGGCTCGGCGAGTCACGAAACACGCGCCGTGTGACATAGGCAACTTGGCATGGCTTGCGACTCGGGAGACGTTGCTCGCGTCGGCTCGCGTCGGCTCGCGTCTTCCATCTAGTTGTCGGTAACTGCGCCTGAAGATCAGTCATCAGTCGATCGATGCAGTTTTGACGAGTCTACAATCCACAACCCCACACGAAATCTGCATTGGTCACGCACCGTATTGACACATCTGGCTCGCTATCCGTTACACGGCGCCTTTAGAATGTCATGAAACGTCGAGATTTTAAGTTTGAGTAAAAAAAATTTCTGTCTGACTGTCTGTCTGTAACTTTTTTTGTGCGCACGTTTACTCTGGAACCGTTTAAAATATTGACTTAAAATTTGGTACACGTATGTATTTTAACGAGATTTGGAACTAGATTATATTTTCATCTTGTTCCGTCGAAAGGTTGGGGGTAAATAGGTAAATGAAGCAGGTAAGAATCCATAAAATTGGTATTTAGTATATACAAGAGAAGCTAAGGTCTCAAAAAATTTTTTGGCATTAGCCATCCCTATTACCACCCCACCCCATTATTAAAGGGGATGAGAAAAGATTATGATTTAGTGTGTGTACTGTACAAGAACCAAAAACCTCAAAATATTTGTTTACTTCATCCACCCCCACTACCTCCTATCACCACCACCACCCCACTACCGATGTAGGGTATCGTTTTATGGGTTTTTGGGATAGAGGATTTCAAATATTATATTATTAAAGTTCTAAAAAGAATTATTTCCACATATAAAATTTTTTTGTTGTGAGAGACTTGGATAGAAAATCTGGATGTGGAAGTAGTGATTCCTTGGGCAGCGGTTTTCAGATTAACCCAATAGTGCCTATTGTATGATTTATCATACAGAGGTTAGGTTGTCTCTAATGAAGTGTAAACAAATCGAGTGTGATAAATTCAGTGATTTTATTCATCTAAAGTGTTATTTGCATATAGAGACAATAAGTTTAGGACAAAAATTCGATAGTTTTATACTTGAGTAAGTTATAACTGAGCGTTCTATAACCAGTAAATTTCTACGCAGCAGAAAATGAGCTCACGGTAAGATTATGTTTCACAGTTTTCATTTGGAAGTAATTTATTTGACTTTTATTCATGTAATAATCCTTTATACATATTATATGATGTAATTATACCATTTCATAGTCATATCAATTCTTTCTGTAATTGCAGCAGCGGAAAAAACTTTTTGTATGATGTATCATACGGTAGGCAAATGGTGGTATGAATGTTAGTTTTGTTTCAGAACTTCTTTTTCATTGAATGAGGCTATGGAGCCTTATTTTGGCTGTACCAATATGAAGCAATTTATAAAGGGAAAGCCTATTCGCTATGGCTTTAAATTTTGGTGCCTCACAACCCCCCAGGGGTTCTTATTGAAATTCAACCCCTACACGGGCAGTGGGGATAAAATCAAGGGTAAAACTTTGGGATCCAGTGTCACCGAGAAACTTTGTATGAGATATATTCCCCCGCATTCGACCATATATTTGGATAATTTTTTTCAACTCCTTACCATTACTTGAGCTTCTGCAAAATAATGAAATTCAATGTATTGGTACCATCTGCTCTGACCGTATAGAGAAAGCTCCTTCAAAAGAGCTGCAAAAGAAAAACGAGAGACTTCTCATATTCTGATTGACTCTAATAGTGGTATTCAACTCACCAGATGGCATGACAATAGTCAAGTGAATATCGCAACCAACATCAAAAACAACGACATTTGTTTGACAAAAGGCATGTGCAAAAGATGATCTAAACAACAAAGGAAGCAAGTTGATGTGGATCAACCGACACTTATAAGTCTCTATAACCAAGGAATGGGAGGTGTGGATATGTTCGATAAAATGAGAGGACTATCGTATACGAATCAGATCTCGCAAATGGTATTGGGTAATGATTTGCTTTTGCTTGAATGGATCGGTAATCAACATGTGGCTTCTTTATCGTTTTGTCTATCCAAAAATATCCCTTCTGCAGTTTTTGAGGAGAATTGTTCTCACAACTTTAACTGCCCCTGAACATTTAGCTGGCCCCAAACCAAAATGTAGTAGAAATATATTGAAAGAGGTCAGGTATGATAAAACTAATCACTTGATTGACAAAATTTCTACACGTTCTACACAAAGACGTTGTGGTTATTGTACAAAATTTTCCTGTGTCAAATGTAACACAGTATTACATCCAGACATATGCTTTTGAAGATATCATACCCCTTCTATGTGATATATTCTGCTATTTTCTCTTAAATTTATTGAATATTTTGTATTATAATAAATAATATTTTTTAATAATATTCTACGTGTATATTCCTATGGTATGATATATCATACGTCAAAAAAATCGGTGAAAATGCACAGCAATAAATAAAATGTGATTTGGGGGTACTGACAAACCCTAAATGAAGGTCAATCAATATTTTTTTCAAAAATTTTCCAAAAAAAATTACTCGGGCACTATTGGGTTAAGTATACCATTATATTGTTTCAGCTAATAGAAATTAGAAAAAGACTTTATTAGCAATGCTAGATCAGTGTAAACATTACGTAGGCAACACTCATGATATACGGGAATATTAAAATCGCCAACAAAGAAGATATCACCGTCACAAATATGTTCTGGAGTTTGAAGACACTCAAAGAATTAATTAGAAAAGGTTGATTGATTGATTTACCAGAGTGCGGTAGGCATTGCTGCCACTCCCAGATATACAGCTGGGTCTGCTACGTCCACGCTGGGTTGGACTAACGTCATGCTTGTTGCCAGCAGCGAGTGCCACATGGCGCATGGTAAAGGAATGTGGGGTGGGAGGTGTAGGTATTTGTGAGATGCGTTACCGCATTATGTCGTAAGGGAGCGTTGAAGCTCCCTTTTCTGTTTTTGGTTCTGGACTTTTGCCTTTTCTGAGTCTTCTTGTGAAATATGTTGCCGCGTTGTGTCCTAATACGGAGTATTTATGCTCCTCTTTTTGTGTTTCTGCTTCGTCGAATCTCTTTTGTTCTCCGCTGTAGCATGGTCTTCCTGTCTTTAGTTCGATGCTAGTGCTTTCTTCAATAGATGTGTTGGGTCCTTTCCTTGGGTATGTCCCCAGTACTTCATTGCGTGCATTTCTATTCTTTTTTTTATTGTCTTTCCTCCTAATAATGTAGATGTATTATGTCGCTGTTTTCGTTTTATTGTTTTCGAGAGGAGTTGGGGGATGTCCCTTTCTGCTCTTCCCAAAAAACTTGGGAAGACTTGGCTTTTGTTGTTGCCGCGTCTTTTGGCTCCATATGTCATCGTTCGTGGTATTTTTTCTGGGAGTCTTCGTGCTGTAATAAAGGGCTATTTCAGGTACACTGTGGTGGCCCAAGATATATAGCTTTGTGGGTCTACACAGGAATATCACGGCCGCACTCTAACAATCTACTGCCCACCAAAGAATGTGTATTAGGGTGGTCCTTATTTTGCGACATTGGATTTTTTTCGGTCTCACCCCCGAAAATGGTTCCGTTTATTTACAAAATGAACTATACAAGATTTCAACTCGTAGTCCAGGTAAAATGCTGGGTTTGACGCTCATCGGGACCACTTGTATTTTATGTTTTTTGTGTCATTGATCACGAAAATCGGGGTCCCGCGGATCAAAAAATAGTGCGTCACTCCTAAAAATGCTAAAAACCACCCCTTTTTGAGTTTTTTTCGCGGTAATGTGAATAATACTATAAAATAATGTTATGAGTGTGCCAATCGTAATATTTTGAGAGTTCACCATGTTCATCTAAAATAAGGACAAATTTTATGCTGATGATTAACCAGAGGGGGCAACTAACCCTAAATTGACGTAAAATGGAAAAATGATGGAATTTTTGTTTTTCACTTTTTGATTTAAGTTTCCAACCCTTCAGGGGTGAAAACTACCCCTATATCACCTAACGCTTAGAAAATAAATAGAGATATATAGTATACTTTTCAGTTTGATTGTAATTTCTGATAAACTTCCGTCGAAGAAAATACTAAAAAATGTTTTGCCCCTTTAGGTGAAAACTACCCCCAAGCTTGCAGGGAATTAAAAGAGGAGGTAGAAATATTCTTGATAAATGAACACTTCAAATTGTTTGCAATATTTTTAATAAAAAAATATAAATATGCTGCAAAATTAAAATAACTAAATTTTGTTATCAAAATATGAATATTATGTACTAATTTTTCTCCAGTCTTAGGAGGAAATGGGCCCCTCTGCATTATCACTAGAATCAATTAGCTCATCTTCATATACTTCGGTTGATGCATTGATTCCCAATTCATAGCTAAGATTCAATTCATCCGCTTCTCTTCTTGAAAAAATTTTTTAGTATTTTTTTCGACGGAAGTTTATCAGAAATTAGAAGCAAACTAAAAAGCATATATCTCTACTTATTTTCTAAGCGTTAGTTCAATTTAAAGGCGATATAAGGGTAGTTTTCACCTCCGAAAAAAATTTTCCCCATTCATCTAAACTCAAATCAAAAAGTGAAAAAAAACCCATCATTTTTCCATTTTACATCAATTTAGGGGTAGTTTTACCCGCTCTGGTTAACCTTCAGTATAAAATTTGCCCTTATTTTAGATGAACATACTGAACTGGTAAAATATCATTACAATTAGCACATTCATAACATTATTTTACTGTATTATTCAGATTACCGCGAAAAAAACCCAAAATGGGTGTGTTTTTTTTGCATTTTTAGGGGTGACGCATTATTTTTAGAGCCGCGGTATCTCGATTTTCGTGATCAGCGACCCAAAATACATTGAATCCAAGTGGTCCCGATGAGGGGGGCATTCCGAGCGTTAAACCCCGCGTTTTACATGGACTATCGATCGAATAACGCTAACTCGTGCCTCAAGGTCATTAAAAATCACTAAAATACGCAATTTTCACCTGTTTTCAAAAGTATCTCGTTACTGGTTGATCATATCGAAATTTTCTACATTTTTAATCGAACGAAAATTTCATTTTCTAAAACTTCGTTTATTTGTATTTTTGTCGTACAATTAATACTTTTCGAAATAATGAAATTTTGATTGGAGTAAACATTCATATTCTCGCTATTGACGTCTTAGCAGATGTTTTAGATCCCATGAATTATTCGAATTGGCTTCTTTAATAATACCCTACAATCGAAATTTTGTACACTACTGGCCATATAAAATGGGCCTCTCAAATTTCCATAGTGTAATTTTGGCTTTAAGCATTATTTGCTCATTTCCTAAGGCGTTTCCAAACAATCTCAAACTGATCTTCTCAAAGGACCTCGCCGGTTAAGTATATGGAATTGGGCCCAGCGGCTTATTGGGCTATTCATTCACATGAATATTGCTTATGACTAGGAATGCTCAATAAAATATATAATAAATCTCTATCCCCTATATTACCAGAGTTATGGGGGTAACAACCCTCAACTTTAAAATTATTTTTTTTCAAAACAAAACTAATTAAATGAAATTAATAGGAGATGTTGATATAAAATAGCTTTATATTTTACATTTTTTTTTTACATTTCTATTAAGTCATTTAGTATATAAGTATAAAAAATAATTTAATTTTTGAGGGTGCTGTTTTTATATCAACCCCTCGAGTGACACCTATCAAATAAATCTATATTATTTAACACTAACATAATTATCGTGTGTAAAAATGACATTAAGGTCAGATTGGTGGAAGATGCTTAAAAATATAAAATGAACACAGGCACACAAAAAAAACCGCTGCCCAAGGAATCACTACTTCGACATCCAGATTTTCTATCCAAGTCTCTCACAACGAAAAAATTTTGAATGTGGAAATAATTGTTTATGGAATTTTAATAATTATTAAAGTTCTACAGCCTACATGTATTGAAAGTAAAAATAGCAAATTCTTAGTAACTTCGTCATACTAAATAACAATATAAAAAGCAAAAGTTCAAGTTGGCTCTGGTTTTCCCAATACAGGTAATAAAGTGTAACGCAGGTATAGGGGTCTACAGACGATCCAGCTGCTGGGACCCGACATTGTCGGTACGCTTTGAAGATAATTGGAATTCCAGCGGACCAGTTCACTTTTACGAATGAGTTCAAAGCATGCCGACAAGGCTGGCTCCCTGCCGCTGGATCGTGTGTTGACCCATTATAAACCCTAGTTTATGGGCGGTCCTATCACAAATAACAGGTAGAATTAGACTTCTACGAAAAATAGACATACTAACTATAGCTACCTCTTTATTTGTCACTAAAACTAATATTCATTCTTAGGTAGTCGTATTTGTACCTTGTGCATGATAAGCGTTCATTTTCGAAAGTAAATAGTGCTATTTTGAAAATATGCCACGAAATTGTGTAAATACACCTAACAACTTTTGTTATATTTGTGGTGAAGTGACTTTTGAGCATCAAAAACGTAAAATTTTACTCCCAAAATTAAGAAGGCGTACCAGTTGTATTTTGGTTGTACAATTGGAGATGAAGACATAAAAAATCGGCACCTCATTTATGTTGCAGCAATTGTTCGAACAATCTTTGCAGTTGGCTAAGTGGAAGAGGACGTTCAATGGCTTTTGCTGTGCCCATGATCTGGCGAGAACCTACAGATCATGTTACCGATTGTTATTTTTGCGTGATACCTCCTATTAGATAGGGTATTAACAAGAAAAAAAAGATGGTAATACAATACCCCAATTTACCATTTGCCATTCGCCCGGTTCTCCATAGTGATGAACTACCTATTCCTAATCCACCTCAAGAATACAGCCTTGATTCTGATGAAGAATCGGATGATAATGTAGATGACGACTTAGTCCAGCCATCAACATCACAAGATCCCGATTTCTCTGCCGAAGTGTCCGGTGGTGAACCACACAAAATTAATCAACGCGAATTAAGTGATCTTATAAGAGGCCTTAATCTGTCCAAGGCAAAAGCGGAGCTTTTGGCATCTCGATTACAACAATCGAATTTACTACAAGAAAATGTTAAAGTTTCCATGTATCGAAGTCGTCAAAAAGATCTTATATTTTTAAAAATGGAAAATGACTTTGTTGCCTGCAAGGACATTGGCGGTTTAATGAGTGCTTTACACATTCCCCATGATCCTAGTGACTGGAAACTTTTTATTAACGCCTCGAAACTTAGTCTAAAAGCTGTGTTACTCCACAATGGAAATATATTGCCATCAATTTCAATCGCCCATGCTGTCCACATGAAGGAAAATTACAGTAACATGAATGTATTGCTACAAACTATAGAATATAACGAGTATAAGTGGCAGACTTGTGCAGACTTAAAAGTGATAGCTATCTTACTTGGTATGCAGCAAGGGTATACCAAATATAGCTGTTTTCTTTATGAGTGGGACAGTCGAACGCGATTAGAACATTACAAAAGAAAAATTTGGCCGTCAAGACTGGGTTTTGAACCAGGAGAAAAAAATGTTGCTAACGTTCCATTAGTTGATTCACAAAAAGTAATACTGCCACCACTCCACATAAAACTAGGGCTTATGAAAAACTTGGTAAAACCTATGGACAAAAAGGACGTGTCTTCCGTTAGGTATTTAAAACAAAAATTTCCCAGACTTAGTAATGCGAAAAAACCGCTGCCCAAGGAATCACTACTTCCACATCCAGATTCTCTATCCAAGTCACTCACAACGAAAAAACTTTGTATGTGAAAATAATTGTTTATGGAACTTTAATAATATAATATTTGAAATCCTCTACCCCAAAAACCCATAAAACGATACCCCACATCGGTAGTGGGGTGGGGGTAGTGATAGGGGGGTGATAGTGGGGGGTGGATGAAGTAAAAAAAATATTTTGAGGTTTCTGGTTCCTGTACATACACTAAATCACAATTTTTTTTCATCCCCTTTAATAAGGAGGTGGGGGTTGGTAATGGGGGTGGCTAATGCCAAAAAATTTTTTGAGACCTTAGCTTCTCTTGTATATACTAAATACCAATTTCATGGACTCTTACCTGCTTGATTTACCCATTTACCCCAAATTTACCCCAATTTACCCCCCAACCCTTCGACGGAACAAGATGAAAATATAATCTAGTTCTAGATCTCGTTAAAGTACATATGTGTACCAAATTTCAAGTCAATATCTTAAACGGTTCCAGAGTAAACGTGCGCACAAAAAAAGTTATAGACAGACAGACAGAAATTTTTTTTTCGCTCAAACTTAAAATCTCGACGTTTCATGACATTTTAAGCCTATTTGGACAATAAAATTTTTTTTAAAATTTTTTGTCGTTACTATACTTCCACTGGACGTGGAAGTAATTAAAGAGGGAATTTCTGTGGGTCCTGAATTTGACAACATTCTAGAAGGTAATGAAAAAGCTGCTTGGAATTCCTTTAAAATGGTAGCAACACACTTTCTCGGTAACAAAAGAACAGAAAACTATAGAGACCTTGTTGGGAATCTTCTTTCTTGCTACCAGAAATTAGGATGCAATATGTCATTAAAAGTCCACTTTCTACATTCACACCTAGATTACTTCCCAGAAAACTGTGATGCAGTAAGTGATAAGCATCGAGAGAGATTCCACCAGGATATTCAAAATATGGAAAAAATATATCAGGGCAAATGGACTTCTGCGATGTTAGCAGACTACTGTTGGACATGTATAAGAGATGCTCCAGAAGTAACTTATAAGAAACGGGCCAAGAAGCGCAAGAAGAATAATTTTCTTAGGGCTTATATTCTAATTAAATATATAGTATATAACATGTATTTGAAATATATATCAAAATGGCAAATATTTTTTCGCATGATTTAATTAATTGCTTTTTTATTAAAATTATACCATAATATGTGAGTTAGGTCAGTTATTACAATTTTTAGAGCCAACAAATTTTTTTATGACTATGTTAGACGTAGCTGGGACCAAAACAATGCAAATAAGTGGTTTTGGTTAACGATACAAAGTAAAAGTTAAAATTTGTAGGTGTGTGTAATATATTTGAAATCCTCTGCCCCAAAAGCCCATAAAACGATAGCCCACATCGGTAGTGGGGTGGGGGTGGTGATAGGGGGGGAGGTAGTGGGGGTGGATGAAGTAAAAAATATTTTGAGGTTTTTGGTTCTTGTACACAGTACACACACTAAATCACAATTTTTTCTCATCCCCTTTAATAATGGGGTGGGGGTGGTAATGGGGGTGGCTAATGCCAAAAAATTTTTTGAGATCTTAGCTTCTCTTGTATATACTAAATACCAATTTTATTGACTCTTACCTGCTTCATTTTCCTATTTACCCCCATTTACCCCAATTTACCCCCCAACCCTTCGACGAAACAAGATGAAAATATAATCTAGTTTCAGATCTCGTTAAAATACATACGTGTACCAAATTTCAACTCAATATCTTAAACGGTTCCAGAGTAAACGTGCGCAAGAAAAGTTACAGACCGACAGACGGACAGAAATTTTTTTTGCTCAAACTTAAAATCTCGACGTTTCGTGACATTCTAAGCCTATTTGAACAATAAAAATGTTTAATTTTTTTTTGTCGTTACTATACTTCCACTGGACGTGGAAGTAATTAAGTGCAAAGACTTAGATCACTTAATTCCTAGTCATTTGGAAGCTAATAATCGAAAAAATATACTACTATACTACTAAGTATTGATTTTATTAGACAATATGGTTAGGCTATATTAATTAATCCAAAGTAATATCTCCTCACGAAGGGCGAAAAATGTAGCGAAAAATTTTTCAGACAAAGTTGTTCCATTTAGAGGAGGACATCTTTTGGTCAGAACTATTTTCCACCCTCCACCCCTGATGAGCGCGAGGTGGGGCTAACTTTTGAATTTTTAATGCCACTCTCCATTTTTGGTCACGTATTCTGATTCTACGAAAAAATTACATAACTTTTGTACCAAACATTTTTTTCTCCCCCCACTCTGATGAGCGGGGATGGGGGTGTAACTTTTGAATTTTCAAAAATCTGCAGGCGAACATCTCTGAACTAGGGCATTTTTAGAAAAAATGTTTCAAACAAAAGATGTCCCTCTCTGAACTGAACAACTTTTGTTTGAAACATTTTTTCTAAAAATGCCCTAGTTCAGAGATGTTCCCCTGCAGGTTTTTGAAAATTCAAAAGTTACCCCCATCTCCGCTCATCAGGGTAGGGGGGAGAAAAAAATGCTTGGTACAAAAATATCTAATTTTTTCCGTAGAGAATACGCGATAAAATATATAGGGTGCCATTAAAAATTCAAAAGTTAGCCTCGCCCCAAGCTCATCAGGGATGGGGTGTGGAATACTGTTCTGCCCAAAAGATGTTTCCCTCTGAACGGAACAACTTTTGTCTGAAACATTTTTCGCTAGTGTCCCTGTCTGAGGAGATATTACTGTGGACTGATTAAAATGGCATATTATCTGACCTTGCAGTAATTTTTACACACGATAATTATGTCAGTGTTAAATAATATAGATTTTTTTTTAGTTGGTGTGGTGTGTTTACACATAAAAAAAACTTTAAAAGCTCAAATTGTAAAAATATTCATGATATTAGTCCCCATTTCGTTAAACAATGCTAACGTCAAATTTTAACCCCTCTTATTTAATAAATCAGATATCGTTTACTGGAATTTTTCCAAATGACTTAAAGCTATCAATAGTGACCCCTTTTTATAAGAATGGCAGCCGACAAGAGATCAATAATTACAGACCTAAAGCCTAAAGCCATCCTCCCAGTATTTTCAAAAATAATATATATCACATAACGCATTTAGACCAAAGGAACAGGGAATCACAAAAAAATAAGAATAATACCTCGGAAATTTTTCAACCAACAAATGAAATTTTAGAGAACCTGAAAATGGAAACAATGTGGTATCATGTTTGACCTGTCAAGAGCTTTTGACATGATCAATCATGATATGCTCTTTACAAAATTAGATAGGTATGGGGTGCGGGGTACTCCATTGGATCTTATTAAATCCTATTTGAAGCAGTTAATTTAAGCACAACATCAAAATCAATAACACAGATCTACTTGTGGGAAGCTACCCCGATATCTGTACCCCAAGGGTCAATATTTTGTCCCTTACTGTTCTTAATATATGTTAACGATTTGCCTTACACCTAGAACAATATACAGTATACTTTTAATATTTAAATTTGTATGTTGTATTTTTTTGACGAGTGTATACATTGGATCTGTCTCACATGAATAAACTGTCTGTCTGTCTGTCAATAAAAAATTATACTGTATGCTGACGACACCACAGCAATTCTTGGAAATAAGAATAAAGTCATATTACAAACAAAAAGTAAACAATATAGTAGAGTAGTACATATTACTATGAGAAGAGGCCAGCAAAAAATATGCGAGTTTGTACATTCCATCGCTCTAAGCCAATGAAAACGAATTACGGTGACATTCGATGTCGACACCAGTGGCGGCGATTTTAGAGTTGTGTTGGGCGCCGGTAGCCTGCAGCAGAGATGGGCGACTTATACCGCTGAACTCCGCAGAAATATAAACTGGAACTAAAATATTATAAATAGCATTTTTTGTATTGATATGTTTTATATAATAGAAAAATAACATATATGGCACACTTATATACACATAAATAAATAAGAATTTTAAACCTGTGAGTTAATTTTTGTTCGTAAAAATATAAATGTATATCACAAAACCATACCTATGAAACAAGACACACAACACAATTACAATCAACTAAATAAAACAACATTTGAAAAAATCTTTATTATTCTGAAATTATTTACACTTCCCAATATCATAAAAAATTCAAATACATTTCACAAATTTAAACATTTGCTAAAAAATATCTACAAACCCATACGTTTTATTCTGTTCAGGACTACATAAATACAACTTAAGACTGCCGGCGTGCATCACCAACCTTACAAATTTGAACAGATGGAACTGCGTGTAGCTTTTGGCAATATTACATGGCGGATATCAACCAATAATTTCAGTGCAAGTAGCAGTAGAAGCATTTTGTAATTCCTCTTCCAGGAGATAGGTGGAGGCCGCAAAAACCAAACAAATGAAAATGGTAGACCTTGAATCAACAATGCGAATGCATGCAATCTAATTTGAACCGTTTCAAGATAGAGTAATAGTAATTATGTATTATATTGTCCGTCTCTGGACTTATACTACAGTAACTAGAGGTTTTAACTTCGGAATAATGTCATATTGAACGGATTTCGTCCATTTTTGGAAGTATAATAGTAAAAGTTTCTATATTGTGCGGGGGCTTGTTAATTAATAGGGGGTGGATGCCACCCCCTCTCAGGGAGTGGCACTTAAAAAATATATATGTTTATTGGAGCTGAAATAGAATCAAATTTTAAGAAGAAAAGGTTCTATGCAATTTTTCGCATAAATTGATAGTTTTACTTCCACGTCCAGTGGAAGTATAGTAACGACAAACATTTTTTTAAAAATTTTGATTGTCCAAATAGGCTTAAAATGTCATGAAACGTCGAGATTTTAAGTTTGAGCGAAAAAAAAAATTTCTATCTGTCTAACTTTTTTTTGTGCGCACGTTTACTCTGGAACCGTTTAAGATATTGACTTGAAATTTGGTACACATATGTACTTCAACGAGATCTAGAACCAGATTATATTTTCATCTTATTCCGTCGAAGGGTTGGGGGTAAATAGGTCAATCAAGCAGGTAAGAGTCCATAAAATTGGTATTTAGTATATACAAGAGAAGCTAAGGTCTCAAAAAAATGTTTGGCATTACCCACCTCCATTACCACCCCCCACCCCCTTATTAAAGGGGATGAAAAAAAATTGTGATTTAGTGTACCTATGTACAGGAACCAGAAACCTCAAAATATTTTTTTACTTCATCCACCCCTACCCCACTACCGATGTGGGGTATCGTTTTATGGATTTTTGGGGTAGAGGATTTCAAATATTCTATTATTAAAGTTCCATAAACAATTATTTTCACATACAAAGTTTTTTTCGTTGTGAGTGACTTGGATAGAGAATCTGGATGTGGAAGTAGTGATTCCTTGGGGAGCGGTTTTTAAGTCATAACGACTTCAAAATTGCGATTTTAGCTTAAAAAAAAAGGTATCTCCAAACGGCTTTCGTCAAATATCTCGAAAAGTATTACTTTATTGAAAAAATGTTAGACCAATTACAGAAAGTACAAACTGGAATTTAATTATATTTTTTGTTTATTGATGTAGGATTAATAGTTTCGAAGATATTTAAGTTTATATTTGGCATCCAAGTGTTTCAAAATTACCTTTAAAGTTTAAAATGCATTTTTTTCTAAAGCAAGTGCTTTAAATGAGCAAACAAAATTGAGCATCTAGATAATGCTACATCTTAACGAAAAACTGTATTTGAGATAATTTTTTTAAATTACTGGCTAATAAAAGTAATAAAATGGCGACCATTTTATATAAAAAAATATAAATACGCATGTTTTTCCGTCATAACTTTTTTATTTCTAATGCTACAGGAACGAATAAAAAATAATTTGAAAGCACAACTAATTGTCTTTAATTTCATTTCTTAGCTTGCGTGACGTAGGTGTCACAATTTCTGAGATATTTAACATTTAAACTGCACTTTTCGTTTTATAAACGTTCGGACGCCATTTTTAAACTTTCATATCTCCGAAACTATTAAATCTATGTAAATAAATAAACAAGCGAAATTCATTATCAGTTTATGAGCTTTATTTTTGGTCTCTACCCATTTTTCAATAAAACTAATATTTGGAAAAGGAAAAAAAATATAGTTTAAACTGTATATTTTTTATAAGCAAGTGCTGTATACAAACCAACAAAATTGAGCATCTACGTCATGCTATATATTAACGAGAAACAGTGTTTGAAATTCCTTTTTTTTAATTACTGGCTAATTACAGTAACAAAATGGCGACGCTGTTATTAAAAAAATGTGTAGACGCACATTGCTTCGGTCATAACTTCTTTGTTTCTTATGCTACAGAACGATTAATTCTACGTAATTCTACAGTTTATGGGCTTTATTTTTTATGTCTATGTCTATCATTTTTAGAACAATATTCATCTCCAATTTAGTAGCGTTCATATTTGTCTCTGGCATGTTTTCGCTCAAAATGTAATACTTTGCGAATTATTTGACGAAAATCGTGTTGCAATACCTCTTTTTTTAAGTAAATGTCCCAATTTTCAAGTCGTTATAAACTTAAAGACTATCAATTTAAATAAGAAGTCGCATAGAACTTTTTCTTCTCAAAATTTGATTGTCTTTCAGCTCCAATGGGGGTGGCATCTACCCCCCATAAATTAGCAAGCCTCCGCAAAATATAGAAACTTTTCTTTTGATGCATTTAATCAAATATAATTCAGGAAAAAAGTGAAAAATTTTTATTTTTAGAAAAGAACAACCAAATTTGATATCTGGATATAACTTCACATTATAAGCAACTTCTTTAAATAACATTTTTCGGTTGTTTACTCTTGAGGTAATTTCAAAAAAATATATATTTTTCGA
Source organism: Rutpela maculata (assembly GCA_936432065.2). Classification (NCBI taxonomy): domain Eukaryota; kingdom Metazoa; phylum Arthropoda; class Insecta; order Coleoptera; family Cerambycidae; genus Rutpela; species Rutpela maculata. The sequence goes on along the minus strand of OW386294.2, from coordinate 21,235,686 downwards.
CCTAAGCGCCAGGACTAACACACATTTCTGCAGTCCTTTTTTCGTTTGAGAACAGGCACGAACTTTTATCAAAAATAAAATTTTTCAAAAAGTCAATAACAATAGTCATATGGTGCAGGCTTTTTGACGGACACTGTATAAAATGCGCAAATTCATAGTTTTATAATTTTGTAATTTTTACATATTATGTGAATGGGATATAAAGACGATGGACAAAAAGACGCGTTTTCATTACCTAGAGAGTTCGTCGCGGTATCCTAATATACTATATAAGAGTATGAATCACACAAAAAAAGTGACCTCCATAACGTCTTGACGACATCGTGAAACGAAGCGATCTAATTGTAATTGTAGTCAGGGAATATATTGGCCCTGCTTTGCGCCACCTGCGAGCCAAGGGCTAAAGTTCATTTATTACTTTTACTTTTACATTATTGGTCTTACAAACCAACGCTTGCTTTATCGGCAATTTGTCTTATTTATTTTCAATGAATTGGTTGTAGTAGTTCGAGGATTTTTCAAAAACTACTGAATAAAAAATTGAAATTTAAATATCGATATGTTTCATATACTATAGCAGATGAGCTCAGACTAATATCAATAAGACAATATCTTTATTATTTTAAAATTAGGTTCAAAGTTAGAGGATGTTTAACAGCTTGACAAGAAAAAAATATTACTTTTTGTGAGTTTGCAATAGTCCAGTACCATTCTATCGAGTTTTTTCTCAAAGCCTGTGAAATTTCTTTTTAATCAGTTCAGGGATTTAGAAGAAATCCTCGAACTACGAAGTCATGTTTTTAAGTAAATTTAACCTATAATTCCGGCGCCCTTAAATCATTTTTCCAAAGATGACTTTTTATGCATATGAAATAATTGTTAAGTATATTTGTCTTATAAAATACATCTTTTTTTTCACATACCATTTATTTATATGTACTTGTACTTTTTTAACATATTGTTTAGGAATGTACTTTTACTTCTACATCCAGTGGAAGTATAGTAACGACAAAAAAAAAATTTGAAAATTTTTATTGTTCAAATAGGCTTAGAATGTCATGAAACGTCGAGATTTTAAGTTTGAGCGAAAAAAAATTTCTGTCCGTCCGTACGCCCACCCACCCCCACTACCACCCCCCTGTCACCACCTCCACGCCACTACCGATGTGGGATATCGTTAGGTTACCGATTTTTGACGCTTGTTTCAATAAAAGCACTACTGTGCGTCATACTTATGAAACAAAATGCGTCTGCCACTTGAGCAGTTGTGTCAAAAAAAACTAAATAATTAAACGTAAATATTAAAACCTCTTGTATTAATAGTTATGATATAAAATGCAAGAAAGGCGTAATATGCCAATCTTGCAATGAAACTATTTTACTCGATTTTCACCCGTCGTTTTAATTTTTCTATTTTTCATTTAACAATTTTGTTTCAGTTTATATATTTTTAGGTGTAAAACTTTTGTAATAGAAGTATAAAAACCAACCTTTGTCTGATTCTTTTGGCGCAGAAGTTTATTTCATCAACATTTTTTAAATATTTTTACAGTGGTAAAATACCCAAAAAACACAAGAAATCATGAATATGCCACTAATAATAAATTATAAACAATAAACTATTTTTCTTCCATATTCAGTAAACACAGTAACGCAAAAAAAAATTCCAATATTTTCCTTGTTCAAATAGACTTACAATGACATGAAACGTCAATTTTAAATTTGAGCAAAAAAAAAAATTCTGTCCATCGGTCGGTCTGCCCATCTGTAACTTTTTTTGTACGCACAATTGCTCTGAAACCATTTAAAATATTCACTTGAAATTTGATACACTTACACAGGGTACAGGGTACAGGGTGATAAAAACCTCAAGGCAGTCGGAAACTGTATTCCATCTAACATCTTGTGGTAATGCTGGTTTCTTGCCCCCCTTTTCGTTGTACCAAGCATTTGGCAAGTGTGTATTGCAAAAATATTTGCAATTTGAACTATGAGTGACAATTTTTGCAGTTCTACTCATTTTTGCAAAGTTTGCAAGATAATCACCAGTGTGTGTATGTCCTGATGTATCTATACTTTCCAGAAGGAAATTGAACATATTATCAGTTCATTTAACCAACCATGAAGTCATCAAGAAACATACAAACTGATTGACCTGATAAATTTTCAAAGCACTTTGATTTCTCCTCTTCAAATACTTTATTTAAAATTGATGATAACTGAAACCTAGAAGGTGGGACATACCCAGTCTTAACATGTCAGTCGCTTTCCGAACTTCTCTATGTTCATTGGACTTAAAAAGAACAATTTGTTACAAAAATGGCTCTGGCTACCTGTTTGTCTAATTTCTTTTTGTCTTGACATGTTCTTACAACAAAGGAGCTTAAACTAGTGCTACTGCAACTACTACCACTCAAATTTCCGCTTGCTGTTCATTGGGAATTTTCACATTGTCTTATACTGGCTTGGCACTCATTCATTTTGTCTCCTTCACTTGACTGACTTTTACAGGTTTCCCAGTTGTTTTTAAACCTGCCTCTGAATACAAATTTGCCCATAACTTTTTTTTGACAAAATGTTGCCAACACTATCTTCGTTCCTGCCTCGACTATACATTTATTTTTAGTATACATCGCGCGTCAACGTTCAATCAGTACCAAATATTAAACGGAGTTGAAAACCCTCTCCTTTTCTTATATAGTCGACCGGGGTTTGCAAGCTTAAATGGATTTCAACAAGCTCACAAGCGACTTCTTGGCTTGCGGAACCAAGCCGAAACAGTTTTTAAGCTAAATTTCAGTTTTAACATGTCTAGAGAAGAACCAGATGGCAAATATCCCCAAAAAACAAAGGCTAGCGAAAAGTTACAACTATAGCCCACTAATAAAAATAGATCATAAATCAATCGAACAAGTTGCGGAAACCAAATTTTTAGGAGTGATCATAGACCAAAAATTAACATGGGAAAAGCATGTAAACAATGTAGTTTCAAAATTAAGTGGTGTCTGTTTTGTTATTAGGCAACTGCGTCTAACGGTTTCATTAGACGTATTAAAATTAGCCTATCATGGTCTAGTCCAGTCCTTACTCTCGTATGGCTTGATATTCTGGGGAAATTCAGCCCATATGCATACGGCATTTATTTCGCAAAAAAAAATAATTAGGTGCTGTGTAGGAGCAAGCCCTCGCGAACCTTGCAAACAAATATTCAGAAATCTAGGAATACTGACGTTGCCATCTCTCTACATTTACTTAATAATCTTGGACATAAAGAAGAACTACACACTATATACTAGAAATAATATGATACACAACCATTACAGCCGGACCGGTAATGATTTAAGATTACCTTTTTCACGTTTAGGAATAGGCCAAAACTCACCTTCATATCAAGGTATCATCTGCTTCAATCACTTTGTTAGAATATACAACGATATTGGGAATTTTAATACTTTTAAGAACGTACTGTTTGAACATTTGAAAAATAATGTGTTTTACTCTGTAGAGAAATTTTTAAATTATTTTAATATATAGTGTTTGTAACTTAGTCTAATTTTAATACAATTTTTAACATATCTTAACAAAATATTGAGGTCTGTACCTACTGTATGAATGGAAGATTGAACGAATGAATGTGCGATTGTATGTATCTATAAATGATGAGTATGCGGGATTATTCTATTTGACTAGTCTTATAAGTTTGTGCTTTGTAAAACCTCAAACTTGAACTGACGAATAAATTCTATTCTATTCTATTCTATTCTATTCTATGCATAGAAATTTTTTTATTATTTGTTAAGAAAGTTTGAATTGTATTAATTTTTTGGATAATCTTTTCATGCAATAACAATTCTGTACAGATAAATAAATTTTAATTTGACCTATATTTTGTTTTAGGGGTTTCCGGAGACATGAATCAGCCTTCAGGGCTACTAGAACGTCTCTCCCCACGACCCATAGTATGTCCTTTGGTTAGATTAGGTCACAATTCAAGTACTGATGAAACAGCCACTTCCACAGAAGGTGGGACATATCCTTCGGAGAATTATAATTATCGCTCGCAGTATATCGACTCCTACGAACACAATACCGATAGAAGATTTCACAACAAGCAGTTATCGATAGACAATAGTTATTTGCAAAAACAGTCACCCGAATCAGACTATCTGGTAAGTGCTAGTCTCATTTAGAAATTTAAAGAAAAAATCTTAAAATTTAATTATACGTAATTAAATAGATAGAAAAATAGATAGATATACCTTTATTTGTTCTTTGTATAAACAAAACCCAGGTGGGTGTAGAACATGTCAATACAAGATAAAACAGAGAATAAAAAAGAGAAAAAAATAATAATAAGACGTACACACTAAAAAAGATCTTAAGACTAACACATATATATAAAAAAATTATAGAAATCTACAAGTGTATAGATAAAATGTATAAAAGTATTAATATATCACTGGCAACCTACGAAATTCCACTGGCAGGGAGTTGTGAGATTTGATACCCATATTTACTGTTCTTTTTAATCTATTTAATGGTGGGACTAGATTTGTTTTATTACGAGTGTCATAATCATGAACATCTAATAGGTATTGATATATTACTGCTGAGAACACAGTCATTATTGTCAGAGACGCAAATATTGACCTGCAAGTATCATCATATTTGGCTCCTACTATACTTCTTACAGACGATTTCTGTATTACCAGTGCTTTTTAAAGGGAAGAAGAGCTCTACAGTTCAATTTGTACCATTTTTACTTTGAGTAAAATTAACGTATTATTACACAGCCATACAAAAAAAAAAGTTCTGGGCAGCGGACCAAATCATATGGATTTGGTGTATTTTTCTATGCTGAATCCGAATCCGTAGTCCAAAAAAGAATCTATTGTGTCAGTTTTGTTTTTTAGTCAAAAACATCTCTTAAAATGGTGTAAAATAGAAATAATGTAATAACCCTTAATGAAGTGTGAAAATGGTAGATTTTTGTAGTCGAGAGTAGAGAATATATATTCGAGCCACAGTAAGCTATTTCTATAAATTAAACCGAAATCCGCCCTTATGGGCTAAAAACTACCCCCACAGACGGACGGATTTCATTACTTCTAATATCCAGGAATAAAAATTCAGGCAATTGTAGTTTTAGGCAGGATAGACAAAATGGAGTAAATTCATGCATTAAGCATTAACCAGTTGTGTTTTATTTATTATACCATCCTGCTTATTCAACTGTTTATCAACTTATCTATCTTTTAATTTGTGTAAAGCTATTCTTTTTCCTATTTATGTTATACTTTCGACCATCAATCCAAATACTTTCTTTTCTTATGATTTTTCTCTTATCTTCAAAATATCTTTTCCTTTTTTTTTTTTAGTTATAAATATAGGATATATCTCTTCAGTGATGGATGGAAAAACAGTGATGGATTTCAAACAGTTACTTATAAAAGTAGAGCAAATAGTACGACAGGGAAAAGTAGGGAAAATAATCTTTTTTCAGATAGAAGAGTGGAAAATAAAAATAGAATTAGCAGCTATAGAGTAATTGGAACAGGAAAAAATATAAAAAATTCGATAGTTACTGCGAATCCTGTGGAGAAAAAGGCATGGATTTTTATTGGAAACCTGGACAAAAATTTAACCAAAGAGGATTTAATGGGACACGTGGATGATATTGTAGGCCATAAAGATTTTATATGTCTACAATTAAATACTTATTATGGAAGTATATGCTATAAAATTGGAATTGACATGAAATATTGCAATATGTTAATGAATCCAGATAACTGGAGCGATAAAGTGATTATAGACAGGCTTAAGTTTTTTCGAGGTCGACAACAGAAACATGATGAAAATAATTCATCTGAACATTCGATCGATTAGAAATAAATGTGAAGAATTAAATATCGTACTTCAGGAAGAAAAACCACAATTTTTATGTATATTTGAGCATAAACTATGCGAAAATGAAATTGTATTAGCCAATCTGGAGAATTATAAACTTCAAAATTACTTCTGCAGGAAAGAAAGCTCCCATGGAGGTGTGTGCATTTTCAGTATGAACAACCTGGATGTTACTCCTATTGACGGTATTCAGAATCTGTGTATCGCAGGTGTGTTTGAGTGTACTGCAGTAAAATGGAGTAAGAATGAAGAAAATGTGACTAGCTGTTGTGTACAGAATACCAAACTCAAATATTAGCATTTTCCTGGATAAATTACAAGATGCTCTAAATTTACTAATGAACAAAAAATCAAAAAAAGATGTAGTAGTACTCTGTGGAGACTTCAATATTAACTTCTCTGTTGATTCTGCTAATACACAAAGAATTAAGCAAATGTTCTTCTCTTATGGACTGAACCTCACTATTGAAGATTTCACAAGAGTGACTTGCAAATTCATCAACACTTATAGATAATATTGTTATTAATGTAGGAAAAGAATTTTAAAGTTCTGGTGTAATCGATACATTTTTATCTGATCATAAGGCCCAGTACATAGAATTTGCGTTAACAAACCAAATTGCACACAATGAGAACATTAATAAAAGTAAAGAATTCACTGAATTAAAAAGAGTATATTCTAAAAGTTCAAAGCAGCTTTTTTGTCAGTTAATATCGACTGCAAACTGGAATGACGTATAAGAAACCAACTCTGTGAATGAATGTTTAGAGAATTTTAAAAATGTGTTAAAGTACTACATAGACATTTGTTTTCTCATGAAATATTGTAATGGTAGAAATAAAGATGAAAATAATAACAGATTCCTGACTCACAAGCAAAAAAAGATTAAGGGAACTTTATCACTTAAGCAAAATCTTATTAACAGATGAATTTAAACGTTACTATATTACATATAGGAAAATATACAAAAAATTAGTAAGAAAAGCAAAACAATTGCATTATAAAACATATTTAAATACTGTTGACAATAAAGCAAAAGGTATATGGAATATTATTCGTCAAGAAACAAATATTAAAAAACCAAATGTAAGCATTAAAAATGTAAATATAAATGGAGTGATGTACTCTAATCCTATAGACATAGCGCAGAATTTTAACAACCATTTTGTAAACACACCCAATGTTGATATAGAATTAAACTGCACAATGAAAGAACACTTAAATATTAACACCATGTACTTGGAGCTAAGAAATGAAACAGAAGTATATAACACCACTATGGCTTTAAAAAACACCAGCTCATGTGGTATAGATGATTTTCCCAGTGAGATAATAAAACTAATTGCCCCTGAAATTGCATCTCCCATCCAACACATTATCAACTTAAGCTTTATGACAGGAATATTTCCAGATTCCTTAAAAGTTGCAAAAGTGTGTCCCATTTTCAAGAAAGGTAGTAAAGATGACTGTCAGAACTATGTTTCTATTCTCCCGATAATTTCAAAAATAATTGAAAAAATTTTTGCAAAGCGACTAATATCCTTTTTAAATAAGTACAAAATAATTCTAGAGAATCAACATGGTTTTCGCCAGGGAAGATCCACTGAAACAGCTCTCGTATCTCTAGTAGAAAATATGCTGTCTTCCATAGATGAAAAATTAAAGGTTGTGGGATTATTCTGTGATTTGAGCAAAGCTTTTGATCTCGTCGATCACAAGCTCCCGATTAAAAAATTAAATTCTTATGGTATAAGAGGACTGGCGGTAGAATGGATCAACTTCTACCTTGAAAATCGGGCACAGGTTGTAGAAGTTAGTACTGAACGGGGTAGAGGCAGGTCTACTAGTAGTAACTTAACAAGAGGCGTACCACAGGGCTCTGTGCTGGGCCCTATTCTTTTCACAATATACAACAACGACCTAGTGTACCAACTGAATACTAATACAGAAACAGTCATGTATGCTGATGATACCAGCCTAATTGTTACCTCCAATACTGAAGACAATCTTGAAGAGATAGTAAATAATGAAATTAATGTAGTTAACAGATGGTGTCAATCTAATGCTCTGCGAATAAATAAAAGTAAAAATCAGTATTTATATTTTAAAACAAGAAACTGTTTAAATTCGAACCTCTCTATTTACATAGAAGATAAACAGTTAGCAGAGGCTAACAGCATTAAATGTTTAGGTATAACAATAACTGAAAACTTAAATTGGAGTACACATATTACCAACATCTGTAATAAAATAAGTAAACAGGAATATATATTAAGGCGCCTTTCTTATAACTGCGATTTTGAAATATGTCGAACTTATTACTATTCAATGATGTACTCACATTTTAAATATTCAATTTTGGTTTGGGGATGCTCAGGACAATTAAAACCATTATTAACTAGACAAAAAAGCTGTATTAGAATTTTGTTTAAGCTGAAAAGGAATATTTCGTGTAAACAGTATTTCAGGGAATACAAAATATTAACTGTTCCATGTATATATAGGTATCATGCTATAATGTATGTAAAACTTAATTTAAAAAAGTTTAATTCAAATGAGGGAGCAACACATTACTGTATAAGGAATCCAATAATAACAACTACAAGAGCTAGGCTAGAATTGTTTAGAAAAAGTCCTTTGTCCACCACAGTGCGGTTATATAATACATTGCCAAATAGGTTAAAAACAATAGAAACGATAGCTTCTTTCCAAGCAGCAACTCTGGCCTATTTCTGTGATAAGGTTTATTATAGTGTAGATGAATTTTTTAACTCACCTGATTAACCTGCCACAGTCAATAGTCAATGTTTTAATTTTTAATTTGTGATTTTATGTAATTGTGTTTAAGATTTATATTATTATATTATTTTAAGAATTTTATCGATATATGCTAATTATTGTACTGACGAGGCTGTGACATTTTTCTTGTACAAAAGGCTGAATAAAGTTGTATTGTATTGTGACAATTTTTTTCTATCTATGTAAGCTATATACCTAAATTAACTAAATTTCCCTCTATCTATTTCCATCCGTATGTGGGGGTAGTTTCTCTAGTCTCGACTACAAAACATCTACCATTTTTCACACTTCATTAAGAGTTATTACATTATTTCTATGATTTTACATCATTTTAAGGGATGGTTTTGACTGACACGATAGATCCTTTTTTGGACTACGGATTCGGATTCAGCGTCGAAAAATACACCAAATCCATATGATTTGGTCCTCTGCACAGTACTTTTTTTTGTGTGTGGCTATGTTATGATTATTATTATTATTATTATAGACTTAAGAGCGGCACACTTTCTCAGCCATAGCTGAAAACCATTCACCGAATCCCTCGCGCGCGATTCAAATTCGGCTCTGTTGGAGCCCGTTCCAGGTTTTTGGGCCCTTCAGGCGACTTTGGTGATGTCGGCTCCAAAGCTCAGAGTCCAGACCCCAACAAGAGATCACAGAGACTCCCAATCCAAGACTTTTCTTATGATATGCGCTGTACCCAAAAGTGCGAGCTTTTGCACTTCTTGTGCGCTCGGTTGACCAGGCAATTGTTGTAGACTCCAGTCATAGCCCTTCTTGACTGTTCCAAGGGCTCCTACAATTACTGGCACGACTGTGGTCTCTGCATTCCACATTTTACTAACTTCTATTTGGAGGTTTTTGTACTTGCTCAACTTCTCCGTTTCCTTGAGCATCACGTTGGTATCATTCGGAATGGATACATCGATCAACAAACAGGATCTTTCCTTTCTGTTATGTACGACGATGTGTGGTCGATTTGCACGTATTTCTCTGTCAGTTATAACCGACAAGTCCCACGTAATTGTGACGTCATTGGTATTGACAACCTTCTCGGGGTATATTCATAATACTTTGGCGGTACTGGTATATCGAAGTGTTTGCACATGACCCAGTGGAGATATCTGGCCACTCTTGTGTGGGATTTTTGGTTTTCTCTAAAACTATGGCAGATAGACAAAAACCAATATGGGTGTCCTGAGCTCGATTTTCGAGAAACAAACGATGGCGCAAACTGCGATCGTCTATCTTTCTCGACTGCCGAGCTACAAAGCGTTTTTGGAAAATTGGCCATTTTGTATGACCTCTGTATCTCAATTACCAAGTGTCGAATCGAAAATTGAGTAACACATTCTTAAGGCACTTTTTTGGGTAGAATCCGTTGCTGATAAGAAGAAAATTATGCATGCCTCGGTTTTCGAGTTATAGACATAACTTGTGTTTTTTTTAAATGGAACACCCTGTAAATTATTTGATTATTCGATCACAACTTAAATTAGCTATCCAATGATATATCATATGTCATATTTATCTCTAGAAAAAGTGGTTAATTCGAAAAATTAATATATTTGTGAGGAAGCCATGGAAAACTATTAACAACACTTCTTATAATATAAAATAATTTTGCCAAAAACAGGAAAAACTAAACTACAATAAATGTTCGAATTGTCTTGAATTGACATCTATGCATTTTTGACATCTTCTCCTTACAGCATTTGTTGCATTTCCAACCATGACAGGAGTTATTGTCCAAAATGCAGCTAATGTCTTGTTTTCCAATTCTTCTACGTTATTAGAACATTCTCCACATATAATAAGTTTATTTGAGTGTATGTCAAAGTGAATGTATGCTCCAGTAATTTATTTGTTTAATGGGTATATAAATTTAAAAAATTTGAGTGATTTTTATATGGGCCCAATGAAGAGCTTATAGTCTACAAGATATTATAATCAGTTATAGAAAATTGTCCAGCATAACTCAACAGTTAATTGTTGTATAGTATTGTTGTTAGTTATTAGTGATATTTGAGTATCTACAGGCAATAAAAACTTGGCGATAAAAAAGTGTTAAAGAAAGGCCTCAACTTGATAGATAAATTTGAACAAGTTCACATATACAGAGTGGACAAATAAAAGTTGTGAAACATGGCGGCATGCGTTAAATGTGATAGTAATACTGAAAACTCCAAATTGTTTACATGCGATAGCTGCAATGGAACATTATGTGCTACTTGCTCAAACCTATCAGCATCGGAGATAAAATGTATGCCTCTCAAAAACAGAAAATTAATATTTCTATGTGAAGAATGTGAGAAAGGACTGGGACAAATTCCAGGCCTGTAGCTAGAAAGTGCTTTCAAGGCGGGCAAACAATTTTTCAGGACGGGCCGTATAAAAGTCCGAAAAAATTTTTGATGAGCGGGGGGGGGGGGGGAATCTAAAATAAACTTTTTAGTCCGAAAAAATTAAAAAATTTTTACTCAATCTCTTTCAAAATATTAAAAAGGCAGTTGAAATTGCCCCCATTACGATCACCGTAGGTCGGGCGAAACTTATTCCAGGACGGGCGTCGCCCGTCCTGCTCCCCCCCCTCCCCCCAGCTACAGGCCTGACAAATTCCACTACTAATTAAGCAGATGGCGGAAATGCGGGATGAACTCAAGAAGCTGAAAGAATCTCAAACTACTACTGTGCCACAATCCAACATGATTTCTCAGGAGAACCTTATAAATGAGATGTTAGATCGTCAAAATAGGCGATCGAACATCATAATGCTCAACATAAAGGAATCACAAAAAAATTCAATAGGGGAGAGAAATAAGGATGATACAGATGCTGTAAAAACCATACTTAATGAAATGAACATTAATAAAAACAATATTAGAACATTTAGAGTTGGTAATTACATAAATAGCAAATTGCCCAATTAAAGTTATGCTAATTCACCAGAAGATGCTTTGTATGTTTTGAAAAATAGAGAGTCCATAAAAGTTCCAAGTGTAAAAGTATTTGGAGATCAAACGAAAATGCAAAGGGACTATTTCCAAAGTATAAAACAACAACTGAATGAAATTATAGAAAAAGGAGATAATTCGAAAACCATCAAGTATATTAATAACACACCTACAATCGTGGACAAACCTACTCAACAGCAGCAAAAAAATCAGATGTAAATCCTAATATTCTATATAACTCAGATATTTTATATCTTAATATACAGAGCATACTACATAATATGGATCAACTTGTTTCACTAATTGTATCACACAATCCAAGTATAATCCTGCTAAGTGAGTCTAGACAAACTGAAGATATTCTCAACAGTGAACTTCATATTGAAAATTATAGTTGCATAAGATGTGACTCAAGAAGTAGATATACAGGTGGAGTATTACTTTACATTAAAAACAATATCCATACCACAGTAGTTAAAACCTTTTTATTAGAAACAAACTATTGGTGTAAAATTATAAAGATCAACGTCATAAATACTAAGTGGTTAATTGGCTATTTGTATCATTCTCCTAGTGCTTCCCATGCTACCTTTCTGGAACACTTTGTTGACATCTGTGATACAGTGTTTGCTAATAGCAATAAGTGCTTACTTGTAGGTGACTTTAACTTAGATTACTTATCCATCTTATTATGCAAATAAAATAAAGGATATTTTCAACACTTACGGCATAACAACAACTCATCACTGAACCAACTAGATGTACTAATAATACTGCAACACTTGTTGATTTAGTACTAACGAATACTAATGATGTTACTTCTATAGTGCATACATGTCCGAGAATAGCTGATCACTATATTATTTCTGTGAATTTTTCAAATAGGAACTTACCTGATATAAAAAACTGTAGAAAATATAGAAACGTAAATGAACAAAGTATTCTAAATATTAACCTGGATCTACTTTCTTATCAATGGCCACTAAACTCTGTGGACATCGATAATATTTATGATGAAATTTCGAATATCTGTAAAAATGTAGTGAATAAATTTGCTCTGATACAAAGTTTCACAGTTACAAACAAACTGCCATGGTTCGATCAGGAAGTGTTCAATAGAATGAAAGATAGAGACAGAGCGTATAAAGAATTTAAACGATGCACTAATAATGAAAGAAATGGCCACTGGCAGCATTATAAAACATTACGAAATGCTGTTGTTAATCTTTTAAAAGAAAAAAAACTAAATACTACCATGATAAAATTGATAGAAATATAAACAACCTAAAAAAGATGTGGAAAACTTTAAAAAAACTAGTGAATATGAATGATAATCCGGAGATAAACTGTGTTCAGTTTGAAATTAATGAAGAATTGAAAATATTTCGGGACAGCATGGACATAGCGGAAAATTTTAATAGATATTTCATTGACAGTATCAATCAGATAGTGTTGAGTATTGATGTAGATATTGCCTGGTCAAATGTAAACTATAATTTATATTTGGAATTTAGTGAATTCATACCTTTAACATTGCAAGATTTAGTTGAATTGGTCAGATCTTTGGAGGCTAAATTTGACTTATATGAAATTTTAAATGCCAAAGGGCATAGCAGGATAAGCATGTGTTAGGTGCCCCCGCACCAATCGGGTCGAAATTTTTAGCACAAGTTGATAGTAGTGTTAGATGAAATTTCCCAAAATATTATTTTTGGAAAACCATTTTATGGGAGTTATGGGGGTAAAAAGAAAAATGAAAAAAAATGTTTTTCTCGAGAACGGATAAACCGATTTTCATGAAAAAAATATATGTTATGGCTTTTGATGGTGCAAATGTGGGAAAAAATTATTGAACCCATTTGTCGAAAAAAAGTGGTGAAAAATTTTTTTCAAAATAAAAAAAAAATTTTTTTAGGGGATGTTCCAGAGGCACACCCACCATTTTCTTCCAAATAAATGCTTATATGCCCCTTTAAAACATATCCAATTTTCAAAGCGATCGGAAGGGTACAACATATTCAAAATTGATAATCATTGGCACACTGCGGGCGGCGCGTAGTCTATGTAATGAAGCATTATAAGACGACTTTTTTGTAAATATTTCGTGCAAAGACGAGATTCCCTCCCCCCCTTCGTTTTCGAGGGTGCTGAACACGATGCAGGTGGTGGGAGAAGTTTTTGACCGCCGCAACCCCCTGAAACGGCCATCCCTCTTATGGATCCCTTTATGTTTTCATATATATAAACGGGTTTGGGGAGTGATTTATCAACGGGTTATACTTGAAATAATATGGAAGGGGGTTATAGAGCAAGTAGAGTCCAGACAGCAGGCCTAGGGGATTGATTAAACCCTCGCGAGAGGTGTACTTTTTCTTTTTTTTTTCAAATGATTCGGTTCAAATACGTATACCCCTTTTTGGGGTCGCTGATCACGGGAAAAATATTTATTTTTAGCTCCAACCCCCTCAAACGGGCAGAAATCACCTCTCACGGGCAGAAATCACCTCTCACTCACCGTTTGAGAGATGAAGAGGGGTTGGAGCTAAAAATGAATATTTTTCCCATGATCAGCCCAAAAACGGGGGAAACGCGTTTGAACCCGAATTATTTGATAAAAAATGATTTTCCACTCCTCGGAAGGGTTTAATTAACCCCCTAGACCTGCTGTCTGGACTCAACTTACTCTATAATCATCTTCCATGTTATTTCAAGTATAACCCGTTGATAAATGACTCTCCAGACCCGTATAGAAAACATAAAGAGATCCATAAGGAGGTTTTCGGCGGTCAAAAACTTCTCCCACCACTTGCATCGTGTTCAACACCCTCGAAAACGGACGGAGGAAGGTAATTTCGTCTTTGCAAGAAATATTTACAGTATTTCTGCTTTTATTACATAGACTAGCGGTTCATTACTACATCTTACTACAACGGTCACTGGCGGCCATTACAACCCTACCATTTAAATCAGTATCAAACTTCAAGAAGTGTGGTGCAAAAATTCTCTGACGTCAACTGTGGGGTCAAACAAAATCTAGTTTGAAAATCTGAAGGTTTTGCAAGGATGACGTCCGCAGTCAGCCTACGAAAGAACTAGTTTTCAAAGTCCACTACGAGGAGGTTACAGTGCCTTTCACTAGTGAAGGTGCCTGTTTATTGTGAGTCCCCTTGCCTCTCACGAGTCGGGGTGTTTATTTATCGTGAGTCTCCTTGCCTCCAAATAGTCGGGGCGCTTGTTTATTGTAAGTTCCCTTGCCTCTCATTAGTCGAGGTGCTTGGTTATTATGAGTCCCCTTGCCTCTCACAATTCGGGTTGACTTTTTTGTGTGAGTCCTCCTGCCTCTCACGAATCAGGTTACTCTATATTGATGAGACTTTTCTTAGTCTTCATTCTTCGAGAACATCCCATAAAAAAAATTTATTTTGAAAAAATTTTTCAAAAAAGTTGCAGAGGTTGCGGTGGTCAAAAGCTTCTCCCACCACTTGCATCGTGTTCAGCACCCTCGAAAACGAGGGGGATAAGGTAATCTCGTCTTTGCACGAAATATTTACAAAAAAGTCGTGCTTCATTACATAGACTACGCGCCGCCCACAGTCTGCCAATGATTATCAATTTTGAGTATGTTGTACCCTTCCGATCGCTTTGAAAATTGGATATGTTTTAAAGGGGTATATAAGCATTTATTTGGAAGAAAATGGTGGGTGTGCCTCTGGAACATCCCCTAAAAAAAATTTTTTTTTATTGTGAAAAAAATTTTTCACCACTTTTTTTCGACAAATGGGTTCAATAATTTTTTCCCACATTTGCACCATCAAAAGCCATAACATATATTTTTTTCATGAAAATCGGTTTATCCGTTCTCGAGGAAAACATTTTTTTTCATTTTTCTTTTTACCCCCATAACTCCCGTAAAAATGGTTTTCCAAAAATAATATTTTGGGAAATTTCATCTAACACTACTATCAACTTGTGGTGCGGGGGCACCTAATACATGCTTATCCTGCTATGCCCTTTATAAAAGAAATTATTGGTTCAATAAGTCATGTTATTTTGCACTTTGTAAATACTTCTCTTCAATATGGTAGATGTCCCAATAACCTAAAAACTAGCATGGTACACCCTATCCAGAAAGTTGCAAATACAATTAGAGCATCTGAATTCAGACCTATCAATACTTTGCCTATGCCTGAAAAAAATCCTAGAACTCGCTGTATACGATCAATTGCTTAGACATTTTGAAAAAAATCATATCTTAATAAGTAACCAATCAGGCTTTAGACAGAAACATTCGTGTGAAGTAGCATTGCAACTAACATTAACAAAATTTAAAAACTTTGTTGATTTTGATAACTATGTAGTAGCTGTGTTTCTAGACTTACGTAGAGCATTTGAAACTATTGACCGTGATATCCTTATAAAAAAATTAAAATTCTATGGCATCCAAGGTAATGTATTAAATTGGATTAGAGAATATTTGTCAGGCAGAAAGCAGGTAGTAAAAATGCAGGATTCATTTTCTAGTGAAATGTATAGTAAACATGGAATACCACGAGGTAGTATTTTGGGTTCGCTTTTATTTATTATATATATTAATGATATCAACTTGTTTATAGATTGTGATCTTATTAACCTATTCGCTGATGATACATTGTTAGTTTGCAAGGGTCAAAATTTGATGGAAACAATAGACAACATGAATCTTGTCTTGGCTAAAGTGAACAATTATCTTAATGTAAATAAATTGAAATTGAATATAGATAAAACCAAGGCAATGATATTAACAACTAAATTCAAATATAATAAAATTGGTATGAACTTCCATAACTTAACAATTAATGGTAAACATATCGAGTTTGTGACTGAAATGAAATATTTAGGGTTCAAAATTGACAATACATTAACATTCAATAGTCATTTCCATTACATATATAAAAAGATTGTTAAAAAATTGTACTTTTTCTCTAGAATCTCGCATCATATATCAATTGCAACAAAAATTACAGTATATAACACCATTATTAAGCCACATTTTGACTACTGTGCAACTGTAATTTATCTTTTTGACCTAAATAAAATTTCCCAACTACAAAAATTACAAAACCGGAGTATGAGAATAATCCTTAAATGCAATAGGTTCACTCCAATTAATACCATGCTGTCGACTCTTGAATGGCTAAAGGTGTCAGACAAATTGTACCTAAGTGCAATGATTTTTATATATAAAATTGTGAACAAACTACAACCCAGTTACTTTAATGAATTCATTACATTTAATCATGAAATCCATGACCATCTTACAAGATCAAGGGATAATCTCCATTTAAATCAAATGTATAAAAAAAGGTCCATGAATTCTTTGTTCTTCAAAGGGATTGATCGATTTAACAAACTACCTCTTGAAATTAAAAACAGCCCTTCAGTTAAACTGTTCAAATATAAGTTGCTTAAGCACATTAGAGAACTTTGATAGTGTTATTATTTATTAATTAAAATCTTAGTAAACTGTTATAGCATTTTTATATCTTTAGATTTTGTATTTCTTATACTTGTATATTTTGATTTTAATGTTCCAATTACATTTATACTTTAGTCATTCTGTGATAATAGCAATAGTAATTAATGTATTTTAGTTTGGTTGAAATGTACTTTAAATATATGTATATTAGGATTCCTAGTTAAATAAAATTACTTACTTACTTACTTACTTGCATATAATATTTTTTAAATAACCGCAAAGCCACAAGTCTGCAGGGGTTATATCGGGAGATTTAGCTGGCCACAAAATAGGACCATTATTTCCTAAAAATTAAATAATATTTAAACTACTTTGTTGTTTTTTAATGTTCAGTTAGCTAAATTAATTGTTAGTTATCAATTTTTTTTATCTATTTAACGTTGGCCTATTTCCGCTACCGGTGTTGTCAGCATCGGGGCTGGGGCTCGAACCCAGAACGTGATAGACAGTCGGTCAGCATATTCACCACTCAATACGCCTTAACCGACTGAGCTACCATGCCGATATCTAAAAATATTGTTTAGGCGGCACTTTTGTCACAAAGTTTAGCTGTCTATAACTTACATATTAAAATAAAGCTTGGAAGCTAAATTTGAATCTTCTCTGCATTCTATAAAACACTTAATCATATCATATTTTCCACCATTACTAATTTGAACTATTTTTAACAATGCTCACTCACAATTAACTAACAAATTAGTTTTTGACATTTAAGATTGTTTTGATTTTCTTTTTTTTACCATGGCCTTCTCAGTAAATATTAGATTGTCGAGTCGGTCGTCAAGCGAAGTACACGTGCGGAAAGGCGCTCTGGCCGTTATCGCTATAAAATCGGTAAATTCATTGTGAACTGAGGTCATACTCAAGTCAACTAGAGCAATCTTATGTTCTGCATCGGAATATATAATTCAGTGCGTGTTCGAATTAATGCGTGATTAGTTATTTAATTAAAAGTGTGGTGTGAAAGTATTGAACTCTAATATTCACTTCGTGTTAGATGCAACCAGCCCTCAAGAAACTGGAAAGGTCTGAACGACCCCATAAAGGAAGCAATTAATCATCACAAGCTAAGTTCCTATATTTACGTCTTAAGTACTTGTAGACAATTTAAAGGATTTCATAAACAGACCCGACACAGGTCAGGCAGTAAATTAGAAATAAGTCAATAAATAATTATTTTTCAGCAAAAATACAAAATACATATGACTCAACCAGGGGCGTACTATTAGGGTAACAGTACACCGCACCAAATTAAATCAATGTAAAAATAATGAAAATTTGGTACAAAGTGTAAAAGACATAATTTTGAGGTGTCAAGTGAGTGGTAGGTTTGAGGAATAATACATATCTTAGGACGTGCGATTAACGATTCTTTGAGTAGTGATTAATTTCATACATAGATAGATAGATAGATAGATAAATTTATTGGCCAAAGATAATACAAAGTACATATGGCACGTCACAGATTACATACAATAAGTTTATTTAATAGATACTTATCAAGTTTAATACATACATAATTCTGTAGAATTAAAAACAACATACAATAATAAAAAATAAAGAACGATAGACAAACATACTATAAGTATATACGATTTTCAACTTAATAATAAAATTGGTAACTACATAAATGAGCAAACTGAGTACCAGGACTTGACAAAAAATAAAGCTCGGCTATAAAAAATGTTTAGTAATAGGCTATATATACACATATATGTACTCATATACACATACATACACACATACATACGATTCATTATAAGAAAAAAAGTATAAAAACTTGCTTAGAGTTATAAAAATAAAGTCCGTTGTCATTTACTGCCTATTCATAAACTCATTTATAGAATAGTACGCTCTTTCAAGAAGGAAGGTTTTAACTGCTCTTTTGAAGTGGTTGTAATTTTCTATATTTTTATATTCAGGCGGTAGAGCATTATATAAAGAAACAAACTTATAATGTGGGGATTTTTCATATGCAGAAGTTCTGTGCTTAGGCAGTTGTAGGTAGTGTCCA
Organism: Rutpela maculata; assembly: GCA_936432065.2. Lineage (NCBI taxonomy): Eukaryota > Metazoa > Arthropoda > Insecta > Coleoptera > Cerambycidae > Rutpela > Rutpela maculata. The sequence continues at coordinate 21,216,496 of OW386294.2, read as the reverse complement.
TATCTCGTGTGATGCTCATGTCCTTCATTAACTTTAATGAAAGTGTCAATATTTCTTTTCGTGAAGGTGATACATTTTAAAATAAATATACAGGGCACTGTTAAAATTTTATTATTTTTAAAAGTGTATTTACAAGTTTCTAGCCAGTCTAAATTAAAGATTAATCTAATGATTCTTTTTTGAGCGATAAAAACCCTTTCACTTTCCGTTGCAGAACCCCATGTGGCAATGTTATATGATATGTGGCTATAAGCTAGAGCATAGTAAACATTTAGAATGCCTTGCAAATTTAAATATGGCTTAATCTGATATATAGCAAAGTAAGCTTTGCTTAACTGGTTGCAAACTTGGTTTATATGTGACTGGAATGATAGATCAGAGTCAATTAATGTTCCAAGAAGTTTAAGATTTACAGAGAGCGGAATAGCAAGGATGTTAAAATTTACAGGCAGTTCTCTTCTCAAATGAAAGTTTAGACAAACTGTTTTACGTTCATTTAGTATAACCTTATTTCTTTGACAATATATACTATATTCATCACATACATGTTCAGCTAATGTTTGGAGTTCCTCTGGAGTGTCTGCTGAAACAGTGATTGAGACATCATCTGCAAACATTGTAACTTTTCCAACACTGATATGTTCAGGTAGGTCATTAATAAACAGCATAAATAGTAATGGTCCCAACACTGACCCCTGAGGAACTCCTAGAAGAACATCAGTTTGATTGGATGTTTGCTGACCTATTTTTACAATCAAATTTCTATTAGTCAAGTAAGAACTAATCCAATTTAACATCATACCTCTTATACCAAGGTTGTACATTTTTTTTAATAGAAAATCTGGATTGACACTATCGAAAGCTTTCGTAAGATCGAACAACAAAGATATAACATATTTACCTTGATCAAGTTCCGAGTACACATAATTTAATAGATGGTATGAGGCTGTTTCCACAGATTTGTTAGATCTGAAACCGTGTTGAGATTCTGTTAATAAATTGTGGTCTTCTATGAAAGAAATTATTAAGTTATACACTATTCTTTCTAAAATTTTAGAGAATTCTGTCAGTAATGAAATTTGTCTATAGTTGTCAGGTATTTGAACATCACCCTTTTTATGAAGAGGAATAACTAAAGCCGTTTTCATCATCTCAGGAAAAATACCTGATTGAACAGAGCCGTTTATCAAGCTGGTTAGTGCATAAGATATATAAGGGAAAATTATTTTTATAATTTTTGAATTTATTCCGTCATTGCCCGTAGTATTTTTATTTTTTAGGTTAGCGACTAACTTATACACATCATTTTCGGAAATGGGGTTAATTGACATAGTGTTATTTACATAATCTGAAATTGTGCATGGTAATGAAAGGTTCTGGCCAAAATGCCTTGATAATTCTGTGCTGCAACTTGTAGTAAAAAATATTGCAAATGTTTCCGCAATTATGTTGTTATCGGTAATTATCTGATCATTATCCCTTAATGTGATTGTTTCTTGTCTTTTTTTTATTCTCCCTAGTTTCTCATTCACTATCAACCATGCTTCTTTGGTCTTGTTGTTTGCTTTGTCAATCCGGTTGTTGAAATATTTTTGTTTGGCTATTGTAATTTGTTTTTTATACTCTTTTTTATGTTGGCGGTATATGTCTTTTATCTCAGGTTGGTTACTATGTAGAGCATTCCAGTGTAATTTTTTTAAGTTATTACTCATTTCTCTCAGCTCCTCATTATACCACGAGTTATTTCGAACAACAGAATTTAGATTATATGTTACAAAAGGACAACATGCTTCTAAACACCACTTAATGTTTTCCATGAATTCATGGCATGCACTATTTATATCATTTTTATTAATAAGTTCGTAAAACTTTGTCCAATTAATCTTTTTAAGGTAATGAATCAACTGATTAATATTTAATTGACTTAAGTTTCTGGTGACAAAATTATGTTCTTGGACTGGACTATTTATTGTAGAAACTCTTGGTAAGCTAAATGACAATATATGTGCAAAGTGATCAGCTATATGAGGATTTATAATTTCACATTTGTACTGATCGTGGGGTAAGTTCGTAATCATGTAATCAAGTGCACTAGAGGTTGTATCACCATTCACGTTTGTAAATATGCGTGTATGTTGGTTTGTTGTTATATTTAGTTGAAAAGAATTAAGGACATCACACAAGATATTTTTGTATAGCGTTGTCTTGCTATAATCTATATTAAGATCACCACACAATATAATGTTACTAAATTTTTTTTCAGCTAATTTTAGAATTTCTGTCAATTTACTTATAAAAATATAATTCGTATATATATTGAAAAGAGTGTGTTTTTGTGGTGTTGCATATTCTTTGCGTTATAAATGCTGTAATAAACTGCTAAGAGGCTGATTCAAATGACTTTTTTAGAAAATCTGAGAAGGTTATACATCCAAATGTCGACCACTGTGACCATAAATTTATGGCAAAGCAAATGGATTGTTGAAGTGTGGCCATGCTATTCCTTAAGATAAACAGGGTTCCTTAGATAAATAAGCGGTGACTTGGGTAATAAATGAACAATTTGATCAGTGGCGTACTACTGGTATAATACGCCGGAGGCTGAATCTTTTGCAGTTCAATGGAAATGCACAGATTTTCCCAGGAAATGGTATCTATATACAAGAATGATAGATTGAATACAGAATGTAAGAACGAAAGATCACATCCTTGTAGGCACAGAAACGGGGGAACGAGTCAGGGGCGTAAATACAGAAGAAATTATAAATACATACAGAGAAGAGGCATACTACGGCAACAGTGGAGATAAACTGGAGGAAGAAGAGAAAGCAAAAAATGAACGAATCAAATTAGTACAACAAGGCCTTTCAATAAGTCACCATCCAAGGAATAACTGCTAGAAATCAGGGTAGAGTAAGAAGAAATGCTGCACATGGAACAGGCAAAATAAACAATGAATTAATGCACTATGGAACCAACAAAAGGACAAAGGAGCAACCCTCAGAACAATACAATAAGTTTAAGCTTCAGTACAGCGGGGCTTCGACACTGCAACCTATAAGGAAAAAAAAAACCTCAGAACTCATCACCGGAGCAAGACTGGAGACATTCATATGGTTTTTCCCCAAGGAAATGGTATCTACACACAAAAAAAAATGGACAGAATACTGAATCTAGGAACGTAAGATCAGATCGCATCCTAGTCCCAGGAGTAACTGGGAAAGAAAAGCGATGGGGAAAACTGAATTTCACAAAGAAATCGCAGCGATAAATCCTCTACCAGAATCAGAGACGGAGGAATCAAGAAGAAGAAGATTTGTAGAAGCAGATATACAAAAAGAGGAACATAAGCACTCCAAAACACAAAAAAGGGAGCTTAAATGCTCCCTTACGACACAATGTGGTAACGCATCTCACAAATACCTACACCTCCCATCCCACATTCTTTTACCATGCGCCATGTGGCTCTCGCTGCTGGCAACAAGCATGACCTTAATCCAACCCAGCGTGGATGTAGCAGGCCCAGCTGTATAACTTGGGAGTGACAACAATGCCTACCGCACGCTGGTAAATTAATCAATCATGGTCTTCTCAATAAATATTAGAAATGCGATAAATATGCATAGATGTTGATGGAAGACAATTCCAACATTTATTGTAGTTTAGTTTTTCCTATTTTTAACAAAATTATTTTATATTATAATGTTAACAATTTTCCATGGCCTCCTCGCAAATATATTCAGCAACGGATTCTACTCAAAAAAAGTTCCTTGAGAATGTGTTACTCGATTTTCGATTCGACATGGTAATTGAGATATAGAGGTCATCCAAAAATGCCAATTTTCCAAAAATGCTCTGTAGTTCGGTAGTCGAAGAAGATAGACGATTGTGGTTTGCGCCATTGTTTCTCGAAAATTGAGCTCAGGACACCTATATTGGTTTTTGTCTATCTGCCATAATTTAAGAGAAAACCCCAAATCCCATCTAATTTGGTCCAGTGGGTGTTCTATTTGAAAATTAAAAATTGGTACCACTTTCGCTGAAATCTGAAGTAGAAAAAAAATAATTTATGTGTCAAAAATAACATTAATCAAGTATAGATGATGTACCAAGTTTCAATAATTTGTCTGCAAAAATAGAGAAAAAATTGTTCATGGTACACCTAGTATATAATATTAAACCAATTATATTGATCCATTATTAGTGTTCTACCTGGATTTTTTTTGTCTGTTAAATTTTCATCATGTTTCATTCATTAAACTGTTAATGCTTTAAGGGTGTGTCAGTTACAAAGAATGGGACTTGTGCTCAAATAGTTTTTTCTTAGACTCGCATCACCTTCCATCTGCCAATGTTTGTCATAGAGCTTATAAATACCTTGTATAAAAAACGTGACTATCATGAACTTTTTTTTTTTTTAAATAAGTCTAAAATCGTAATATGTTCTTGATTTCTAAATGGTGAATCGGTTAATCAAATTTTATCATATTTCTCACTGTATAACTAATAACACTTTATTATTTTCAGCCAAACTATTATCAGCCACATTCATACCTAAACGAGGGACCTGAATATCAATCGAAATACGAACTAAGCTCCCGCCATTCGCCGCTAACCCACAACATATCATACCAAAACAAAAATTCTTTAGATCTGTCATCATTCTCCTTAGGTCCTAGCTACTGGGAACATGAAAATTACGATAAAATACAAAATAGTCAATCGATAAATCCAAGCTATTTTCGATCGTCGAGTCATCAAACACAAGAAACGAATTACTTGTTGGACAACTTTACAAAATTAGGCAAATCCAGTCCGAGCTTGGACCAAGGATATCATACTTTAGTATCACCAAGTCCAGGGCCAGTGACACCGAATCTGTGGACTGATGGAAACCTATACAAAGGGAAAAAATATCAATCCAAGAATAACTCATTCGACAGACTCCCTGATGAACTCGTTATCAAAATATTTTCCTTTTTAACCAGCATAGATTTAAGCGTAAGTGCCCAGGTATGCAGAAGGTTTGATATACTAGCCTGGACACCATCACTGTGGCGTGTTATAACATTAGAAGGGGAGGCTGTGAGTGGCGACCGAGCTATAAGAGGTGTTTTGCGACAGCTGTGTGGTCAGGGACGTACTGGTGCTTGCCCGAGCGTCGAGAGAGTTCACATTACAAATGGTGCCAAATTATCGGATAAAAGTTTGCTTTTGCTGGCTAGACGTTGTCCGGAACTAACACATTTGCAGCTACAAGGTTGCAATAATGTTACGAATAACGCTTTATTTGAAGTGGCTACTAGATGCAACAACTTACAACATTTAGATGTGACAGGTGAGAGGAAAGACAACTTACAAAACTATAAAAGGTACACTCAAAGAAAATGATAGGTGAATTCAACCAAAAAGAGCATATGAAATCGCGCCTATCTAGTTTCATAGTTAAATGAACAAATTTAGTCACCATACAATTTTCATTGTCATTTTGAACATGAAATTTAGTTGGTTAAGTAACTAATCATTTTTTTAGTCCTACAACAACTTTATTTGTTTTCGTAAACAAATAGTAGTTTAATAATCATATCTTCTTGTAGAACAACGACTTTGTTTTTTGTTCACCAACTAATTTTTAGAGGTGGGTAGTACTCGTATGATTCGTATCATTGGTACGAATCCTTGCAGTGGTACGAATGGTACGAATCCCACAAAAATAAAAGATTCGTACATTTCGTATCGCCGATACGATTGATACGTTTCGTATCACCGATACGATTGGTACGAATATGGAATTTCGGTACCGGTATTGTGATGCGATACTGGGCCAGCTGTATAAGGTTAAACTTGAAATGGTGACCGCGCGTTTAAACTGGGGACTACAGATTTTAAAATACTCATAATCTCATAATTGAAAAAATTCCCTGTTTTTATATGTAATATGATGGATATATTCGAAATATTTGATTATTACTATATGATTATTATCAATGTACCTACTGCAAGATAGCATTCATTTTATACGCAATGTACTGATTACACAATCTGTAATATATTACCCTTTTTTTACTTTTTTGTTATTATTTTTTGTTTAGTTAAATAAACGCTATCTATCTATCGTTTTATTGATGTCTAATGACGACGACGAAATCATTAATGTAATAGAAGGTGCTCGAAGTCCTAAAAGTTTAAACTGTACGGTTAATATAACATTATAATACTCTGGCCCTAACTAACACCACATATAATATTCTATAATCTATGCTGAACACTGTGGAGTGGAAGTGTGGGTACGAATAGTATGAATGGTACGAATGGCACGAATCAGTACATGATACTGTTTCGCATCATGGAATCAGTGGTACGAAACATACGAATAGTACGAATGGTACGAATCAGTACATGATACTGTTTAGTATCATGGAATCAGTGATACAAAGTGGTACAAATCGTACGAATCTTTTCTTGATACGGATTCATTTAGTACGAATCCTTAAAAAGAGTCGAATCGCCCAACTCGACTAATTTTTAGGGTGATCTGCACTTTATTGTATGATGAAGTTTTTTTTGGTTAGCCAAAATTTCAGTATTGAGACATCAGACCACCCAAACCAAAGATTAGAGATCGTTTATAAGATCCATCCAAATATATCGATGATCCCTGAGAGAATTTGAATATTGCAATCATGTTATTAATTTTCTATAAATTCATAAGGGTATAAGATAATGCATGATTGATTATTGTCAGTGATTTGTATGTGGCGTCATCTAGGAATAATTTCTGTAATAGACTACGTGGTAAGCAAGCAAATTTTATGGTAATTCCCTTTTAGGACTTCTAGAAGACGACAATAATATTGGTTTGTCTACCAAGTACAATAATACAGCGAACTAATACTGGGTTAGAATTACAATTCGATAATACTTAAAAATAAAGTCTACTATTTATCTAGTTTCATTTGACAAAATTCAACAAATTATTAGTAAGATGAATAAATTATAGTCTTATGCACCTATTTTTTAAGTTAATGTTTATTTTGTTGTGTGACAATCACCTTTTATTTAAAAATACTATTAAATATACTTCAATTTAACAAATGAATGATGAATATATACTATTTTTTTGATTGATTTAACCCATACTATTTGCAAACAAAAACGCTGATGCGACGTCTTAATTCATCAAAGCGGATTGCAGAACGATGTTATGTTTATGTAAACAGAACTGCGGGTTAACTCTACAATAATACTGGTTTATCTGTCAACTATAATAGTAGAGCAAACTGCTACTGGGTTTACAATTACAATTCGACAATAGTTACAAATAAAATATACTATTATCTAGTTTAATTTGACAGAATTCAACAAAATAATAGTCAGACAAAAAAAATAATAGTCTTATTCATCTATTTTTTAAATTAATGTTTGTTTTGTTGTACAACAACTTTTTATTAATTATAATAACAATCTATCACCTTTTGTTTGAAAATACCATCAATATAATTTGGTTTAACAAAATTAACGATATTGTTAGCCATTTTTTTTTTTGTTGAATTTACCCATACTATTTCTTTGAGTGTAACTTACGGTAATTGTGGCATATAAATAATGACCATATACCATAATGGGCCAGTTTTAATACATCTAAGATTTATGATCTATTTTTTTTAGTGGATTATAATTATTATAACATATTACTTCCACGTCCAGTGGAAGTATAGTAACGACAAAAAAATTTAAAAAAATTTTATTGTCCAAATAGGCTTAAAATGTCATGAAACGTCGAGATTTTAAGTTTGAGCGAAAAAAAAATTTCTGTCTGTCGGTCTGTAACTTTTTTTTGTGCACACGTTTACTCTGGAACCGTTTAAGATATTGACTTGAAATTTGGTACATATATGTACTTTAACGAGATCTAGAACTAGATTATACTTTCATCTTGTTCTGTCGAAGGGTTGAGGTGTAAATTGGGGTAAATTTGGGGTAAATGGGTAAATCAAGCAGGTAAAAGTCCACGAAATTGGTATTTAGTATATACAAGGTCTGAAAAAAAATTTTGGCATTAGCCACCCCATTACCACCCCCACCCTCTTATTAAAGGGGATGAAAAAAAATTGTGATTTAGTGTATGTACAGGAACCAGAAACCTCAAAATATTTTTTTACTTCATCCACCCCCCACTACCACCCCCCTATCACCACCCCCACCCCACTACCGATGTGGGGTATCGTTTTATGGGTTTTTGGGGTAGAGGATTTCAAATATTATATTATTAAAGTTCCATAAACAATTATTTTAACATAGAAAGTTTTTTCGTTGTGAGTGACTTGGATAGAGAATCTGGATGTGGAAGTCGTATGATTCCTTGGGCAGCGGGTTTTTTTTGTTGAAATAACATAATAGTACAGTCACTTGGTGTCGGACTAATTCTATAGCGGCTTGGAATTTGTGTTTTTTTTTGCGGATCCTTAAACTTTGGGGTATCAACTGAAAACCACTCCTCGGAGTCAAAAAATCAATAATTAACGAAGTACTGAGAATAAATTATTGAAACTTACATTATTTATGTTTTTGGGGTCGCTGATCACGAATCTGAAGTTCAAAGGAGTAAGTACATAGTAGAGGGTCCACGCCTTCGAAAGCCATCAAAATCGCTAAGTAACCCATTCCAGCAAGGTAAATAATTTTTGAGCTCACATGTCAAAACAGGATCCTTAGGGGCATCAGAAATGACTTGTTGGACTTTTGTTGGCCGTTGCACAACTTCTCAAAAAGAAAAAAAAGTTGGCGGAATGTTATTTCAAGAATGCGTATTAATTCGCTAAAAAAATAACTATTGGGGATATTGATCTGATTTTTTATATTTACATACTAAAATCATGAACGCTTCTATCTACAGTAATGGAATTTCAAAATCGCTTGTGGTTTTTTTCTTTTTTTAACTTAAAATTTGCAGCAACGAATTTTGTGTATTGAAAATTCCGACATGCGGGTAACTATATTAAATGTCAAATTTTTTTATATACTATATGTGCATAAAATATGGTTCAAATATCGAAAAAGTTTTGAAAAAAAAATTTGCTCGATATCGTATACAGTTTTTGAGTTACAGATTTTTAAATAGACCATAATTTACCCTCGCAAGGACTATTATTAACATTCGGCTATTTTCTGGTCACTGCTGCCTATTGTAATGCATCAATATATCAGGTCAAAACATCTTTTGGAATAGTGTTTTTATATACATTTTTGCAATTTTACAAAAAGCGAAAGTATTAATATGTATAATAAAAATTATAAAGGTATTGTAGATAGATACAGAAATGGATAAATTATTTATTATCCTATTATTTAAGTGTATTTTTGTAAAAATGGTAACATAACATTTAATATTAAAATATAAAAATAAAATACAAACACATATACACAGGACATTCACGTATCAGCAGGTACGTATCACAGTGTGCTTGAAGGTGGAAAAATTATGATGAAAATGAGTTCAAAATCGGTTTGCGCAGGCTGATTTTACATTAAAAGTAGATTCAAAATTTATGAAAATTAAAATCGTAGCTGATCCCTTTTGCGTTTTATCCACATTTTTGGATTTTAACCTTTTGCAATACAGTAACTCGTATACATCAACTTTTTCTTCAAGTACTTAGCACTTATAGAAATAAAACTAGTAAATGCTTTGTACAGTACGATGGAACAGACTTTCTACCTACGTTACATCTTACAAAATTAGTTATTTTTCTCATTTGATTACCTGAAACTCCTAAAGTTATCCAAGCTGTCTTCATCAAATGAAACACTTTTTTTTAATACTCGGATTTAAAACAACTTTTGTCTCCCGACCACCAGCAGATTAAAACTAAAATGTTCATTTTTCTTAGTTGTAAGAAGACTAGCATATTGAACCTTTTTTTTATAATAGTACTTAGAATTTGATTTTGATTTTTTTCAGTGAGCTTTTCTACAATTTTTAATACATTTTCTTTGCTATTTTTACAAATGTGACTTTACCTCTTCCAATCTCTTGAAAACAATCACCACACAACAAATTTCTAGTATCTTTACTCTCTATAGATGAAATCGGCAGGCTATCTACTGCTGAACGCCCATAAAGTCCCGTAGAAACATCAATTTTGTTTTCCAAATCTCTTTTATGTTCTTTACCTTTATCAATTTTAACGTGGCCTTTGAAACGACCAGTCGAACATATATAACAGTTGCATGTATTTTGTGATGTACGAGTATCCTTTGGTAATTGATATCTGAATTTTTTAATAAATTTTTCAGTGTTTTCAGTTATGAAAAATTTTTCTGTTTTTTTCCAAATATAATTTTTTTCCACATGGAGCACATGCCTTTTTTCGATTATCCTCGTGAGAGGATTTATTTCCATGGCTCATTTGAAATCGTTATAATTTGACAGACTTTTAATCAATGAAATTTTTTAAAATTTTTTTGTTCTGGAAAAAAGTATACTATATACTTTTGAGATTTACACTTTATGTTTGGAAACAGAATACGAGTAGCTACCTAGCGGCAAAGAGTGTGTCAGTAATGAAAAAATGTATAAACATTAAAACACTTACAAGTAAAAAGATAATTAAATTTTAATTAAACGTTTTTGTTTCTTGGTTATTTCCAAGTGTTTTACAACAAATGAAATTTAATTTTTAGTAATGGAATATTGTCGAGTAAGTTTTTTTAATTAAAGAACTGTATTTACAAGATATAATAAACTTATTTATGATAGTTTTATTTCTAAAAGTGCTAAGTGCTCAAAGAAAAAGTTTATGTATACGAGTTACTGTATTGCAAAGGGTTAAAACCATGAAGGCTTGAGTCGAGTCCCGTCGGGGGTGTCTGCCATAGCCAGCGTAGAATGGGTTGCTTGCATAACACCTCCCTTGCTAGACAGAAGTTTTATTTGGGACAAATAAAACTTTTACTCTTTGGCCCTCGTCCCTTGATTGACTTTCGACTGGGGTAGCCTCCGCTTATTGAGTAGGTTGCTTGGATTTACGTTTTCTAAGTCGATGAATAGTCAATACTGAAACAAATATAACAAAAATAATATAAAGAGGTATGGTCCAGTAGTGGGTCGTCTCGACATCTTTTTGTTCTATGTCGTCTTGAATTTTCTTCAGTGTGTGAAGTTGGTCTAAAGGAACATCTTCTAGTTTCAGCTTCCTAGTGATGTTGATTCTTGCCTTCGTCGTTTTTATTTCTGGCAACAATAAGGGTTGTCCGCTGATTGTTTCCCTTTCATTTGAGTAAGTGTACTCTGATGTTTTAAAATTACATTTTGGAGGTGCATTGAATAGATAGGTGCCCCGTAGGATAGTAAAATCTGTTGTCTTGCAGGTGGTTTGAATTTTTGTTTCATTTGGGAAGATGCCTATGTAGTAGGTTTCGGTCATTTGTTCGACAATAGGATGTACGGTTTTTACTGGAACCTGGGTACATGTGTTGTCTTCTTGGCTGAGTTGTAATAGTTGAAATATACAATCGTTTTGTCTCCATCCGTCAATAAGAAGGCTTTCTTGACAATAATATTCAGCGTCGATCTCCCTGCATGGCGTCGATTGGTATTGGTAGAAGTTTTCGCTCATAGTCAGGTAGGTATTGAAAGGAATTATGGTTGTGTGATTTGGGGTAGGTATCGAATAAAGGTGATAGTATGAAAAGTGTTCAGGGTGTATTAGCGGGAATTCTAGTGCAAATACTATTTTCTTTTCTGAATAATATGCCTTTACTTCTACTATTTCGTAATATTTGTGGATGTCAATTTCATTTATATATAATAAATGTTCTACAGGGTGATTATTTCTTAAGATATCTACGATAAATCTTAACTCGTCAATTTTGACTATACTATGATGTAGTGTATTTAGTTTTGCGAAAGTTATGGCATTTTCTATGGCTGTTAGTAACTGAATTATAATATTTAGACCTAAATTTAGTTGATCTAAAATATTTTTTACTTGCAGATAATCGTTAAATTCGAATATAAATTTATTAAGATCTTTTCTAATGCAATCGATACCATTTGCTATTACGTCTTGATTATGTAGAATTAAAGTTATCGTATGATTGAAATTATCGATAATTTTTGTAGTAAGAGAAATTTATTTATTTAATTTATTGGCTATATTATTTTGGTTTTCCTGTAAGTTAAGTAATGCTTGATTAAATTTATCGGCGTCCTCTTGATCTAGGTTATCAGATATGCTTTTTAGTATACTACCAAGCCCGTTTATTAAACCACGTTTTCGCCGTGTAATAGGGTATACCGAGGTGAACTTTTGTTGGGCAATTTTTAGTTGAAAGCATATTGCTGCATTAAAATTTTGTAGTGCCATAAAATAGGGTTGGCTTAGGCCGTCAGTAATTGCTTTCGTAATTTGGTCATATTGGTTCTTTAATGTAATTATTTCATTTTCAATAGGTTCTAGATCGAGATAATGTAAAAATGTGTGAATACTTGTTTTTATTTTGGCTGTACCTAATTTGAAGGGAAGGATACCTGGGTTTTTTGACAGGTCAGTTATCTTTACTTCCTGAAGCTTCGCCAGTGTTATCAGAGGTATTCTGTAACAAAGGTTGTCTAATTAGTTTTGGGCGTCTAATGCTTTGTTTGGATACAGCTGTTGATTTATTTGTGGATATCATTTTAGTGGTTTGGTCTAGCACGGTTTCAGGGGTGTATCGGGGCGCTAAATTATTCCTACTATTGATTTTTTTGTAAATTTTTGTTCGGGGTTGAATGCTTGACTCTTTTTCTCTAGATTCGTTACGTTTGCTAATTGTTTTTTCTTTCTGCTGATGGCAGTCCTCATGAATTTTTTGGTAAATTAGTTTCGTGTTTTCTTTGTGGTTTAGATGCCCGTTGATAATGTTAACAGGTATTTGTTTGGTTAGGGAATGATAGCTGTTGTTATAGCCTAATATTGCGTAGGGCATTAAATTTGTTATCGAATTTTCATTGTACCCCATACCCCATTTCGATTTTAGAATTCGTAAATGTTCTATAATTGTAGAATGGAATCTTTCGATTATACCTTTGCTTTGTGAATTTAAAGGTGTTGTATAGTGAATATCAATGTCATGTAATTTAGTAAATTCTAACATGAGATTGTTTTTAAATTCGGTGCCTCTGTCGGAAATTATTTTGAGCGGCGTGCCGTGATGGGTCATGAAAATTAAAAGGTTTTTGACTATGTTTATCGCGTTGTGAGTTTCTAAAGGGTAAGCTTGGCCGTACTTTGAAAATGAATCTACAATAGTTAAAAACTTTTGGTTTGAGGAAATGTATTGATGTATATTACTTCAAACGGTTTTTTTGCCGTAGGTGTTATGGAAAATTGCTGTTTGATCGGGTTGAGATCATACTTATTAGTTTGACAGATATCGCAGTTATTTATTCTATCTTCTACGTCCGCATTCAATGTGGGCCAATAATAGTTTTGTTTTATTCTAAGTACTGTTTCGGATATGCCACGATGGTTAGTTTTACCCTCGTGGTGATGAGTGATAATTTCCTGTTGTCTGAGCTCATCAGTAATGTCTTCTAAAATAGTATTGCATTTTACTATTTTATAACTTGAATTTTTGAACGTATCTTTTACGATATTACAGATTTCAGGGTAAAATTCATCAGTTTTGAACAATAATGCGTACGTGAGTTTGGGGTCTATATAGTTTTTCAAAAAATTTATTATTTCTATGTTTAGTTGGGATTTGTCTATTTTTACAAATATCCTCTTTTTGTTATTGAACAAATTTCTTATTTTTACTCGTTTAGAAAGTTCGATTTCAGAATATAACAGAAATTCGATTATTACCTGGTTATATTTAGTGGTTTTTCTACTTCGTTTGTATCCGATGCTTGGTTTGGATTTTCTGTAATAGGAGCATTATTATTTTGTACCTGATTTGTTACATCCGCGATCGGTTCGTTACTATTTTCGGGTGCCTGGTTTTCTAGAAATTCGCGTATCGCTGGATAGTTATAATTTCCAGATTCTTCAATGTCATTAATATTTGGGGTTTCGTCAATATGGTTTGCTAGAGATACATTATCATCGGAGTCCGAAATTTCTTTTATGTGTATTTCTACGCGCGAAAGAGCGTCAGCATTTGTGTTGGCTTTGCCTTTTTTATATTGAATTTGGTAGTCAAATTCCTCGAGCTTCAATCTCCACCTGATTAGTCGAGAATTTGGCTCCTTGAGGTTCATTAGCCACTCCAGGGGTTTGTGATCGGTAAGTATTTTAAATTTTCGGCCGTATAGGTATGGCCTGAAGTACTCGGTCCCGTATACACAAGCAAGGGCTTCACGTTCTGTCGTGGAGTAGTTTTGCTCCGCACTATTGAGTGTTCGTGACGCGTATGCTATTGGTTTATCATTTCCGATTGGCCCCTGTGATAAAATTTCACTTATTGCAAAGTTGCTCGAATCGGTAGTCAAATTGAACGGTTTCGTGAAATCAGTATCGGATCGTTAGTCAAGATGTGAGATATTACTAGGCTCGCAAGTCAAAATAAATACTATAAGACAGCTTAATCCAAGGTTCTACCTTGGTGAGTCACAGCTGGAAATGCAAGATACAGTAAAAAATTTGGGTATCCTATTTGATTCACAATTATCTTTTAGTAGTCAGGTGTCAAAAATATGTAGGGCATTCTACTCGAGGCTGAGACATATGTATCAATTTAAGGACCTATTGCCTATATCGACTAAAATAATGCTTATTGAGTCACTAATATTGTCGTTATTTAACTATGGGGACTGTATATACGGACCCCGTCTCAATGCAACTGATAAAAGAAGACTCCAAATCGTGCAAAACTGTTGTGTAAGATTTATTTGTAACGTTCCTCTTAGGAATCATATATCTCCACATTATAAAGATATTAAAATGCTACAATTAGATGAACGTCGGTTTCTCCATTATGCCTGTCTAATTAAGAAAATAATTGAAACTCAAATGCCCAGCTACTTATATGATAAGATCGAATTTCGACAAAACGCTCACGACAGAACAATACGAAACAATAATATCACTATACCCAAGCACAGTACTGCAGCGTTTCAAACATCATTCTCGTACTTAGTGTCATACGTGTATAATCAATTAACACCAGCCATGTTTCAGACAAGTTTTACATCGTTTAAAACGAATTTAAAGAATAAATTACTGTGTAATGATTTAACCTCCATTACATTAAACAAATTTTAGCATTGAATTTGGACATTTTTGTATGTTCTTGTTTGTACTTATGTAATTCTTTTAAATTAATGACGCTATATGTTATATACTTCATGTTTTTAGGGTAAGGTTTATATATCAGTTCTCTGTATCTTATCCATTTGTATGTTTGTAACTTGTTTGTTATATATTTCATACAATAAATTATTATTATTAAATTAAATTATTATTAAATGTGCCTGCATTCGTCAAAACATTTTAGGAAAGATTCGGTATGTTCGATTTTTTAGGCAAAGCGTTAGAGGTTTCGTCAACTTCGCAAAGTTTTTTATGAATTTGCGGTAATAACCTACAAGACCTAAAAATCCTTTTATCTCCTTAACGGTTTTGGGAATCGGGTAATTTACAATAGCTTTAATTTTTTCAGGATTAGGTTTGACACCCTGCGCCGTTACTATATGGCCTAGAAAAGCAACTTCCCTTTTAAGAAATTCCGACTTATCCAGCTGAATTTTAAAGTTAGTTTCGCGTAACCGCTGAAAGACTTTTGCTAGGGTATTAATATGTTCTTGAAGAGAAACCGAAAAAATTACAATATCGTCCATGTACACTAGACATATGTTATTTTGTAAGCCCTCGAGAATATTATCCATAGCACGTTGAAAAGTCGCGGGCGCGTTTTTAAGCCTGAACGGCATTCTAACGTACTCGTAGTGGCCGTTCTCTACGTTAAAAGCTGTTTTTTTGTTGTCCTCCGGGGCCATTTCGATCTGATGAAACCCACTCGCAAGATCGAGAGTCGTAAAGTATTGACACTTACCGATTTTATCGAGAATATCGGATATATTGGGAATCGGATATCGATCATCGATAGTTTTTTCATTCACTTTCCAATAATCCACAACTATCCGCCATTTCTTTTTGCCCGAGGCGTCCGCTTTTTTCGGCACGATCCAAATCGGCGAGGACCACGGCGAATCACTATGTCTTATAATGCCTTGTTCATGCATGGAATTTACCTGTTTTTCTACCTCCGGTTTATGAATAAATGAATACCTATAGCTTTTTGTATAAACGGGAATTTCATCGGTGGTTTTAATGCTATGTTTAATTTGATTCGTAAATGTCAAAGGTTCGTTTTCATATTTAAAAATATCAGAATACTTAATACATAATTTTTCTATAGCATTTTTCTCCTCTGAATTTAAATGATCAGTCCTAATTAAGTTTTTTATTTCATTATTATTACTATTTTCGATATTAGATTGATTGGGTTTAAAATCGATATGAAAAATTTCATATTCATTGAGATCTATTAATTTTGCTTCCAAAGGTTCATTTAAGTTTAAGGTGATATCACTTTCATTCTCATTAAGAACTTCAACCCAAGCGTATCCGTTTCTAGCAATAGATAATGTTTCTTTTAACTCGAGATGCTGAAGTTTCTGCTGAGGCACGATTACGTAACCGTTATCTACTGTAATAGGAACTTGTAGTCTTTGTCCCGTGTGAGATTTTATGTTTGCATGATACATGGAATTCATATTTGATAAATAATATTTTATTTCTATTTCTTTATGTGGCATTTTAAACCTTGAACTTGTAAAATCTAACTGAACTTTTAGATGTCTTATAATATCTAATCCTATTAATCCATCAAAAACATCATGAAATTTAAATAAATGAAATTTTAATTTTTGGTCTGAGTCGAATTCTTTAAAACTGGGAATAAGCATACATTTAGTTTCTTTACTTTGCGAAAAAATAGTCGAAACTATAAATGGTTCCTCAAAAATACAATTTGGGTAATAATTTTCGGCAATTTTTGGATTTATAAACGATTTTGTTGCGCCCGTGTCGATTAGCAGTTTTAGAGGCGGATTTTTAATTTCTAAATAGGGTAATTCTTTTTTATCAGACAATATATTAAGTTCTACTATGTTTCGTAGTTCGGGTCGGGGACCATTTGAAAATTTCCGGATTCTTCTGCTTCTTCCTGATATTCTTGATTTTTGTCATAGTCCGGTGCGTATTCTGCATTTTCTTGGTAATTATCGATTTCTTGCGTGTTTTCATATTCGATGTTATATAAATGTTCTGGCCTACTTGATGGTCCTGGTTGGGCCCGAAAATCTCCGCCATATTGATACTGGGGTCTTCTGAAAGTGTTTCGAGTTGAAACACTCATAGAGGTGCGTTTGATAATTTGGCTGTGCGAACCGCGGTGCGTTATTATTAGGTGAAAAATAATTTTGTACCTGAGGTTTACCATGGCTTTTTTAAATATTTGCGGAATATTAGGGTTGACCGGAATATGTGATCTTTGTAAATATTTGATATTATTTTCTTCTATAATGAATTGCATAGCGGTTGCTAAATCTTTAGGCCGCATTGCCCTGATTGTACTGCCTAATGGTTCCCTTAAACCTGCTAAAAATGTAACTAAAACCTGTTGTTTAAAGAACTTTTTCTTACTAGTTTTAATTCCGTCGTCCGTATTATGAATCTCAATATAATTGCAAATGATATTTAGCAGTGACATAACTTTTTCGTAGAATTGTTGCGGATTTTCAGTGGTTTGTTTTAGATTAACTAAATCCCTATTTAAACTGTTTTCTTCTCGTTGGTCGCCAAAATTTTGTGTTAGAACTTTTTTTACCTCTTCCCATGTACTGGACCCGTAAATAGAAGTTACTTCGCGTGCCCTGCCTGTGAGTCTACTTTTAACTCCCTCGAATAAAAATACATTTTGCATACTACTCGGGTTTGCATTATCCCAGTAAATAGAGAGAAAAGTTTGTGAAACTTTAAGATAATTGTAAAGTTCGCATGGGTTTCCGTCGAAAAATGAAATTATACTTAAATTTTTAACGTCAAAAGTTGGAGGAGCCATATTTTGGCTATTACTTAAACTACTATTGTTGATTAAATTGCTAGAAATATTTTCAGGTTTACAGTGGCTCTCAGTACTTTCGCTCGATGCTGCCGTAACTGATGTTTCGCCTAAACGGTTTTCAATTAACAAAAGACTTATAATATAAATCGCTTAAATCTAACTCACCCTTCGCACTATCACAAAAGGATTTTAGGGGGGTTGAGGATTCTGACATGAATAAAACTTCTACTTACATTAAGAAGAAGACACACTTCATTGTCCGGGTCGTTGGTTCTTCGCTTAGGTTACTCAATTCGCCCGAGACTTTTCGGTGATTAATTGTTGACACAAAAAAGACGATTCGCGATGTAAAGTCTTTTCACCGAATCTGCACGACTGCGCCACTTAGGTTTGTCAAGATAGACAAAGTCTTTTTAAAAAATAATCGAATACTTTTTATTTAACACAATACAAAAATATTGATTAACTTAAACAATAATATTGGATACGACCGACCGGTACAAGGTTTCACGCCAGAATGGTTGTCGTCTTCTACACGGTCGACCATGAAGGCTTGAGTCGAGTCCCGTCGGGGGTGTCCGCCATAGCCAGCGTAGAATGGGTTGCTTACATAACATGTACCTACCGTATAAAGTAAATTTTATTCTTGTGACAAAAAAATAGTCTTACAGCAGTTAAACCCCCAAAAATTATGTCTCTCGTGAGATTTTCCTGAATAGAATATGGAAACGAATAGATTGTCGAAAACATTTTGTACCTCATGACATAAATTTTGGCCCTTTTTATAAATATCGAACTTGTCTTACGGCCCAAAAGCCCCCGAATATTTTGTCTTACTGTTCGGTTCTCAGCTAAGAGGACGTTTCTGCGCAATACCTCGTTATTTTTTTTTTCATGTAGCATATGACATACATTTTGGCCCTCTTAACAAAAAATGTTGTCTTCAAGTGGCCAAGCCCACAAAATGATGTATTACGATGGAATTTCCTGAATAGAATATGGAAACGAACAATTTGGCAAAAAAAATATTCATGTACCTTATGACGTAAATTTTGGCCCTTCTATTTACTTCAAACTTGTCTTACGGCCCAAAAGCCTCCGAATATTTTATCTTACTGTTCGGTTCTCAGCTAAGAGCACAATACCTCGTTGATTTTTTTCATGTACCATATGACGTAAATTTCGGCCCTCTTAACAAAAAATATTGTCTTAAAACGGTTAAGCCCACAAAAATTATGTCTTACATTGGAATTTCCTGAATAGAACATGGAAACGAAATAATTTGGCGAAAAAAATTTTCATGTACCTTGTGACGTAAATTTTGGCCCTTTTTATAAAAATCAAACTTGTCTTATGGCAAAAAAGCCCCCGAATATTTTGTCTTACGATCTTGTTTTGAGTTAGGGAGGGTCTTCCACACAAAGCCTCGTTTTCATGTACCTTATCGCGTAAAATTTGGCCCTTTCTTGAAAATTTGAGAGCCTATACTGACTAAACGTCCTCCGGTCTGACGCGTAAGACAAAGCTTGTCTACACACACCAAACTTGAGGGTCAAAAATGTTGTACCTTATGACATAAATTTTCAATCGCCAGCTCCCTGTCCAATAACTTTGCCGATCAAGGTCTTACCACTGAAACCGGTACCGTACCTCACCTCACCCTTTCAAATTTATCATGAATTAATCGGATGTTTGATGGGGTAGGGTTTCATATCGTCGCCTCTCAGACTAATTGTCTTCTATTCTTTGTGGAAGATTGTAAAATGTAGACTAACAGTGTTTAATTATTCCAGGCTGCGTAAAAATATCCTGTATCAGCATAAATGCCGGCCCAGAACCACCCAGACGATTACAGCTGCAATATTTGGACCTCACGGACTGTGTTGCCGTTCAGGACAGTGGACTCAGGGTTATCGTACGAAACTGCCCACAACTAGCTTACTTGTATTTACGAAGATGTGTACAAATAACAGGTAAAATTAATACCTAATTAACCTTATAGTGTTGCTGCTCGGAAATGCCTCAATACTTCCATTTTTGAGTAAAAGCAGTTCCTTTTTACCAGGCAGAGAACAAGTTAAAATAAGTAAATTTTTGAACAAATGCACCTCGAGAAATCATGTCTGCCTCCCTAGGCTACTTGCGCCTGAATATATTTTTTTTTTCTAAAATAGTAGGATAGAGAATTGAACTTGGCATAGAGCATGACATTTTGCATAAGACTCTTATTTTGTTTTTTATCATTTTGTCTTACGTAAGGCCTGTGGGGCAAAAAAATAGGGGGACGCTGCTACCAAAAACGGATGTTCGGCTATAACTTTAAAACCGCCCAATAAATCAACATTTTACAAGATATAAAAAATAAGAATAATTATTTTTTCTATTGATTGATATATAATTTGTATATGTTGTTTATTTAAATAAAATCGCCAGTGGCATATAAAGAAAAAGTTGCACTAGGATCTTATTTAATAATTTACAGTTGTTAAAAACTGCGAAAAATATTGATTATAAAAAAATTTCACATTTTTTATTTTACTATATTTTCTTGTGTAAAGCCCTTTAGCAAAAAATATGGGTAGGGCACTCCAGCTATTTTTGGCTGTCACCCAAACAACCCAATAGATTAAACACTAGATAAAACATTATTATTACTTTTTCTATCAATTGGTGGTATATAATTTGAAAGCATTATTTATTTAAATAAATTATTTATTTGTTAATCATTATGTTGGTATAAACAAAATGTATGATTCATTTAAATAAATAAATAAATAAAATTTAAATAAAGCCGCTAGTGGCCTGCATAAAAAAGCAACACATATGTAGTTACCTTAGAACCTATTTTTAATATTAGCATATTTAAAACTCAATATTTTCACTATTTCTTATTCTATATAACGCATTAATAAAAAAATATATAACTAATGGTAAAATTGACAAAAAACATTAAATAGAAAATATAATAATCGTAAGTTAAAAATCCTCCCAAGCTAGAATGGCATTTGTGTATCATGCAAAATGAAAACTACTGAAAAATTAATTTGCCCAGTGAAAAAAGAGTTCTTTTGAATTCCTACTGCATAATGGGGAACTTGCCCATTTTTTTTTTATTTCATTAAAGTGTGTATTTATGTATAAAAACACGCCACACCGAATATCAGCTCTTAAATCACAGTACTTACTTTACAATAAATAATTAAAGTTGAAATCCTCGCCACTCCTCACGAAAAGCACTGTGATGTCACCGGGTGAAAACTGGTCTCGCGTGGTGTCCAACAGATGGCGTACTTTAGCCATTCAGCCTAATTAATAGACTGGGCGGCGGTTAGCTTTGAGACATCCGCATATTCGGTCATAAGTCTTTTGTTTTTTATGCTAGAGAAAAAATAAAAGAAGAGTCGGAAAGCTCACTTACTTCTCTTTACATAAGCTGTCTACAAATTTTTCGAAAAAAACAATAATTATCGAGATATTCGAGGAAATGTAGGAAATTACACGTTTTCCTATTAGACCAGGTAAATCTCAGTGTAAAATGGGTTTGGCGTGAACTATTTGGGGACAGTTATTTGTTTATTGCAATGGATAGCTCTATTAATGTAGGATAAGTACATAAAGCCGCAAAAAATCCCGACGTAAGCTAAAGCCGCCATTTAGAAAAAATGACCGCCAGAGACATTTTCTTTAAAATCATATATCTTAGTAACCGTTGCTCCGATTTTAGATTTCTTTTTTTTGTTCCATTCCTCACTTCACATTTTACAGAAAGTTTGATTACATATTTTACGATAAATTAAACGATAAACTTAGGAAATTTAAAAATAATTTAAATATTACGGAAATTTAAACTTTTGTAAACTCGAGACGTTTGTACTGAAATTTCTAGTCACTTTTTGAAAAAATAATTTTAATAAAAGTTCTAAAGCACACAATTAGGTTTCATTTGTTTTTTGGCCGATGATACTAACTCAAATATTAACGGAGTAATAGTTATTTATATATAAAATTGTAATCATTTTTAATAATGTACATTAAGGTATAAAGGGTGTCCAGTCAGTGTTCTCTCGGAAGATTGTGCAAGACGGCTAACTTTATAAAAAGACTTAACAAAACTTTCAATGTTTCGTCTCTACTACAACTTAAAATTATTTTCAATTATACAAGGTGTCACAAAAACGAGTCACACAAGAAAGTATAATTTTTTTAAATAGAACAGCCTGCGTTTCCTTAATGCCAGTTAAGCCTCCAGGGGCCCTGTATTACACCCTAAAATATTTTGCCAAGTTATTTTTTTCTGTTTTTTTGGGCAGTTTACAAACATTTTTGACTGGCATATCTCCGCAATTTATTAATCGTTATTTCTAAAAATGTGGGATGTTGTTTGATAATGATGTATTTACTTAAAATCATTTTTGAAATAAATCTTTAGTATATCGGGTGTCCAAAATATTTGCGTACTTGATATTTAATTATTATTTTTCCCATTTTTTTTTTAAATGGAATGCCTAGGTATCCTTTTTTTTACATGAATGAATAAAGCATACAATTACTCACATTTTAATATCTCTTTATTTTTATTTCAGACGTTTTTTGAGATATGGTTATATCAAATAATTTTTGCGTAAATTAAGGTGCTCTCTATTTTAGCATTAAAATCTATATTTTGTTTTACATTTTTTTCAACTTTTTTAAATGGAATGCCTATATATTTTTTAAATGGATGAGTAACGCTTACAATTTCTCACATTTTGATATCGTACACTTTCTTTTATGAACGGTTCTTGAGCAATAATTTTTTTTCACGATATTGAAACTAATCCCCAAAGAAAAAACCCACTGAAGTCAGGTCGGGTGACTTAGGTGGCCATGCAATGAGACCTAACATAATTTAATAAAATAATAAATTAGATATTATTTAACAGTTCATTAAAATATTGGACCTCTTCTTCCTATCCACCTTTCAGGAAACTGATTACCAATGGCCTGACGAACATTTCTACTAAAATATGGTGATGCACCTTCAAGTTGTAATCACATATTATTTGTAATTAATCAGGAATATGCTCTATTATTTGTGGAAACGTATTTTGCGTAAAATCTAAGAAGGATGAATAACATAATCATGTACAATTCCTTCCCTTACATTTAAACTCTGGTTCTGATTTTTCTGTGCAACATGAGGGTTTTCTCTGTCATAATAATGGAAATTGTGCCTATTCACAAATCCGTTGCGAAGAAACGTTGATTCATCCGTGAACAATACAAATTTGAAAAATTCTTCATTTCCTCCAATTTGGTTTTGAGCCCACTGGCAAAAATTTAATCTACGATTTAAATCCACATCCCAAAGCTCTTGATGCATCTGAGCTCGATAGAGGTGAAACATATTTTTACGAAGACATAGGGAAACACTAGATTCACAGACCTCTAAATCCCTATTTAAGTCCCGAACACGTGCCATAGGATTTTCGATTACCGTTAAAGTTATAGCCAGCTCATTTTCTTCAATGCAATACATTTCGTCGTCTCGCCTTCTTTTCATATGCAAAATTTCCAGTACGTTCAAAACGTTCTTTCAAATTTTCTACAGACCTCACATCAGGACATCTCCTATAGGGATATTTTTGACCATACATTCTTGATGCCAATAAACAGTTTCCATCATATTCACCAATAACATAACATTTACCATAGATATTAAATCTTATTGACAATAATTATAATTCGTATTTTTAAATATTAACAATATTAATTCAACTTAATCACGATAATCTTAAACACATTAGAGAAATGTCATAGAATAGAGTGAAAAACAAGCGCAAAACAAAAGACCAAAGCCATACTAGATTTTAATGCTAAAATAAAAAGCACCTCAATTTACGCAAAACTTATTTGAAATAATCATATCTCAAAAACGGTTTGAAATAAAAAAATTAAGTGTATAATATTAGAATGTGGGAAATTTTATGCTTTATTCATCCATGTAAAGAAAATATAGGCATTCCATTTAAAAAATTTGAGAAAAATAATAATTAAATAACAAGAAATGTAAACAAATATTTTGGACACCCGGTATAATAATAATTTATTTCAAAAATGTTTTTCAGTAAATGCATCATTATCGAATAACATCCTATATTTTTAGAAAAAACAGTTAATAAATCACGGAGATATGGTAGTCAAAAAAATGTTTGTAATTTGCCAAAAAAAACAGGAAAAAAATTATAACTTGGCAACGCTGCATCCGATTGGCAAAAAATTTCAGGGTGTAATTCAGAACCCTTAGATGCTTAATTGGCGTCAAAAAATTAGAGAGTATTACATTGAAAAAATGATACATTCTTGTGTAACTCCTTTTTGTGACACCTTGTATAATTGAAAATAATTTCACGTTATAGTAGAGATGAAACATTGAAAGTTTTGTTAAAAAAGTTTTTTTATAAAGTTACCCGTTTTTGCACAATCTTCCAAGGAAGCACTAACTGGACACCTTGTATATTTCCAAGAACTTAAGTCTTATTTTCTTCAGTTATCTTCTATTTTATGCCCAAAGATGTAATAACACTTTCGATTGTACATAAAAAGGGAAAGAGAACAAAAAAAAGAAATCTAAAATCGGAGCAATGGTTACAGAGATATGTCCTTCTAAAAGAAACGGTTCTGGCGGCCATTTTTTCTAAATGGTGGCTTTAGCTCACATCGGGATTTTTCGGGACTTTAATATCCTCATTATACATGAATAGAGCTATCCATTTCGATAAAGAAATAGCTGTCCCCAGATAGTTCATACTCAAAACTGGATTTGCCTGCACTATATAGAGTGTATGTAAATCTTAAAAAAATAATTTTTCTCAGAAACCTTTGTTTTGAAGGGCCGAGATTAACGGAGCGTCAAAATAATACATGATATTAAGTGAACATCATAAATGAGATCTATTTCAGTTAATTACCGATTAATTACGGTGACAAAATGGAGAAATTTTACCGAAAAAAAAAAGTCCCAAATCCCGCCCCCTCTAATTCCTTAATTTTTGTCGGAATTCAAAAAATAAAAAAAAAGAGTTTTAGCAAATTTAATCAAATTTAAATTAGCTAGAGTAGTGTTTTGGCGTAGGAGCAAAGATTAAAAAGTTGCCAACTGTAGAAGCTCAAAATTTGCGATTTTTTGCCGTACGTGGCCGACATTTCTGTAGTTATCTCCGAAACGAAAAAACAAATCAAAAGTCTGGTGATATCAAAAGATTTGTAGTAGAAAATACTCGTTTGACCTTATTTTTTATTTCGAGCTAACTCCCACCGTTTTGGAGATATCTGCGAAAAATAGCAAAAAACAGCTTACATTTCGGAGCCAAAAAAATTGCAAAAACATACAATCTTGACACGTTCATATTCTTCGAAACACACCATTGGGACGGCCGTACTATGTCGTGACGTAAATAGGAAGTCTTCCAGATAAACCTGATCGTAAATTGCACGGCGAAATTCGAAAATTTGACTCGGCACGAACGAATCAAAAGTAGCATTTTGTGACATTTCAGAATATTGAAGATGTTTTTCCAACGAATTTTAGGTTAGGTTGTGTCCACTGCTAGTTGTTTCTGACAAATGAGCATGCGAAAGCAGAATCGGTGTCGCTTGACGCCGTCATCTGCCTTTCACCCACTGACGTCACGTTTCAGGAGTGGGTAAAATCCGGCAGATTCTAATCGCTTATATTTCTGGAGGATTTTTTTTTTTAATTTTATTTTTTGAGCAAGTTCCCTATTACGCAATATATTAAAATATTATGAAATATGCATCAACTGGAACCATTGGAAATAAATACTGTAGAAATCAATGATGAAGTTAAAGTTAGAAAGGAAATTAAACCAAAATGAAAGTCAGGACGTGGATAGAAATTGGGATTTGGAAAGAATCTGAAACGTTTATTTTGTAAGGCTGTCGCCAACTTCATGAAAAATATCTTGCTCTTCCCCTTTTTCATTCGCTTACGCTTATAATATGTTTAGGTCGAAAAATCGCTGGTAACTGTCAAAAATACCACACAACTAAAAATGGTTCCACTTTTGGGCCAAATGACTATTTTTTCCATAATTAGCGACCCGAAAAACATAATAAAGCAATAAAATTCCTCTAGGCAAAGGACTATAATCCCTTATTTCTAGGTTAGGATAATTTTTTTAATAGAAAGGAGCAGTGGTACTAAAAACTACTATTCATAACGAATATTTTTCTCTAAGAAACTTTGATTTTCATTAAGATTTGAACTGTCGGTAGATTTTTGTCCATGTGGCGGCTATTTAAGTAAATAACATAAATTATATACGAATCGATAGAAATAATGATTTTTCTTGTAACATTTTGATTTATAGCCGAACATGGGTTATTGCTGGCAGGCTCTCCCCACTTTTTTTATTGTGGGACCTTAGATAATCTGCTTATTTTAACTTGTTCTATGCATGGTTATAAAGATTTGCTTTTACTCAAAAGTAGAAGTATCGATCACCTAATCCACTAAGCTACTATGCGAATATGACAAAAAAAAATGTTTTTTTTTTTAGATGCTGGATTAAAATTCGTGCCAAGTTTTTGTTCAGGTCTAAGGGAGTTAAGCGTCAGTGACTGTTCGAATTTGACAGACTTTGGATTATACGAATTAGCGAAGTTAGGAGCCACCCTGCGGTACTTGTCTGTTGCAAAATGTGACCAGGTTAGCGATGCAGGTCTAAAAGTTATAGCGAGAAAGTGTTACAAGTTACGGTATTTAAATGCCAGAGGTTGTGAAGCCGTCTCGGATGATGCTATCACTGTTTTGGCTAGATCCTGTACCAGATTACGTGCTTTAGATATAGGAAAATGTGATGTCAGTGATGCCGGTTTAAGAGCCTTAGCTGAAAGCTGTCCAAATTTAAAAAAGTTGAGTCTTAGAAATTGTGATTTGGTTACAGACAGAGGTGTCCAATGTGTTGCCTATTATTGTAGAGGACTTCAGCAACTGAATATTCAAGATTGCCAAATTTCATTGGAAGGTTATAGGGCTGTTAAAAAATATTGTAAACGGTGTGTCATAGAACACACGAATCCTGGATTTTTTTGATAAATTGTTGTTATTATAATGTGAATTTGTTATATATTTATTTTGTATATTTGTACATCTATAATTCCTATTAAATATTTTAAACCATTGTGATTTCTGTTTATTTTTAATTACTCATTTAATTTTGGTCTATATTCGCTACTACTAAGGCCATTTATCAATACCAGAATAGGAAGCTGGAGATGAAAATGTAGCCGAATCCCTGTTTTTTTCATGGAATCTTTATCAAGCTCGTAATGTAAAGATATGGCACCCAGATTTTCACATCACTTTTGAAAGATAATGAAGCGAACGGGTTTGATTATCCACTATAATACCTAATCCACTCGGTCTAGCAGGATTTTGAGTGGAAATGAGTCGATTTGCAGTTTCATTATCTTTCTTTAAGTCTAAACGGTCAACGCACTAATTCTTGCCGTTTACAATGCTGCGACTGATTTTAATAATAATAATGATCTTTACTGACTAATAATCAAAGGGCAATTGACTGAGGTCCTTCAGCCCGTTACATAAAACATACATATTTATTTTTACAATATAAAATGTACTATTGTGTATATAATTATACTTACGTAAAAAAAACATTACATAAATAAAAAAAAAAAAATCAGTTAACTGTAAAACTGTTTCAGTATGTTTGGATTTTTTCCCAGATGATGTATTCTAGATGTTTATATATATTTCTTGCTCTAGGGTCTCTTCTAATACAAAAAGGTGCAATCAACTCCTTGTTTTCTGGTCGTTGGCAAAACTTTGCCAAAGATATGCTATTCTATCTTCAATAGGTTGTATACGTGAAGTTTGATATAATAAGGTATTTGGAGGGTGATGAATTGGGTTATTAGGGTGGCGGATTTTGGTGATGAACGTATGGAACTAGTTTCAGCTACTTTTAAATTTTGTAAGGCAGGATTTTTGAGGTTAAGGAATATTATATGTCCATACTCTATTATGGGTCGACAAATTAACTTGTAGATCTTACATTTTGTTTCTAGATTTATTCCATTGCTTTTCCATGATATACATCTAAAATGTTTTGCTCTTGATATGCTCTTTTTAGTATTTTTGGTGTGATAATTGAAGTTGATTTTGTAGTCTATGTTTATTCCTATGTATTTAGCACAGGTTTCAGGCCTAATAATATGGTTATACATTCTTAACGTTGGAGAAGTTTGAGATGGTGTATGAAAAAATATAATTAGATGTGATTTTTCAGGGTTAGGTTTGAGTCTTCATTTACTGAACCAGGTGATTGTTTTGTTTCTCCATAGTACTAGTTAAAGTTTTTCCATGGAATCTTAACTTTCAACTTGCGATTTTGCAACAGGTTATTGATAAGTAGCACTAGGTATTTAGGACATCCTTGTTGATGTAGTTTGAAAATTAGCCCTCTATGCTACACACTGCCGAATGCCTTGCTAATATCCATGAAGAGTGCTGCTGTTTTATTGTTGGTGAGTTTGGAGGTTTCTACGTTGTTCGTAAGTATGGCCAGTGGGTGTATTGTTGAACATTTGGATTTGAAGCCAAACTGATAGCTGGGTATAGTGTGACATATACTTTCTTGAATTCTGCGTTTAATAATTTTTTCTAGATTTTTTCCTAGGACAGGCAGTAACATAATAGGTCTATAATTACTGGGATTAGCGTGATTTAAATTAGGTTTTGTTATGGTTACGATTGTGCCTACTTTCCACTCTTCAGGAAAGTAGCAATGTTGTAGGCAATACTCGTATATTTTCTTTATATATAAATGAATTTGATAGTCTACTTGCTTTACTATATTTTTTGTTATATAATCATGTCCCGGAGCAGTCTTCTTTCCCTCATTAACTATTTCGAAATATTCCGTTTCATCTATTGTATGATCTGTTAGTCTTGGATTTTCGGCCATATATGTATGATTTTATTTTTAGACGCTTCTTAACTCTTTCGCTGCGGTGCTCATTTCTGTTATGCGTGCCGTCAGAACGGCTGCGGTAATCGCCTGCGAAAATATCCGTTTCCCGCAGTTAACCCTCAAAACCGATGTTATTATTTTTATTTTTTCAAGCTTTAAACGTTTTTAAAATTTTGGTAGTATCAAGATTGTAGTGATTACAATAAATAAAAACCAGAACCACTTAGAAAACTTTATTTTAAATAGAATTCTGAATATTCTCAATATTTTCGTCATCAGAACTGGGGACATCCCGTTGCTCACTTTCACTATTAATTTCACCAGTCTTCTTCATCACTGTTCATTAAAATGTCATAATTCATCGTTAGATAATAATTTCTTTCTCTGATACTTAAACTTTGTCATTTTCTGTGAAATAACTCACGAAACTGCACGCACGACGCATTAATTTCGACAAATAAACAGCTGACCGGGAAACGTATTTATCCACCTAAATGAAAAAAAAATTTGAATAGCCGCAACTTCTTAAACAAATCTTTGTATAACTGGTTGTATATATTAGACGTTAAATACAGCCTTTTTCCGCAGTTAACCCCCAAACAAGGCTTTTGGATATATCCGTCTCCAGCACCACCAGCACAAGTTTTGTTTGCGGTTTTATACGTTTCCCGCAGTGAAAGGGTTAACTCACTTTCTCTGTTTGGGTCAAATTTTGTAACTGATTTTGCACAATTCCCATGTACCTAGATCCTTGAAATTTGGCACGGTGACGTATTCTTGATGACAATAACATATAGTCAGGAATCTAGCTTCTCAAAAGACCCTAAAATGTCAGGGTATGCACTTGAAGATATAGTTTTGGAAAAATACATGTACATTATCTGGTATAATCTTGCGCTTATATATATAGAGAGGGCCATTCTGGCCTCCATTGCAAAAAAGCATAAAAAATTTTTTCCAATAATTTTTGTTTTACCGAAAATTGATTAACTTTATATTTACACTTATTATTTATCATTTTTTGATGATTTTTTAACCAGTGGAAAGCTTATTCTGCATACTCGTATATATGATATCTGCAAAAAAGTGGAACGATTTTTAGTGAAAGAATTATGTGCATTGCTTTATTGTTATAAAAGAATTATTTTTCTATAGCGCTCCGTTGTTTCCGCTACCGTTTTGAGTTTATAACTGCATGTCTCGCATGCTCTGGCCTATGAGGACTTGTA
This sequence comes from Rutpela maculata, assembly GCA_936432065.2. NCBI lineage: Eukaryota > Metazoa > Arthropoda > Insecta > Coleoptera > Cerambycidae > Rutpela > Rutpela maculata. The sequence continues at coordinate 21,186,156 of OW386294.2, read as the reverse complement.
GTACGTCGGATGGCTGGCTCTATCGTTCACTAACCCAATACCGAGGTATAACCAAATAAAACCTATTTCATTTTATTCAGCAGGTTTTTTTACATAGGAAATCACTTTTGACGACACTCTCCATTGGTCGAGACTGAAGTTACAAGAAAAAAACAAAAAAAAATGAGAATAACAAAATTCAAATTCAAGCACGAATAACTTTCAAACGAAAAAAGATAAAATTATATATTTTTTTCGTTTTATAGTAAAAACGATTCTCTTTAATTTGATGTATAATATATAAAAATAATAACTTTAACATTAAAAAATTGACGTCGATTTAGATGGTACACAAATTGTCAATTTTTTCTAAAGCTCTAACTCATTGTAACTCGTTTATGTATTGAGCTATTCGAATGTTTTATTCACCAAAAACTGCCAAATTTCGTAGACTTCATTTTGTCTCAATTAATGCTGGGTCTAGCTCTGTAAATAAAAGCGGTACAGCCTTTTAAACACAACGAAGCGCACTACGGCGACGGAGTCGCGAGGCTTCTTCACTCGTTCCCGGTACATCCCGCGTTCACCATAAATCGCGCAAGGCTACAATCAGCGGCCGTACCAAAAGCTTTAGAATTATCTTCCTTTATTGTAAGATGATAAAATTAACAAATCAGATTGAATAATTTGATATTAGTTGTAATAATCTGCTATATATGGTGTCGTACTACGGGGGTGGTGGTAGGTATCAGACAGATATAACTGATTTTCAGATATATCATTGTAAAAATCATGCCAGGTAGTAAAGTTTTTACTTTGCTTCGTATAGGTATTTTAATATTTTCCATAAAATGTCAGAGGTAACCACATAATCAAAATAATTATTTGCCATGCTTTCACTAACTCGTAGAGGCTCTGAACGATTAGTTGGATTTTTGTACATAACTATATTTTTGTTTTCATGTAAACTGGAAGGGTTAAAATTGGATAGGCGATCTAAATATGCTTGTGTAAATAGGCTGTTCTCTATTCCTAGTGGGATTTTTACCATCTAGCCTGTCTTCGTTTTGATCAAAATTATCGCTGCGATAAATGTAATTGTTTTCTTCAGAACTTACTGGAGGAACTCCAGGTGGTATAAATATGTCGTCAGTAGTTTTTACTAATACGTGACTAGCTAAAGACGTTAAAAATGTACGTAGGAATAACCATAGCCAAAAGAATAAAGCATATCATTAAGTTCTTTTTCTTCTGACGGCACGAAACACATGTAGTGATATGTAAAGGATTTAAAAAAATGGCCTAAGCTGATTGTTTTTTTTTCGTAAATATTAATATACATTCCATTACTATAGAAATAAGGTTTAAATCAAATTTGTCTGTCCTGAAATATTTAGTATCCACGATATAAATGTTTATAACAAATCTGAAACTTCTTGTTTACATTTATGTTCATTCAGATTAGTAGTCGCGTTTTTTTATAGTTTTAAAACATCCAGCTATAGCTTCTCTTAAGATACCGGCAGCTTTATCAGGAATTGTCAATTCATTTTCATGAACCAAGTTTTTTCTTCGCCTAATTCACTTGTGACTGACAACAAAAATCCTTGTAGCTTTATTATCACTTGAATGAACTGTTGTATTTTCTTTGTGTTCACAAAACACTTTGTTTGCTTAAATGCTTTTCTAATCTCTTTCTTATATTTCCACTGCTATAATAATCTAATTTTTCTTCCGTCATTTCTTTAAATATATCATTAACGCGCGTTTTTAGAAATATTAGAGTTAAGAATTCTTTTTTGCAAAACAGCAAGATAAACCGTTCCTGTACAAACTGGTACTTAAAGATGTTCTTAATTTATTCTTAATTTTTCTGGATTGTCCACAAATCAGACAATGCCATTTTATTTTAAACTGATTTTATTCTTTATTATAACTACATGAAGGTTCACTTGCATTTTTTTATCGCGTTACTAATATCAGAGACAATACGTATTATCTTTGCTAATGTTATTTATTACAAAAAGATGTCAGACAAGAATAATGAAATCGGTATCGAAGGGTGTGTTTTATAAAAATTCTAATGAAATCGCATATTTTCTTTCATTTGCACAATTAATAATAGACCTGATGCCAGTAACAGTTGGTTTTTTACCATTAGATTTTCACTGCTTTCAGCAGTTTCGTAAAACAAACATGATAAAAATGAATCTACAATATACATGAACTGTAATAGCCTACATGTGAGTAAAATAGTATATACTTATTAATATTTATCCAGACAATAATGAGGCCAGCAACCGATACGTTTTTTGATAGGCCGAGAGAGTAGCGGGGGCGGGAAAGGAAGCCTCGGGTCTTCGTCGCCGTACTGTGCTTCGTTATGTTTCAAGGGCTGTAGCGCTTTTAGTTAAAAAATTAGATCCAGCATTAATCGAGACAAAATGAAGCCTATTAAATTTGTCAGTTTTTGGTGAAAGAAAAAATTGAATACCTCGTTATATAAGCGAGTTATGGCGAGTTAAGAATTAGAAAAATATTGCTGATTTGTGTATCTTTTTGAATTTTGCTAGTTTTTTCATGTTAATTTTTTAATTATTGCAATAAATTATACTGCAAATTAAAAAGCAATGTTTATTTGTCAAACCCAAAAAAAAACTGTATTTTTATCTGTTTTAGTTCTAAAGTTATATTTGATTAAATCTTAAATTTCTAAATTTCTTTTTTTTTTAGTTTTTTTCTTATATCTTCGGTCTCGACCAATGGAGAGTGTCGTCAATTTTGATTTCCTATGTAAAATAACATGCTTTAATAAGTAGTGAAGGTCCCATCTGGTTATACTTCAGTATTGGGTAGGTCAAGAAAGAGAAGGCTTTTCGCGCTCTGCCCGACGGGCTATTGCACTTCAATATACTGTGAATGCCAAACACTCTTATTATGCTTATTACTTATATGTTATCATAGGCAGTAGCTAGACTACGCAAAGCTCTCTCAAAAAGCCCATCATCACGGCTTGATTGCATCAGGCTGCCAGATGGATCTTATACAAACAATGACCGGGAGACAATTGAGTGTCTTCTTGATGCTCACTTCCCTGGGTCAAATGTTTTGGAAACAAATCCCTCGAAGACAGAAATCGGAAGCAACTGCCACCGACTGGAAAAAGGCGTCAGAGGTGATTACATATGAAAGACTAAGACAGGCTGTATCAACATTCGACCCATTTAAATCGCCAGGACCTGATGGTATCTACCCAGCCCTTATACAAAAGGGCGCTGAGGTACTATTAGGACACTTGTGTCATCTACTTAGATCCTGCCTAGCTTTAGGATATATCCCAACATCCTGGAGAAAGGTTAAAGTGGTCTTCATACCAAAGACAGGTCGTACTATATACGACCAGACTAACGCATTTAGACCAACAAGCCTGACATCCTTTTTTTTTAAAATATTAGAAAGGCTAATAGAAAGGTATATAAAGGATGAGGTATTGGTGCGATCACCAATTCACCCCAACCAACATGCATACCAAGCTGGGAAATCTGCAGAGATGGCCCTTCATCAGATCGTCGTAAGAACTGAGAAGGCGCTGGAGCAACTAGCCTTGGTGGTGTTTATGGATATCGAAGGAGCATTTAATAATCCTACCTTCGATTCTCTCTGTCAAGCAGTTACGGACAGCGGCGTGGACCGTACCATAGTTAGATGGATATCGTCCATGCTGAGAACCCGCGACATTGAAATTACGCTTCGAAATGAAACGGTTAGGGTCAAGGTGGGGCGGGGGTGTCCGCAGGGAGGGGTACTGTCTCCGCTACTGTGGAACCTTCTGCTCGACGGGCTACTGGCCGAATTAAACGAAGCAGGTTTCTATGCACAAGCATATGCAGATGATCTGGCTATCATGATAAGAGGCCGATTTGAAAAGACTATTGCAGGGCTCATGCAAAGGGCTCTCAACATAGTTCAGGAATGGTGTAACAGACACAGGCTCTCTGCCAACCCTGGCAAAACAGAGCTAATGCTGTTCACTAAAAGGAGAAAAGTAAGCGATTTCCTGCTTCCTTCTCTCATGGGCATGTAGAAGAACGCACTACCGGGCGCCAAAATGACGCGACACCAATTTATTTCTCAGGGGGCGCCAGTCGCGTATTACCCCGTTCTTCTACCTCCCAGGCGGGTTCGAGATAAGATGCACTTCGGTAGCCGAGTAATGGACCAAGGCTGCACTACCACAGATCAGGAACGACGCTCTCTCTGGACACGAATTCCCTCGTTAGGGGTTTAGGCACCTCTTAATTTCCTGAATTTTTGCATAAAAAAATTCCAATCGAAGAATTTCTCTGCGGAGGGATTAGTTTTGGTACGCGGAAACCACGTTTTGGTCTATTAATAACGGAATTTATTTCTCAAAAAACGCATAAAAAAATTCCTATCAAAGCTCCGTAAAGAAGGTCGAACGTTAATGCGAATTAACTCGACACATCCGGTTTTCTATACGAAAGTTCCAGGGATTATAGACCGTCAACAGGCCTCAAGATCAATTAAGAAACAATAGTTCAAAGAATCCGTTTATTTAACAGAATTGGTTATACAAAATCCTCAAGATAAGAATCGTGCCTTCCCCAATCAAGGTAGTGACTTTCAGACCATACAAGCGAGAGCGCTCACACTAACGATCGATTAGGTAGAAAAGATTCATACATACCTTCTCAGAATCAAAATGCGAGCTTTTAGAATCATTTCAGACTTTGGGTAAATGAATAATTAAGGCTGACTGAAATTAACTTAAAAAAGTTTTACTAAATGAATTTAGTTTCGCTAGACACTACTTAGCTTTAAAGTTCTTGTATCGTGGAGATTCACGTACTCAAACACATTCAGAGGACTTATTACTGCGTAAGTTGAATGGCGTTCGATCAGTCCACGACTTACTAACCCTTATCACAGTCGTTCAATATTATCGATATGGCAGCTACTCACCTCCGAGCGACTTTTAGGCAAAATTGATTTTTTGGATTTTTATGCACAAACCGTTTTCCTCTATAACTTTGTCATTTGAAAAGCCCTGTTATTGGCTTTTCTATCATTGCTTTGTCTGGACCACTCAACGCGCTCGACCAAATTGCGAGCCGCTGGGTCAATCTAAACTCTTTCTATGCGAGAAACCGGCCTCGTACATGTGCATTGATTTTTATCAATTTTTGCTTATCGGCACTACGCCGGCTTTGACAAAATCTTCTATTTTGCCTTTTGGATGCAGTGCATCGTTAAAATTTTATGCTCATACTTTAGAATTGGGCTTTCAATGACCATACCTCAAAGGTCAATGTCTTTGGTGGAGGAATAAAAAATAAAAATTAATTTAAAGTATATTTTCGTGGTACTTTTTAAACTGACTTTGTGGTACTTTTGAAAAATCTATTTTAAGACCAATTTCGGCGTACTTTTGAAAAATCAACTCTCAAGCCAAATTTCAAGGTACTTTTGAAAAACTAATCTGCGGGTGAAATTTTGGCGTACTTTTGAAAAATCGATTTTCAAGCCAAATTTCAAGGTACTTTTGAAAAGTTAATCTGCGGGTGAAATTTTGGCGTACTTTTGAAAAATCGATCTTCAAGCCAAATTTCAACGCAGTTTTGAAAAATTAGTCTGCAAGTGAAATTTTGGCGTACTTTCGATAAATCGATGACTGAGTCAAATTTTGACGCCCTTCCAAAAATATTATTTTTCAAAGTCCAATTTGTGGTACCTTTGAAAAAGTATATTATTCATAAATCTTTGTCATTATATACTTCTACTCTCATATTCTGAACCAAAAACATTTTTCCTAAGTGAAAATTCGGTGTTTCTTTGAATTTTCACCTGGTCATTTCCAACGCCTTATAGAACCCAAAACGGTCCTTATGGACTGATCTGCGCCTCTGCAGACTCCCAAAAATGTCTACAAATGAAATTTTTGCCTAAGTCGAATTTTGATTCTGTCTTCAACTTAGGACGATTTTGGAGTTCTACAACACTCCCCTCCTTTGGTTGAATCTTTTCTACTCATCGATTGCCTTTAATTCCATATTCACTTGTATGCCTGTATGCCTTCCTTTGACGGTCTGACCTATGGTACAGATTTAAAATTAACTGCCTTAATTGGGGCAGACGGCTGATTCGCCTATCTAACTTAAAAATAAATAAATTTTTAAACAATACGCCAAGTTGATACAACATTTTTATCAACTTAATTACACCCGCGTCGAGGTGCGAAGCGTAGCACAATTTCGATTAGCGGCCACTCTCACTAATTCGTTGCACCCGCGTTTTCGCTCTTGTTTTGCTCTTGCTTGACTTCGGCCTTTTCTAGAAGAGGCTGTCTATATCTCCATGCCGTAGCTTAGGATGGTCCTCGCCTTTGAGTTCCAGACTTCACCATGCCGCGCCCTTGCGACAGGCTGGGTCAGCTTTCCATTTCTGCACATGGAAAATGCAGTTCTGCAACTAGATTGACTTTTTAGCAAGTCGTCGACTGGGACGCGTCGACTAACAAACACAATGTGTTGTTTTTAATGAAATATTTTTCTAACATGAATTTTGTTAACTTATAATGGTTAGAAATTGGTTCTTCGTAAGGTAGATTGAATCGGCTTACGATACTCGTGCGGTCACTACTTTGTAAAAAAAGTATAAAAAAAAATTGAAGCGTCTTCTTGAGCGAAGAACGGCTTCTGAAACTCGTCTCGTAGTTTCTACTTCGTAAGGTAGATTAAATCGGCTTACGATACTCGTGCGGTCATCACGACTTGTGAAAAAAGTATAAAAAAAAAAATTGAAGCGTCTTCTTGAGCGAAGAACGACTTCTGAAACTCATCTCGTAGTTTCCATTTGGGTATACGTTAATTTTGTTGACTTAAATTGATTCAAATAGAAGTTGTCTTCTTGCGTAAGAAAAACAGCTTCCGAAACTCGTACTGACTCGTACTTATGCCTACGTTCATTACTCGAACTTGGCGGCTCTCGCTCTTGAGAAGCTAGGCTTACCGGATCGCTCTCTTGCGTCGGGTTCGCCGTCTTTCCATGTCTGCTCATGGAGTAGACTTTTAATATCGCTAATTCATCCATTCGAGGATAGAATTACTACATAGGATTTTGATAATTAAATTTTCGATTCGACCGCATATAGGTCAAAATCGCCACTTAGAATTTTGAGAAAAAAATATAAAAAAAAGCAAAAACGGCTACTAGCCGTGGTCGACCTCGGAAATATCTAGAGGCGACTCTTCTATATCTGGCTCATCTCGAGCATCATCGGGGTCTCGACTTATTACATCCGGCTCATCTTGAGCACCTGCGGGAACATTGATTTGAACTAGTGTGGTATCGCTACGTCGCTCTGACCTGGGCGCGATCTCATTGTCTGATGAGGAAGCGTCGTCACTAAGATGAGCTTCATCCGGACTATCTTCTGATTCTTCAGATTCTTCAATTCAACATCGGGATCTCCCTTAGGTGATGGCATCGACATGTAATCTCGTCGAAGTTACCCCCTTATGAATGAGGTAAACTTCATCGGACAATATCTTTAAAACCTTGTGTGGCCCACTCCACGACGGTGCGAAGGTATGATCCTTCCTGATTTTTTGAGTCATTACCATATCTCCCACTTTATATACGACCGGCGTTACCGCCACTTTGGGCGCGTAACGCCATTGGTAATTTGTTTGATTTCTACGAATCTCCTTGACTCTTTCAAGGCGGGGAACGTCCGCTTGATTACGACGCTCTTGTCTATAAGCGAACATATTCCAATCACCAATCTGCGGTAATTCATAGCCAAGTACTACGAAACTGGGCGTATGCCCCGTAGCGGCGTTTCTTCTTGTTCTCAAGATATATGCCATCTGACTAACATGTCGATCCCACTCGTCGTTGGGTAAACCATATAATAAGGTTTTTAAGATCTTCTTAAATAAATAAATAAATAAATAAGAAATTTATTATGTGCATATTAAAGACAAATACAGAGTGGATCCAGTTTGTTTTAAATATTTTAGAAACGGTTATAGAAGCAATATTTTTACTACACATAAAAGGTGAAAGTTCATCCATAAAGACAATTTACAACTTCACCCTTTGGCTTAAATATCATATGATAAAAGATATAAATAATACATATAAATAAACAAATAATAATATACACAAATTCAAAACAATAACTAAATGCAACTCACAGGTTTAAATTATATAATTCGCGTTTCGCATAATTTCTGAATTGATCAATTTTCATATTGAAACAATTGTTGGGAAGAGCATTGATAATTTTAGTTGCTATGTAAGTAAAGCTTGAATGAAACAAAGTTGTAGTATGCTGAGGAATATCTAGATCATCCCGATGTCTGGTTGTAATATCGTGTACATCAGATCTATATTTTAACTTATTGTACAAATATTTAGGCACTTTTTCAGTTACGATTTTAAATACGAAACATAACAAATGAATTTTTTGTCTTTCATCCATCCGTAGCCATTTGATTTCCTTTATGTGGTGACTTGTTGGCTCTCTTCTGGGTAGTTGTAAACAATATCTTATTCCTGCATTTTGTACTCTCTGGACTCTTTTTTTTGTTTTTTCTTTAAGGCACGGGTAATACACACAGTCACAATAATTAAACAATGATAGCACTAATGAGTCAACAAATAAAAGTTTAACATTTCTAGGAAGAATATTTTTATATTGATAGAAAGATTTTAGTCTCATAAAAGATACTTGAAATTTACTTTGCACATGTTGTTCGAAATTTAAGTTCTCATCCATTATTAGACCAAGATTCTTTACACTTGTTTTGTACTCTAGAGTTTTACCTTTTATTTTGACTTCACAGTTCAATTTTATTTCATTTAGAAAGTTTTTAGAGCCAAATGCAATCAATTGTGATTTTGTGGGGTTGACTTGAAGGCCGATATTGGTTATATAGTCCACAAGGTTATTGACGTCTCTGTTTATGACTTCAGTGGCCGCTTCTGTGTCTTCGTGCTTGAAACTATAAAGAAGTTGAAAATCATCGGCATACATATATATTTTGCAATGTTCTAAAATTTCAGAAGCATCAAAAGTGAAGATATTAAACAATAATGGTCCTAATATTGAGCCCTGAGGAACTCCTGTTTCAACAGCACATGGCTCTGAAAAAATATTAATATTCTGTTGTTGAATTCTGGTAATAACACTCCTTTCATTTAAGTAATCTGAAAACCATAGTAAACCATTTTCTCTAACACCATTAGAATGTAATTTAGCTAATAAAAGTTCAAAATTCACAGAGTCAAAGGCTTTTGACATGTCCATAAGTATTAAGATAGTTGCCATATTTTTATCTTTTGCTGAAATAATGTCATCTACAATACAAGATAGTGTTGTTGCAGTGCTAAAACCTTTTCTAAATCCAGACTGTCGGAGTGGAAATAAGTCGTACCTATTTAAATGGTCATATAATTGATTATACACTATTCGTTCCAAGATTTTTGATTCAACAGGTAAAATATTTATTGGGCGTAGATCCTTGATCTCTTTCACTGTATCTGTTTTTGGAATTGGCTGAATTATACTTGTTTTCCATTCTCTAGGTATTCTACCCATTTCTAGCGATATGTTTATTATATGAGTTAGGGGAAGCAAGCAATAAGGAAGAATCAGCTGTAGCATGTGTACTGATATCCCATCAATGCCAAATGATTTAGATTTAATTTTATACAATGCCTTCTTTATATCTTCTGCTTCAATTAATGTAAAACTAAAATTTGGTATGTCATCTTTTTCATTATAGTGATCTATTACATCTCTGCTTATTTGAGTTTTCGTCACACTTGTTTGAAAGAAGTTGCTAATAATTTGTGGATCATTTATATTCGGCGGTAACTCCAGATTTGCATATTTTCTTCTTATTCCAAGTTTTTGTACCTCTGACCATATGTCTGCATTTTTGTTTTGATGTTGTCCAAATCTATGCCCATAATACGCAGCCTTTTCTCTATTTATTGCTTTTTTCACTTCTTTTCTAATCTCTTGATAATAAGTACGTGTTCCATCTGTTTGATTTTTGCAATATGTCTTCCTTGCTTTTTCTCTTTCTCTCATTAGGCATTTTATATTAAATGTAATCCAAGGTAAATTCTTTCTTGATCTTATTTTACTTGTTTTAAGAGGAGCATGCAGATCAAAAATGTTTACAATTTTTTCATTAAGGAGTTTTAACTTATTATCTACATCTTCTGTCATATAGATATCAGTCCAATTAATTTTTTCGGCATCTCTATAAAAATTTTTGATGTCCATATTCCTATAATCTCTATATGTTTTCACTCTCTCCCTCTCTGTATCTCTCTCCATGTTTAATGTGCAGTAAATTAAATCATGATCACACCCCAAGTCTGACATGTCAATTGTTCCTGATTCTAAAGCCTTCGTTGTTATGTCTGTAATTATTAAGTCAATAAGAGTACCGGTTGTTTCAGTTGTTCTAGTCGGTTCCGTCACTAACTGGTTTAAATTAAATATCTGCAATAAGTTTGTAAAGTGTTGTGTGGCAGGTACATTTTTCAACATATCTATGTTAAAATCTCCTGTACATATACAGTTATCATAGCATATTATTTCACTAAACATCTCCTCAATTAGCTCCATTTTATAAATCGGTAACTCGTGTGGTATATAAATGGATCCAAAGGCAATTTTCTTCCTTTTTAGACTAATTTCGATCCAGACTTGTTCAATTTCCTCTTTCTCTATATTATTCAGTTCAATCAATTTAGTGTTTAAGTACTTTTTAGAATATATCGCCACACCTCCAGCGTGTTCTTTTCTATCTTGCCTGTAAATCTGATACCCTGGAATATTTATATCACAGTTTTTTATACATGGTTTTAACCATGTTTCGCTTACACCTATGAGATCAAAGTTAGATTGAAGTACATAATTTTTAAAGTCAAAAAATTTAGACATAAGAGATCTAATGTTTATGTGAGCTATGTTCATATTAGTATCTTGGTTACTATCACCAATATCGTTATCTATAAAAAATCGGTTTTGCTCTTCTTAATCTCTAAGTTTCTCAAATATGCTGGACACTCTTTACTCCATGTGTGATGATGGAAATCCACTCGCTTCATGTTAAGTTTTTCTACTGCATATTTGCAGTTTACACATATAGCTTCATTGTCCACAATGTCACACTCAAGAGTATGGTGTGACGCTCCACATTTGGCACACACTGTCTGCTTATTGCACTGTTTTGCAATATGGTTAAAGCCACAACATTTAAAACAAATTGGAACATCTACTGCATCATACACTGCACATTTATCCCAGCCAATATTGATTTTTCCACTTTTCAAAACTTTAACATAACTTTCGCCATCCATTTGTACATATGCAATAAAGCTTCTTTTATTTCTTTTACTTGGACCAACATGTGTTACTTTAATTTCTGATTTTTCTTTTGATAAGATATCTTCATTCTGTACATGCAATAATTCTTCTATTTCTTCTGGTACATTCGTTTCTGTAATTCCTACTATCTTTATCTTAGGAAGATGTTTTTTTGGCTCACTTATATGATACTTTTCACCCATTTTACTAGATGCTTCGGCTTTGAGTTTTTCTGCTGCTGATTTGCTTTTGCATTCAATTATCACCCCTCCATCACGAGAATTTTTCATGCACGAGACTGCTATTTTTTTAGGATCAAATGAATTCTTTACTACCTGTCTTGTTTCATCATTTTTTTGATTTGCATTTTTGGGTTTAATTACCACTACCGGATCAGCTTTCTTTTTCTTTGCCTTCTCTGAGTATGTTTCTACTATATCTTCTTGAGTTTTTATTACTTTACTAATGTCACTTTTGATTTCATTATTTTTAATATTTATGGCCACTGAAAGGCTTTCAATAATTTTCCCCTGCGTTTCAATGATGCTTCCTTGTTTTTCAATTGTATTTTTCTGCATTTTAAACTCATTTTGGATATCATTTAATTTACAAATTACTTCTTCTAGCAGTTTGCTGGTAGAGTTATCCTTACTTATTCTTTCCTCAAACTTCTGTTTACATTCTGCACATAAAAATATAATCAATCGCTTTTTCAATGTGAAAGCTCTAACTTCAGAAGCAGTTAGGTTGGTACATTTTTGACATTGAGTTGTTTCACACCAATCACATGGTATTAATTCACTCTCCTTTTCTTTACAAGTATCACAATGAGTCATTGTAAAGAAACATTTACAAAATTACATTAAAATATTTAGAGTCCGGTCCTGTTTTATTTTAATCAATGGGTAAATAAAACACAAAAAATTGACTATCAAAGAAGTGGATTAACTGATAATTTTTTGCTAATGTCCATATAATAAATTTCAGTTCAGCACTTTCAATTGTCCTTCATATATTGCATAAAATGCAGTCTTTGTGGAAACATTAATTAACACACCATTTAAGAAAACTTTGGTTTCACTATGAGACAAAAAACCTAATTTTTTAACGACTTTTAACCTTGTTAAAACTTGAAAAAACTGTAGACACACTTCCAGCATGTAGAACTCTAATATTTATTAGGAAACTTCTTAGCTTCCTGCACCCTCCTTTCTATTGGATTGGCCTGTTGGTGGTAAGCTGCTGTGAAGAATCTGTCAATATTGTTACGTGTACAGAACGCATCGTAAAAGCCGGAATTGAAGTGGCCTCCCTGGTCGGAAATGATGACCCTTGGAACGCCAAATCTCGCCACTAGTTCCTCTTCGATAAATTGTGCTATTGTTTTTCCACTGACTTGGGTGAACGCCTTGGCTTCGACCTGCTTACTAAATAGATCCTCTACCATTAATATATATCGGCTATCTGCATCTTTGGTTCGTTGAAGCGGTCCTAGTACATCGACGCTTAGAACTTCGAACGGATGCGATGGAGCATGGCTTCTGAGAGGAGCATTCGGTTGTGACTGTCTGCTTTTTACGGAATTACAAATAATGCACTCATTTAAATATTTGTTGACTAGTCGTGACAAATTATTAAAATAATAGCGGCCCGAGATGATTCTAACAGTTTCATCGCGGCCGGGGTGACCTACTTCCGGTCGGTCGTGAAAATGAGATATTACTCTCATGACCATACGTTTTGGTACGTATAATTTTTCTTTGACATTTCCGCCTCTCGTCCAAAGTGTGCCGCCTCTCACTTGTCGTGTATTGACGAATTTCACATCTGCCTCGGTTTTATCTGCTTGTCGCACTAGAGTATTCCATCGTTCAATTTGGTCTTGGATATCTCTGGAGTGCGTTTGCGCTTCTCTGACCTGATCGTTTAATTCCAATGTGGTAATCACTGATATTCGTTCCTTGTACGAGAATTTTGGTGGGTACATTCTCTCCTCTTCGTCGTCTGCTTCGACGTTCGGGCCTTGGGGATTTCTGCTCAAATAGTCCGCCAGTATGTTTTCTTTACCAGGACAATGCTCTATCGAGAAGCTATATTCTTGAAGTAATAACGACCATCATGTAAATTTGGTCTTTTCATCTTTATGCTTATTCAGCCATAGTAATGCTCTGTTGTCAGTTCTAACTATGAATGGATGGTCTGCCAAATATATTTTGTATTTCTTTATATAGTTAACAACGCTCAGGCATTCTAACTCGTTTATGTGATAGTTTCTCTCTGTTGGAGACAGTGTATTGCTTGCATAAGAGATGATGTGCTTCTGGTCGTTATCCCCCAGCTGATAAAGGATGGCCGATAATCCTATCAGGGATGCATCGGTTTGTAAAATGAACATTTTGTTAAAATCGAGCCGGTGTAGTCCTAGAGGTTGATTCAGTACTTCTTTTAGTAAAATAAAAGCTTCTTGGGCTTCCGGATTCCACTTGAAGCGCCAGTCTTTCGAGAGCAGTCGGGTCAAGGGCTTAGTAATTATTGCAACATTAGGGATATATTCACGTACCTAATTACATAGGCCAAGGAAACTCTGAAGCTGGCGCCTTGTCGTAGGTGCCGGATAATTTTGTATCTGTAATATGTGCTTCTCTAACGGCTGAGTGGTGTTGGCATTTATCTGATGCCCGAGATAGGTTATGCTAGACGTGGCTACCACACATTTTTCCGGTGACACCTTTAAATTATGTAAACGCAGGCGTTGAAAGACGGCTCTCAGATGGTTTACATGCTAATCTGTATTTTCACTATAGATGATAATATCATTGAGATATACTTTGCAGAAATGATGCAAGTAACCGGTCAATACGTCTCTTGCCATCAATTTTTGGAACATTGTCTTCAATCCGAAAGGCATCACGTTGAATCGGTAAGATGCTCCATCCAATGTTGTAAACGTGGAATAATTTTTTGACGACTCCTCAAGAGGGATTTGCCAGTATCCGCTCTTGAGGTCTAACACCGTAAATATGCTGGCGTTTCCTAGATCCTTTATACTCTCGTATATCTTAGGTATGACGGAGGCTTCGTCTTCCGTTACTTCGTTTAAGTGACGATAATCGATACAGAAGCGAGGCTTCTTGCCGGGCCTTTCTATTATAATGGGAGGCGAATTGTACTGAGCGGTACTCGGTTCTATTCTCTTCAATTTGATCGTACATCGTACATAACTTTCTTTTTAGTAGGAGACATAGGATAAGGTTTGATATTAAACGGGCGGTCGTCTTTAACCTTTATTTTATGTTTAGTTGTCACAGTGGTAGCTTGGGTAGGCACCGCTGTGAACAATTCAGCGAATTCTCGAATAGAGGTTTTAAACTATCGTTTCCGATGATCAGTTCTTCGGGAAGCCGGCATTGCTTCCTTGCTTGATGGGCCGCCTGGTTCCAGAAGACGGTTTTTCGCTCTTCAGTGCCGACGTAGACACATTTACGTTGATAATCGAATACGACATTGTGGGCATATAAAAACGGGGCTCCCAGAATGAGCTCTTCGTTTAAGTTTTGAATGACCTGAAACGTGGTCTGAAAGGGTACATCTAGTACATAAACGTTTATGGTCGTAGTCCCGAGGGATTCTACTAAACCATCGCCACAAGCCATAACAAACGTTTGGGGGGCTGTAAGCTGATCAATGTCGTTCAAAAATTTCGGTTGGATAATATTCCTTGTGGAACCTGTATCCAATAAAGCGTTAACCGCTCGATTAATAATTATAATCTTGATGCGAGGCAGAGGGAAAGCATCACTAGTTTGATTGATAGATTCTAATGGGGTGAATCGGTGGGGAGACAGGTTGACTTCTTGATCCTGGAATAGGTAATTAAGATCAGGAAGGTCATCGAAGTTATTTAATTTAAACTTCTTGCTTCGGAGCTTCCGCGATGGTCGCTTCGAGTCTGGTTGGGCCTGGTAGGCGGGGTTGGTACAGTTCGGCCTGGGCCATCGTCTCTGACCCCCGCTTGGTTTCCCGTATTCATATTACGATAGGGATTGTTTGGGCATTCCGCATGAAAATGCCACTGCTCCGTTGGGCAATATCTGCAAGGGCGATACGGGACTCGGGAGTCCCTTACGTCACCTTGGTATATCCCCTCTGGGCAGCGAGGAAATATTATTTGCAAAATGCACCCTTGGTGCCGGCGGATTATCTCTTCGTAGAGATCCATTGAATGGTGTCCTAGATGCACCAAAGGAATTGGAGGACGGCTTCGCTAATGCGGAGGATTCCGTTCTCCAATAACTGCTCGATTGCTGATTCCCTTGAGCTGAAGCAGTAGAGGTGGACGCTCCTTGGTCCTTGCTTTTCCTGACACTATGCAGAGCCTCGAATTCTTTATTCTCTTTCATGATTTTGGCCATTTGTTCGGTCATCGTCTCTTTAGGTGCATTTTTATATCAGGTCTCAACTGATTGAAGATGATAGCCGCCTCTTCATCGCCTCCGGCTTAAACGGATCGATTTTCTTGAAGAGGCATACCTTCCTTGAAATGAATACCGACGTATCTTCCTCGACATCTTGTTTCTTGCCGTATAAATTGGCTATTGCCTCGGTGAGTATTTCACCCGAATCGTAACGGCTTCTGAACCGCTCGAGGAATAGAGGATAAGTGGTAATCAGGGTTCGGTATTGTTCGAACCATTTCCTGGCATCGTCTTTAAGCTGCTCTGATATTTTATACAGACGGTCGTTATCCTGTGTAATTCGTACTCGGACGAAAAATTCCTCCATATGATTAATGAAGGTTTCAGGGTCTTCGTGTTCGAAGCCATGAAATTCCACATTTGGTTGCTTCGACCGATAGATAGATAAATATGTCTTTATTAATTCATGTAAAAAAATTTACAATACCCAAAGGGTGTGGAACACGTCAAAAAACAAGGATACAATTAAAAATAAATACTAACATACATACAAAAGTAAAATTAATAGTTAAATAGTATAAAAAATAGTTACTTATTGTGAACAAGTTAAAATTTATATTAAAAATAATTTGTAAAAAGGCTGAGGTTTTATTTATTCATTATTTTTGTATTTTATATTTTAATAGAGTGTATCATTGAAATACTCATCCAGTGTGTAGTATGCTTTTCCCAAGAGCATAACTCGTAAACTGACTTTTAAGCGTTCTAATGATAGGTTTTTATACGATTCTGGAAGTTTATTGTACACTGCAATTATTGAAAATGGTACGTTTTTTTGTACGTATGTAAAATTTGCTTTAATATTTAATAAATCATTTTTATTCCTTGTATCATACGAATGAATTCTGTCATAGTCTGCAAACAAAGACATATTTTTTACTATAAATATCACAGCCTCATATATGTAGTGGCTTATTAAGGTAAGTATCTGTTGTTCTATAAATATCGGCCTACAACTAACGGACTGTTTAATATTCAGTATATTTCTGAGACATCTTTTCTGTAATGTAAATATTTTATACAAGTGATTTGTGCCTCCCCAAAGAATTATGCCATATCTGAGTCTAGACTCTATATAAGCATAATAAGCCATGTAGGCTACCTCGACAGTGACATTTCGCGATATTACTTTTAGGGCGTAACAGTACTTAGCTATGTTTCTTGCAAGCTGATCAGTATGGGATTTCCAATCAAGCCTTGCATCTATTGTGATACCTAAAAAGGATATTTGAGACACAGTGTTCAAAGTAATAATACCGTTGGTGAAACTTTTTTCAACATTAGTCTTACTATTTGAAAATGCTATAGCTTGCGTTTTATCTTTATTTAACCTAAGATTTAGAGGAGTATAGTATTTTTCTAATATGTCCAATGCAGAGAAAATTTTTTGCTCCAGGCTAGTAGGATCTGGTGAGTTAATAATTAGTGAACAATCATCTGCATATTGAACTGTATGTTCTTCAAGTGCCATGGGTAGGTCGTTAGTATATAAGATATACATTAACGGTCCTAATACTGAACCATGTGGAACCCCTCTTTTTATTACCAGACTTTGTGATTTTAGTAATTCTCCAGTGCTATCTGTTTCTACAACATACTGCACTCTGTTTCGTAAATAAGATGTCAGTAATTGTAATTGTTACCCCTAATTCCATACTTTTCAAGCTTTTCTATTAGAACATTATGGTCCACACTATCGAAAGCTTTTGATAGGTCTAAACTTATAGCCACTGTACGTTCTTTATTATTTAGTGAATGAATTATTTCACATAGCGTTTGATAGCCTGCCCTAACAGTAGATTTGTTTTTTCTAAAGCCATTTTGTGTGTTATTTAATAGTTCACGATTTTCTAAATAATTTATTATTCTGGCATATATTATTTTCTCAAAAATTTTACTTAAGTTCGAGAGCAAGGCTATGGGCCTGTAATTGTTTAGCATATTTTTATCACCTTTTTTATATATTGCTTTCACATAAGCAATCTTAAGGTTTTCTGGAAATATTCCAGTGATAAATGATAAATTTATTATGTGACTAAGTGGAGTTGATATTTCCTTAGCAACATATTTTAACAGTTTTACCGGTATTTCATCTGCACCTACCGACTTAGTGTTTTTTAAGTTTTTTATTACATTATATACTTCTTCAGGATAAGTAGGTGATAAAAACATACTTGTTTCTGTGTGAGGAATGTGATTTTCAAAATTAGCGTTGGAATTAATATTTGGACAATTATTTATGAAAAAATCATTTACATTATTCAGTATTTTCTGTTTATTGCTTTCTTGTGTATCAATACTATTCAAAAGAGACATTTCACTGTTAGTTTTAGAACCCGTGTAACTTTTAACCAATTCCCATACTGCCTTGCTTTTATTACTTGCTGTATTTATGTATGAAATATTTGAGTTTTTTTGCCTCGGATATGACATTTTTTAAAATATTGCAGTATGTTTTATATGTGACATCAGATACTTTACCTTTTATTTTTTGTCTGTACAAACTTCGTTTCGTTTTGCACGATATTTTTATGCCTTTTGTGATCCATGTTTTTGTTTTATTTGTTCTTTTTATTGTTTTTATGGGAAATATGATATTTATAATTTCTCTAATTCTATTTATAAATATTTGATAAGATTTGTTAGGGCCCTTACAGCAAAAAATTTCATTCCAATTAATATTCTGTATTTCTTCTTTAAAAGTCTGAAGTTTTGCATCAGAGAAAATTCTTTGTTTGCGTCCATTTTCAAAATTTATTTTATTTTTACGAGGAAAATCTACTTTAAGTAACTGAGCTTCATGGTCAGATAAAGCAGATGTTATTACTTCACCCATATGAATGTTCTCAAAATTAATAAAAATATTGTCTAGTAGTGTAGATGAATGTTTTGAAATTCTAGTTGGCTCATTTATTTTTTGAGACAAATTATGTGTTTGTAACAAGGTCAAAAATGACTGATTATTTATATTATGAATATCAAGCAAATTTAGATTAAAATCTCCACAGAGAATTATGTTATAATTTTTGTAGTTATTTTGAGCAATATCCAATATTTCATTTAAGGTGAGGAAAAATGTTTCTAAATTACCTGTTGGTGGTCTATAAATACATATAATAACAGAATTTGTAACTTTACACATGATAGATGAGCATTCAATGATACCCTCCACGCTTTTTTGTTTTAATTCTTCAAATTCCATGCTATCCATGTCCATATCGTTATCTACATCTTTGCGAAGGAAAATACAAGATCCACCATGTATCATATTTCTTCTAGAGTAACGAGACTTTAAATTGTAGCCCTCAAGCCGCATTGACATTTCATCTTGGATGGAAAACCAGTGTTCAGTAAAACACAGTATTGTTGGTTCAATTTCCAGACTTTTTACAAAAACTTCAACTTCTAATAATTTATTTTTCAGACACTGTATGTTTTGATGCATTAGAACATGCACATTTAATGTATGGTAAGTAGTTTTTTTTTGGGTTTATGATGTATGTACTGTTAGTACTCAAGGTTTGGTTACCCATCGTCTTCACTGAGTGTAGAGTTTGTACTGTTTTCTTATGTAGTAATCTAGATAATGTAGATATTTATGCTCATGCGTGGCTTCGCTTAGAGCTTTGGCAAGACCTGCTGCCATTTGGGCGAACACTTGTTCTGAGGAGGGCTATGTGACTCCTTCAGTGGTACTCGGGCCTACCCCCGAACTACCCAGTACATCCTCCGCGCACGGCCTCTCTAACCCTCTAGAGACGTTGTCCATCACAGATGTCGGCTCGTCGTAAAACTGAAAAGGCGTTGAATCATCCATATCCTTTCCAGAAAGCCCCCAGGCGGGTTCGAGATAAGATGCACTTCGATAGCCGAGTAATGGACCAAGGCTGCACTACCACAGATCGGAAATGACGCTCTCTCTGGACCTGAATTCCCTCATTAGGGGTTTAGGCACCTCTTAAATTTCCTGAAATTTTGCATAAAAAAATCCCAACCGAAGAATTTCTCTGCGGAGGGATTAATTTTTGTACGTGGAAACCACGTTTTGGTCCGTTAATGACGGAATCTATTTCTCAAAAAACGCATAAAAAAATCCCTCTCAAACCTCCGTAAAGCAACCAGAAGGTCGAACGTTAATGTGAATTAACTCGACACATCCGGCTTTCTATACGAAAGTTCCAGGGATTATAGACCGTCAACGGGGCTCAAGATCAATTAAGAAACAATAGTTCAAAGAATCCGTTTATTTAACAAAATTAGTTTTACAAAATTCTCAAGATAACAATCGTGCCTTCCCCAATCAAGGTAATGACTTTCAGACCATACAAGAGAGAGCGCTCACGCTAACGATCGATTAGGTAGAAAAGATTCATACATACCTTCTCAGAATCAAAATGCGAGCATTTTTAGAGTCGTCTCAGACTCTGGGTAAATAAATAATTATGACTGACTAAAATAACTTTAAAAAGTTTTACTCATTGAATTTAGGTTCGCTAGAGACTACTTAGCTTTAAAGTTCTTGTATCGTGAAGAGCCACGTACTCGAACACATTCAGAGGACTTATTACTGTGTAGTTGAATGGTGTTCGATCAGTCCACGACTTACTAGCCCTTATCACAGTCGTTCAATATTATCGAT
The DNA here is from genome assembly GCA_936432065.2 of Rutpela maculata. NCBI lineage: Eukaryota > Metazoa > Arthropoda > Insecta > Coleoptera > Cerambycidae > Rutpela > Rutpela maculata. Next base: position 21,165,650 of record OW386294.2, on the reverse strand, counting down.
ATGGCAGCGACCCACCTTCGAGCGACTTTTAGGCAAAATTGAATTTTTGGTTTTTTATGCACAAGGCGTTTTCCTCTATAACTTTGTCATTTGAAAAGCCCCGTTATTGGCTTTTCTACCATTGCTTTGTCTGGACGGTCCTTATGGACTGATCTGCGCCTCTGCAGACTCCCAAAAATGTCTTCAAATGGAATTTTTGCCTAAGTCGAATTTTGATTCTGTCTTCAACTTAGGACGATTTTGGAGAGTTCTACAACACGATCACCAATTCATCCCAACCAACATGCATACCAAGCTGGGAAATCTGCTGAGACGGCCCTTCATCAGATCGTCGTAAGAACTGAGAAGGCGCTGGAGCAGAAAGAACTAGCCTTGGTGGCGTTTATGGATATCGAAGGAGCATTTAATAATCCTACCTTCGATTCTTTCTGTCAAGCAGTTGCGGACCGCGGCGTGGACCGTACCATAGTTAGATGGATATCGTCCATGCTGAGAACCCGCAACATTGAAATTACCCTTCGAAATGAAACGGTTAGGGCCAAGGTGGGGCGGGGGTCTCCGCTACTGTGGATCCTTCTGCTTGATGGGCTACTGGCCGAATTAAACGAAGCAGGTTTCTATGCACAAGCATATGCAGATGATCTGGCTATCATGATAAGAGGCCGATTTGAAAAGACTATTGCAGGGCTCATGCAAAGGGCTCTCAACATAGTTCAGGAATAGTGCAACAGACACGGGCTCTGCCAACCCTGGCAAAACAGAGGTAATGCTGTTCACTAAAAGGAGAAAAGTAAGCGATTTCCTGCTTCCTTCTCTCATGGGCACACGTTTGTGTGCGGCATTGGTGTGGTGGCGCTCCCTAGAGCGCTCCACAATCAGGGCTCGCCTATGCCAAGTTCAAAGACTAACGTGTCTAGGTATAACAGGCGCAATCAGGACCACTCCCAACGATTGCGATGGAGGCCATTCTTGGACTCACTCCCTTGCACGTTGAAGTGGAGCTTGAAGCTAGGAAAGCAGCAAACAGACTGTTCAAAAATGGAATGTGGAACATGACGGGCCAAGGGCTAGGGCACACAAAGGCTCTGACTCTACCGGTAAGGGACCAGGTTATTGCTCAATCAGGTGATGACCGGTGTCTCCCCGTCTACTCTTTCACAATTCCATATACCGTCGTGTTTCCCAGTCGAGATGTCTGGGAATGTGACAAAACGCATCTCCTGAGTCCCGGTGGTCTGGAATGGTACACAGACGGATCTAAGACTCAGGAGGGAACGGACGAAGGCATACACGGATACAAACCAAGGGCTCGTATATCGGTGCCACTTGGTAGGTACCCTAGTGTGTTCCTAGCAGAAGTGTATGCCATACTACGGTGCGCAAGCGAAAATCTCAGCAGAGGTTTCGTAGACAAACATATTTACATATGCAGCGACAGCCAGGCGGCTATGAGGTCCCTTGAGTCAAACAAGGTGACCTCTAGGCTGGTGCTTAACTGTCGAAACATTTTGACCGAACTTTGTGAACGCAACTCGGTTAAACTCATATGGGTGCCCGGATACAGTGGTGTGGAGGGCAACGAAGAAGCAGATCGTCTGGCGGGAGAAGGAGCAAAAACTCCCTTCCCTGGCCCTGAGACAGCCTTCGGTCTGCCAAGGAGTCTGATTCACTCAGAACTGCAAGACTGAGCTGCGGCACAGTTTAACAACTATTGGGCTCGAGCCCCCGGTATGAGGCAGTCGAGGCTCCACATAAAGGGGCCCTCGGCTGCCTCTACCGTAAAGTGGTTGCTTGGGCTCGATAGAGAAAAAATGAGGATGGTGGGCCTAATAACAGGACAATGTCCTCTGAACAATCACCTACATACAATGAGGTTGAGAGATGATCCAACTTGTCGGATGTGTGGAGTGGAGGATGAAACCATCACTCATACCCTACGCAGTTGCGCCCCATTAGGAGCGTCGACATCTGCTCGCGTTCTCTAATAATAAATAATATATGTTATTATGAAAAAAAAAAAAGAGAAAGGACCCCGCACACAATACATGGGTTTTGCGGCTCCGGTCAAATTTCGTGAAACTCTGGGAAATAGTAGTTCTGCGAGTAGAAAAAAAATCTAAATGGGCGCGAAGCTCCAAACCCCATTGGTTCCGAGATAAGACCAGCTGAATTCGGACCAATCGATATGTATATTTTTTTCACAGAAGCCTTTAAGGTAGCAACTTTACTTGAACACATAAAGTGTAGGTTATGTAGAAATTTCTGTTATTATGCGAACGTCCGTAAATTTTTTTTATAATATTCCAAAGTATTATGACACAATAGGGGGTGGTGTTGGGAGTAAGTTGGTTTTTTGATAGCAAATGATTGTAAATAACAAGAGCAATCGAACTACCCCACTGCCAGGGTGTGCGGAGGGTGGGATCTGACTCCAGATTTATGATTACTATAATTCGAAAACCCTCTGATACGAGCTTCGGCTGTTTCTTAGAGATATCGAAAAATTGATCCAATTTGGGAGATCCTTGATTCATTTTAGGAAACAAATGACCAATTGTGGGTCACCATATCGATAATCTGACCGATTCGTGATCAGCGTTTTCGAAAATTCTTGGTATGAGTATAGGCGCATTTTGAACCATGAAAACGGTATTTGAATATTGGCGATTTTATTCCAAAAGTCATGTGGATTAGCCTACTGGTGGTTTGGTAGGGGTGGTTTCTAGGGGTTAGGTGGGTTAGAGGGTTGGTGGTTAGGTGGTTTAGCCCGCTTGTGGTGGGAAATTTAATTATTTCAAGAAAAATAAGCGATTAAACTCTCTGTTCCCAGGGTTAGGTGGATTAGCTCACTTGTAGTTTGGGGGGTTGTTTCTAGAGCTTCAGCTGGTCTTATCAATGGGGTTTGGAGCTTCGCGCCCATTTATACTTTTTTTCTACTCACTGAGAACTACCATTTCCCAGAGTGTCACTAAATTTGACCGGAGCTGCAAAACCCATGTATTGTGTGCGAGGTCCTTTAAAGATTAATTTACTGGCGAACAAAATTATTACCTTATAAATTACGAATTAAAACATTTAATGGAATACGATAATTCCCAATCCAGTTAATTTTGGTTGGAGTTTGAGGAATAATGTGTTTATCCCCAAGTTAAACACTACAAATGTTAACGTACCGAGAACTGTAGTTGTAGCAAAGCTGGGTGGTATGTATAATAGGTATATTGTTATTTTTCATGCACAAGAAGTAAATTTAAGTTTATTTAGTTGCACGTTGTTGTCTGTAGGTCATGAATATTTTGAGTTACAATTTATAAGGTAATTTTTGTTTGAAAGTAAACTACTCTTTAAATTTCTTTGTTTTTTCATGATAAACAAATGATAATATTTACATATAAGTAAATGGCATAATAAGAACCAGTGGCGGCTCGTGATATGACAAGCTGATACTCAGTGCTTGCCAATTAAACTAGGTACTGATATTGAACCCAATCCCACCCTAGTGAGGGCGCTTTCAATATATATCAAGCATTACTGCAAATATGCAGACGTCAGTCAAAAAGTACCAACTCAAAAATAAATCAACTTCCCAATTCCATTTACATATACAAAATACTAAAGTTGGTATTGCGTCATGTGCTCCTACAACTTTGTTTACACGGTATATTGCCACACGTTGCTTCAAACAACTTGACTTAGCTTACTCGTGTTGTCATTTTGTTGCATGTTTAATTGATTTTGTTTTAATTTGTCGATTTAATTAGTCAAAGTTTTATAATTAGGTAAAGTTAGCAAGTGTTTTTCAATATTCATTATTTATTGTCAATAGTTTAATTAAGATTTTATGCAATAACTTTGAATCCATGTAAAGGTAGTAAAACTGAGATTCATTTAGAGTGACGTGCAATGCTTGATATATTGGAGCCACTATAATAACACACCACACCGCAATACAACTCCCTTTATCCCTGAAGTGACTTTGTGCGGGAGGGAGTACACATTTTGAGACAAGGGACGTACACCCAGTATCCGAGTATAACAGGACTTTCTCTTTCCGCAAAAATCCCAGTGTCCGAACCAGGAATCAGACCCAGGATTCCAGGGTGAGTCAAGTGTGTTTGCTTCTTGACCACCCAGTTATATGAATAATGAAAAATGCTTTATCAAAGAGGTTCTTAAGAATAAATACCCTGAAGGTATAAATATTGAAAATAGACTTAACAATCAGGTATGACAAGAACATGAACAACCAGTGGCGCAGCCAGAAAATTCATCGGGGGGGGGGCAATAGAACCGGTCTGCACAAAGGACGAGAAAAATATTCAGAAAATGGTTGAAAAATATTATGTTGCCTCATTTATTGGTTAATGGAAGAAGGCTTGGGGGGGGGGCCCATGCCCCCCCCTGGCTGCGCGCCTGTGAACAACGTTACACAATATTAATTCCTTATGTATATGAAGAGCTCTTATGTTAAATGGAACAGTACTGAATTTTTCCAGTGAAATCAAGTATCTAGGAGTAATCCTGGACCAAAAACTTACGTGGAACTCGCATTTAGAAAGGACACTTACCAAAGCAAGTAGGTTATTTGGTAAGACTAAGGGTCTGAAGCTAAAAATGATACAGTGGTCCTACCTTTCGGTTGTCAGACCCATGGTTACCTACGCATCATGTGTATGGTGGTCAAAAACAGAAGAGAAAATAGCACAAGGAAAGTTGCAGAAATTGCAACGCCTTGCCTGTCTAGGGACTACAGGAACAATGTGCTCGTGTCCCACAGCAGCTATGGAGGCAATGCTGGACTTACTTCCTTTGCATTTGCATGTAAAGAAGGAGGCAGCACTTGGTGCCTTAAGGCTGCATCAGGCACTTAACTTCAGACCAGGCGAACTGGTTGGTAACTTAAGGATTATCATGACCAAACCCACTGACTCAATGCCAATCAAGCAGGGTCGAAGTACTGTGGCTGGAGAAAGAGTCACACATCTGGTACACAGGTGGATCCAAGATGGATGAAGGGATTGGCAGGGCTGACGACAGGGGGGGGGGGGGGCAGGCGGGGCCCGGCACAATCACTGCTGAATACATTTTTGTATTGATTGTATTTCAAATGAAGTATTACGTGTATTGAAAACTAGTATTTTTTATGTGTCCCAGACGAGGGGGGCCCGCCAATTTGATTTTACCCCTGGGCCCGTACCGGCTCTCCACGGGCCTGGGGATTGATGTGGGCGTAGAGGGGCCTAAATGCAGGCTATCTAAAGCCCTTGGTAACACCCCAACCATCTTCCAGGCAGAAATCTATGCTATAGATCAGTGTGCCTGTTGTAGAACTCTCCAAAATCGTCCTAAGTTGAAGACAGAATCAAAATTCGACTTGGGCAAAAATTTAATTTAAGGACATTTTTAAGAGTCTGCAGAGGCATAGATCAGTCCATAAGGACCGTTATGAGTTCTATAAGGCGTTAGAAATGACCAGGTGAAAATTCGAAGAAACACCGAATTTTCACTTAGGAATATATATTTTGGTTCAGGATATGAGAGTGAAAGTATATAATGGCAAGGATTTTTGAATAATATACTTTTTTCAGAGGTGCAACAAAGTTGGACTTTGAAAAATAATATTCTTAAAAGTGCGTCGAAATTTGGCTTGAAAATCGATTTATCAAAAATACGCCAAAATTTCACTTGCAGATTAATTTTTCAAAACTGCGTCGAAGTTTGGCTTGAAAATTGATTTTTCAAAAGTACGCTAAAGTTGGACTTAAAGATTAATTTTTCAAAAGTACCACGAAGCTAGTTTAAAAAGTACTCCGAAAATGTACTTTAAAAAATATTGAAATATTTTCCATTTTTATTCCTCAACCAAAGACATGGACCATTGAGGTATGGTCATTGAAAGTCCTGTTCTAAAGTATGAGCATAAAATTTTAGCAATGCATTGCATCCAAAAGGCAAAATAGACGATTTTGACAAAGCTGGCGTAGTGCCGATAAGCAAAAATTGATAAAAATCAATGCACATGCACAAGGCCGGTTTCTCGCATAGAAAGAGTTTGGATTGACTCAGCGGCTCGCAATTTGGTCGAGCGTGTTGAGTGGTCCAAACAAAGCAATGGTAGGAAAGCCAATAGCAGGGCTTTCCAAATGACAAAGTTATAGAGGAAAACGCCTTGTGCATAAAAAACCAAAAATTCAATTTTGCCTAAAAGTCGCTCGAAGATGGGTTGCTGCCATATCGATAATATTGAACAACTGCATAGGGGCAAGTAAATTGTGGACTGATTGAACGCCATTAAACTTATGCAGTCATAAGTCCTCACAAATGTGTTTGAGTACGTGAACCGCCACGATACAAGAACTTTAAAGCTAAGTAGTCTCTAGCGAAACTAAATTCATTTAGTAAAACTTTTTAAAGTTAAAATCAGTCAGTCGTAATTATGAAATTACAAATAGTCTCAGACTTCTCTAAAAAAGCTCGCATTTTGATTCTGAGAAGATATGTATGAATCTTTTCTGCCTAATCGATCGTTAGCGTAAGCGCTCTCGCTTGTATGGTCTGAAAGCCATTACCTTGATTGGGGAAGGCACGATTTTTATCTTAAGAATTTTGTGTAACCATTTCTGTTAAATAAGCGGAGGCCTGTTGACGGTCTATAATCCCTGGAACTTTCGTATCGAAAACCGGATGTGTCGAGTTAACTCACATTAACACTTGATCTTCTAGTTGCCTTACGGAGGTTCGATAGGGATTTTTTTATGCGTTTTTTTGAGAAATCCCTAAGGTGTAGAGTCCGTTATTAACAGATAAAACGTGGATACTACGTACAAAAAGTAATATAGCTTCAAATGAATTCAGTAACTGGTGTATTCAGAATGGCCTTCATCTAAATGCTAAAAAAACGCTCTATATGAGATTTTTACCGAAAAATATAAAACCAAATTTTGATCCTCTTATTATGATAGATGGAAAAACAATAGAATCCACTGAAAGTATCAAATTTTTGGGAATAACAATAGACCAAAAACTCACCTGGGAAGATCATATAAACACAATCTGTTCAAAATTAAGTAGCATATGTTATATAATAAGAATGCTGAGAGATACGGTCACAATTGACACATTAAAACTGCTTTATTACGGTCTTGTACAGTCTGTGTTACAATATGGACTGATATTCTGGGGCTCTTCCCCTTACCTCAATAAGATATTCATAGTACAAAAGAAAATCTTAAGATGTATGAATAATGCTCACCCACTTTCTCATTGTAAGCCAATATTTAAATCATATAATATTCTCACGTTACCAAGTCTCTACCTTTATCAGTTGATAATGTATGTGAAGGAGAACGAAACATCCTTCTTAAAGAATAGTGACACGCACTCATATTGTACTCGAAATATGGAAAATATACATCAGCCATATTCTAGACTCTCAATAAGCCAATGTAATCCAAGTTATATAGGGGTTATATGTTACAACAGGATAAAAAGTATCTTAGACTTTGATAATGTAAATTTATTTAAAAAAGAATTACACGCTTTTCTAGTAAATGAGTCATTCTATTCTGTGGATGAATTCCTTAAACAAAATTTTTCTAAAGAAAAATAATATATTTTTGTATGTAATTTATTTATTCACGTTTTTATGTATTTTATTCACATCTTATGTATTTTACCATATCTTTTATCTTGTATGTCTTGAATTTCAATTTTAAATTTAATGTATATTCTGTTAGTGATTTGTCTTTTAGTTTTAAGCTTTTGTTTGACTAGTCCGATAATTGATGCTGTACATTGTATCAATTTTGTGATGAATAAAGATTTCTGATTTCTGATTTCTGATTTCTGATCCCTCCGAAGAGAAATTCTTCGGTTGGGATTTTTTTATGTAAAAATTCAGAATTTCAAAAGGTACCTAAACCCCTAACGAGGGAACTCACGTCCAGAGAGACCGTCGTTTCCGATAGTGCAGCCTTGGTCCATTATTCGGCTATCTTCAGTGCATCTTATCTCGAACCCGCCTGGGAGATAGAAGAACGGGTAGCGTGCGACTGAGAAATAAATTGGTGTCGCGTCATTTTGACGCCCGGTAGTGCGTTCTTCAACATGCCCATGAATGCCTAAACAGAGGCCCTCGAAGGGCAAAGATCTATATACTTTCAGATAGCCAGGCAGCACTAAAGGCTCTCAGGTCCAATACCACAGATTAAAACAAACAGATGTTTCACTTAATAGTATTCCCTATGTAACCAGTTTCATTTTTTGTTATGTCACGTTACCTGCCAGGATTCTGCGCAGAAATCATAAACAGAGTTGGCTTCAGCTGAAGAGTTACTTAACATAAAGTAACTGAAACCGAACTAAAAAACACTACAAAGTTACTTAAAAACGTGTAAATACAGTCCAACTCAGAAAGATATTAAAAATGTTGAAATCATAAACTATCACGGAGCCCAAACACACTCATAAACGTTCAAATTAAGACTGATTGGTATAATGCGCAGATCACCGCAAAAATTGGTACCTGCCTGGAGTTGATTTATTATCTAAACCATGATACGTCATAAGTGCAACATCTGGTTTGTTTTAATCTGTGCCAATACCTTGCCTAAAATTGCCTGGGAATGTAGACAATCCCTGAAGCAACTGGTAAAATACAATAAGGTTACCTTGATGTGGGTGCCAGGGCATGAGGGAATAGAAGGCAACGAATTAGCTGACAGCCTCACAAGAAAAGGGGCTGAAGCCATGGGGCTTTTGGACCTCCTCCATTATGTGTCCCTTAGATAAGCCACAGAACGGTTCAGATCCAAAAAATGGTTTTTGGATCTGAACCGTTCTGGAAAAGGAACAAAAAAAGTCCTACTCCAGGTCAAAGACAAGCGAAAAGGTTTATAACCTATTCAACAAAGAATACCACACAAGGCTTCACGAACTTGAAAAGTCCGACCTAAGGCTGATCACAGGCCTTCTAACTGGCCATTGCCCCTCGCGATATCATCTCAAGAACATAGGCATGGCAGAAGATGACAAATGCAGATATTGTGAAGCTGCAATTGAGACTATGGAACATATCTTGGAATCTTGGGCAACAACTACCCAGATAGCACAAATACGTATTGAAGACGTCCCTCGGAAGTTTGCTTAAGACATTCGTATGTCCTAGGGACGTCCAAATTCGGTCCCAAAATGTCCATAGGACGTACCAGGGACCCCTAATGTTACTAAATCATCTGTCCCCAGAACGTCCATTCTAGACCTAAGAAAGATCTTCAAGTTTCAAAAAGACCTTAATGGGATATATATCGGTTTACTTTACGGTTTACAATTAACTTTATAAAAAACCAACTAAAACTTTTTCGCAATTATTTTAACGAAAAAAAAAAACCGGTGTGAGTAGGGATCGAACCGCCGACCTCTTGATTTGTAACTCAACGCCTTAGTCACTCGGCCACTGAACTGCTTTCTTATTATCTACTTAAAGACTGTATAGTTGAAAGTAGCAAGTCAGCAACTTGGCTATAATTTATTATGTTATCATTAATCTTTCATTTTCATCTAATTTTATTAAAGGGAATCGATACCTGCACAAATAAACTGCCGGATATTGGACTAATATTTAACCCTTTCACTGCTCAAAGCGTGTATACGCGCGAAAAATAAATGGGCCCACTGTGCTCCAAGCGTCTTAACTCGCCTGTCGTTTTTAAATTGGTTCAGACTGCTCAAAGCGATTTAACACGCGTATATGTTCTATTAATACATTTTTATATACTTACACAAGTTTCTGTTGTACCTTAATATTTTTGATAAGAATGTTGTTTTGTTTTTATGTTTATGTTTACTTGTACTGTTTTTAACCATTTTCTAAAAATAAATTATTATTATTGAAACTAGAGCACTTGGTTTTTGTTTTTCTTTCAATTTTATATATAATAATAGACCATGCATACAATAAACCAAATCAAATAGTAACGTAATATCGGATCTGCGTGCTCCAAGCGCGTATACTCGCAAGCGGTCAATTTATTGCGCACTACACGAGAATTACGTGAAACCGCTCTGCGCAGCGAAAGGGTTAATTAAGGTTTCATATTTAAAAGTGAACTCGGTCATTTTTATTCGTGAAAATTCTTATTTCACGCAAAGAATAATCCATTTGGATATAAAATGTATTATTTTCCAAATCCACAGAATATGAAAATGACAGGGGGCCTAATAAGGACGTACTAAAGACGTACATTCTGTGACTTCCCAAGGACGTACCGCTATGGACGTCCATATTAGGTCTAAGACGTTCAGACCATACGGGGATCAAAACTGGACGTCTTTGGGATGTCGTGTGCTATCTGGGTAACTGCAGGGTAATTCACAACAGGAGACAAGGAGTACAAGAGGAGAACGCGGCCTTACAACACTACCGGGAGACAAAGAAAAGATTAAGAGACGCATCAAGAAGTCAAAAAATGACAAATGGAAAGAGTTGTGCCAAGACATAGATAGAGACGTGTGGGGGGATGGGTTCAAGATTGCGACGAGACGCATGAAAGCCCCTGCTCCGACTATACCAGCCGAAAAGATGGTGGAGATCGTGAATGCCCTATTCCCAGAAAGGGACGAAATAATATGGAGACCAACGGAGGTGGGAGAAGTTCCCCGTTTTACCGAGGAGGAAATGTCGGAGGCGTGTGGTAGGCTCAAGAGCGGAAAGGCTTCTGCACCGGATGAAATCCCCCCGGAAATACTAAATCTGGTGGCTGAAGAACAACCTAGGGTAATCTTATGGGTTATGAACCGCGCCCTGGAAAGGGGAAACTTCCCCGAGAGATGGAAGAAGGCAAGACTGGTGTTGATAAAGAAAGGGGACAAGCCACCAGATGAACCGTCCTCATATAGGCCGGTATGTCTACTCGATACGATGGGTAAGTCAATGGAATATCTGCTTCGGGGGAGATTAGAGGTAGACATTGAAGAGAAGGGAGGGTTATCGGAGACCCAGTTCGGTTTTAGGAAAGGAAGATCCACGGTAGGAGCGATAAGGCGCATAACCGAGATAGCCGGGGAGGCTATGAGGGCCAAGATCTGTGGGATAGTAACGCTGGATGTTCGGAATGCTTTCAACACGGGGATTGTGGCGATAGTTGAGAAGTTGCGAAAATTAAGAATAGCCCCGTACCTGCTCAGGATAGTAAAGAGCTACCTCGAGAACAGGTGGACAGGGCCGGAGGTAGAGGGCACTACCCAGTGGAGGAAAATGACTTGTGGTGTTCCGCAGGGATCGGTCCTGGGCCCAACCTTGTGGAATATAATGTTCGATGTTGCGTTACGCTTACCCCAACCGGAGAACGTTAAGGTGATCGGATATGCCGATGATCTGGCAGTAACAGTCACGGCCAGAACGATGAGGGAAATCAAGGAGGCGGCGAACACGGCCATTGCAAAAGTAGAGAGATGGGTAAGGGGCAACAAGCTCGAACTTGCCCCTGGAAAAACCGAACTGGTAATCATAACCAGAAAGAGGAATCTCCCTATCATGAGAATAAGGGTAGGGGAGATGGAAATTGGCCCGAGCCAGGCGATAAAGTACCTGGGCATTTGGCTCGATTCGAAATTGACATACGGGGTGCATGTGACGAAATTGGAGGAAAAAGCCGGGCGAGTGGCAGCAGCCATAGGCAGGCTAATGCATAACACCAGTGGACCGAAGGCCAGCAAGAGGAGAGTGCTGTGTAGCGTGGTGCACTCCATTCTCCTGTACGCGGTCCCGGTATGGGTAAGTGCAATGGCAGTGGAAAGAACACGAAGAAGATTGGCCAGGGTACACCGATGTGCAGCACTGAAAGTCTGCAGTGCCTACAGAACGGTCTCCTACGAGGCAGTGCTGATACTGGCAGGGATCCCTCCCATTGACCTTCTGGCAAAAGAAAGGTGGGAGATATACGAGGGAAGTGGCAGGAAGGAGGCCAATGATAGACTCTATCAGAGGTGGCAGGAGAGATGGAATATCTCGAGTAAGGGAAGATGGACGAGGAGACTCATTCCAGATATTAAAAGATGGGTGGAGAGAGGACACGGGGAGGCTGGGTTCTACCTTACTCAGGCCCTAACAGGACACGGATGTTTTGCAGAGTACGTCTACAACATCGGGAAGATTGAAGATCGAGAATGCATGTACTGCGGGGAGATAGACGACGCGGAGCATACTGTGTTCTGGTGTAGCAGGTGGAGAGAAGAAAGGCTACGAGTCATAAACAGGCTAGGCGGCCCAGTTACACCCGATGACATGGTGTTGAGGATGCTAGAACCAGAGGAAAACTGGCAACTCTTGGAGGACATGCTAACATCAGTTATGAAAGTCAAGGAAGTAGACGAAAGAAACTTGAACCTCTAATCGTTTCAAGGAAGTAGTAATAAGAGGACATCTCTGCGGAGGCAGATTATTTCGAACACCTAACACTAAGGTTGACCTGATATTCTGACGGTAAGCGAGAGCGGTTCCAGGATATGAGGAAACACTGAAGACAGGGAGGGGGCTCCAGAGGGGTTTTAGCTTGGTTAGAGTCCAGCACTACCCAGCGTGGGTGTCCATGATGGATTTCCCCTTCTCCCCCCCCCTCCCCTGCAAAAAAAAAATTCACAAAAGTCCCTTTAGGTCGAGGTGAAGAAAGGCCCACTCAGGGCCAAGCGACCCTTTAAACAATCTACAATCTATGTATATGAATCATCTGAAAACCTACCCCGTACAGTGATAAATTTGATGTTAGGGCGGTATCAAACGAGCAACATATCTATATTAACAAAAACAAAACTGCCCAATCATAAGCAAAATTCAAAAAACTGCATTTAAAGTACTCCCTGTGAGTGAACACAAGAATTACTTAATTAAGAAAAAGTCAGGGAATTTCCAGACGTGATGTTGGAAAGTTGGAAACCCATCATCAATTTAGTCATTGCACCCTTTCACTGTGGGAACCGGCTAATTATGCGAGGATGGAGGCATACTTAAATGCCAGAACCGACCGAATCTGTATGTGAATATGTTTATAATATGTTCTAAACTTCAATTTGGCACACCCACAAAAAAAATGCTCTTTTCTGTTTTTGTATATACACTGTTTTCTACTTTATGTTTTTATAATAAGTACTTCATTCTAAAACAAAATTTATTTAGAAATCTGTAAAATGTGACATTTTACAATATTTACAAGTAACATTTTGAATTCAATTAAAACACACCAATGCGGGAAATGGACACATCCGCAAACGTGACTCATATGTAGTTGCGGGAGACATACAAATACGCAAAGCCTTACGGCAGCCGCAGTGAAAGGATTAATTATTAGTCATGATTTATTGGACTAATACCACCTCTGATTCAGTGACTAAGACTAATTTACGACTGATGATTACCGACTAAATTAGTTATAACTAATTTAGTAGGTCAATTTCAGTAATGACTAAAAATTTATTCAACTCTGCTGCGGGTAGGTATAATATAAAACCAGGTAAAATGAATTTGTTTATTTTATAAAATGCAAATGAATTGATATAAATATATACAAAAAAATTACAATAATCAGTCTAGCAAAATTTCATCCAATGCTGGCCGGAATGACATATTTATACTTTTTTGAGTTCGATATTAATTATAAAAAATATTTTAAGAACAATTTCTTTCAACAAAATAGAAAATTTACAGGTAGTATAAAAACCTTAATCCTACAATACATACAATTCTATAATATTGTAATTAATATAAGAGAATATAATATCAAAATATACGATGACAAATAATATAAAACAGAGTAGGGGTTTTTAAAATATTCAGTTAAAAAAATATTTTACAAATTAGAACACATAAAATTGAACTAAGTATAACTTTTAAACTTTTTCGAGAAGTTTACCATCGTAGTTCTAAACACTGAAAATATGCCTTTACGAAACAAAAGTACCAAAAACAAATTAAAAACTACATAATTACAATATAAATATATTTTATTACATAAAAACAGAGGTAACGTCAATTGTATTAAATTATATAGTACAAAAAATAGGTATGATTAATAATAAATAATGCAAATAAAATGACAAAGGCTTAAAAAAGACATTACACAGATAAAATGAATGGCTACAGTACAGAAAAATATAACAGCCCGCATTAATCAAGCAAAAATTACAAAAAAAAAAAAAAAAACAAAATGGGAAACAACGAAACAAAAAAAAATCGCTACCACATCTGCAAAAGACAAGATTTTTAATGGGAAATTCAATGTTTTGCAGATAGGGCAGCCAGGACTCAAGTCCTACAATTCAACTTAAGAGATATGTATTTTTTGTGTCCACAATTTTGATATAGATTCTACTTAAGCCCACGTTGGCGATTACACTGTATTGTCGATTATTAAAATAAATATTACCACCAACACATTTAAAGAACCTAAGAGATATGGTTTTTAGTTATAAAAATTAAATATTAAATGGTTAAAAATCAGTCAGTTAATTCCTATAAAGAAAAATTTTCAGTCAATTTATTGAGAAATAATTTATAAGAGATTCGCAACAGATCTACAAACGACAAATAACAGACGAAAGTTTGATTTTCGAACTTAGATTTGCAAATAGTGCAGAGAAGTTTAGTTAAGATCTCTTTGAAAGGAAACATAGAATAAATTAACAAGCACTCAATTATTTTAATATATTCAGTGATGGAATGAGATGTCTTAATATTCAAGTGCGTGATTTATAAGCTCTGACAAATTTGGGTGGATGGAAGGTGAAGCGATCTAAGGAAAACATGTTTTATGAATGTTGGTCCACTTTTTGTTTAGATTTACAATAAAAACATTTTTGAAAAAAATTGAACCGCCACTCTTTTGAAGACGGTTGGGGAGGAATTGAAATTTTTTAATAATGTAAATAAAAATCCTTTTAAAACTATTTTATACCTGATAGGAGTATAAAGGTTTATGTTAGTGAGAGGAGAGGGTGGTTGTGTTGGGGATTGGGGGTGTTGATGTGTTGTATAGCAGTAGGGGGACCTTAGGGTGCAGTTTGTCCAGAAACATCTAAGCATGTGTACTAATTAGGGAATGCAATACCGAGATCCCGATTCCCGAAATTCTGGAATCCAGGCAAATTTTTTATCTCGGCAATCTCGGGACTGCAATAGCCTAGATCCCGGGATTTTCGGGATCGGCCTCGATTATAGCAGATGGGAAATGACGACGATTGTTATTGTAAGCGCTTGCGCTTAGCCTGGCTCTGAGGGTGCCTTTATTTCACGCAATTAAGTGTTAACTTGTACCCTACTAGTAAATAGTTGGCTGTCGAAGGTAGACATGTACCGTAGGTGTTCCGCTGTTCCGTTGCTATTAGGGATTGCAATTTACCGGAAGTTTTAATAACCGGTAAATCGGTAAATAAAAATGTAAAAAACCGGTTAACCGGTATTTACCGGTAATTTTTAGAATGGATGATTAGGGTGGCGAAAATAGCAATTGTCTTTTTCCATGTACAAAATTATCTAAATTTAACAAAAAACATTTTTATATACGTATATTTAACATAATGAACAAACAAAAGGTTTTTTATCAAAAGGAAAAAATATAAATGAAATAAATTTAAATAAATAATTATTCTGTAAATATCAAAAATATCCACTTAAATAACAAAAATTATAAACATAAACTCAAATAGGGCATTTACTGAATACCTAATCTAAAAATACAATATTTTTTAAAAATAGCCCGTTAAAAGGGTTAGTTTTTCAAAACTATATCTGTTAGTCGTCTGATATTTGTGCATAGAATTAGAATACCACCAGCTGAAGATGCCCTTCCTCAATCGATATTGGTGGGTCGATAAGTTAATAAGAATTGGTAATAACATACTTTTGAATGTATTCCACGGATATTGCGGCAGTGAAATATTAAATTTTCTATCGTAAGATATTGTCAATGTCTCTCTTGTATTTCTTAGGGCTTGGTGTTTGGAGTTTACTTTTTATAAGTAATATTATTTACTTATTATTAAAAGTGCTCGGTGTTGGGACAGTCAATCTGTATTTAGTGAATACTAGTCAGTGACATAAATAGAAACGTTGAATACGTGACATATCGTAAGTTCAGAATTTACCGAAATAACCGGTAAAAAATTAAAATAACCGGTAATTATCATCATGTGTTTTTTGTCCCGATTACCGGTTAACCGGTTAACCGGTTAACCGGTAATGCAATCCCTAGTTGCTATTTATTAAAAGTTTCACTGGTTAGCTAAGGTATTTATTACTCTCGAAATGTCAACTAATTATCAGCCTCATTCTAAAAAGGCAGATGACAAAAGCTCAGTGTGGCATTACTTTTTGCCTGACAATGCTGGAGGTAGCAGTGCAAAATGTACAAAATGTTCCGCTATACTACTCACAAAAGGAGGTTCTACAAAAGGTTTACTGGTCCATTTATTAAAAATTCACAGAATCAATTTAAAAGAGAATCGAAAGAAAAATGCTGAGGCTGAGGCCTCTACCAGTACCAATATGTCACAGGAGACCAAATGTACACCAAGTAAACAGAGGAAGATCACAGATGTTATTAATCCGAAGAACGATAAAAGTCTTGAAGCGTTGCTCTCGAGAATGACAGCTTTAGATGGACTTCCATTTTCATCGCAAGACTTACGTGAGTTGCTGGAAGCCAAAGGTTTCAAGGTTCCCAATTCTACAGTTACAATACGATATAAAGTTATGGAATATAGTAAGAAAATCCGATCTTTTGTCATAGAACAAATTAAACTTCAAAAGAAAGAAAACAAACGATTCTGTGTAACTTTTGACGAGTGGATATCGATTTCTAATAAACACTATATGAACATAAATGTTCACGGCCATAACAAAATGTGTTGGAATATGGGTTTAGTGAGACTTTAAGGATCCATGAGTGCTGAAGTCTTAGCTAAAACTCCTGAAAAACGACTCAACGATCACCATCTCTCTCTTTCACATGATATAGGGTGTATAACTACAGATGGAACCAACACTATGGTTAAAATAGGTAAACTTATAAACCCAGTTAAACAGCAGCTATGTTTGGTACACGGTATACAGCTTGCTGTCATTGATGTCCTATATAAAAACGCTGCAATCTCACAGTTAGAACAAGCTTATGTAAATGAAGAACAAGACGACCAAGAGGACTCGGACGATGACGTCGATGAAGAAGACGAAGCAGAAGAATTTCAAATTTCTACAGTTCCATCTCATCAAGTAAATATAGAACTCTCTGATAACTATGACATTCATTCGATCATTTCCAAGATGCGAAAAGTAGTTAAATCCTTTAGGAAATCGACAACGAAAAATGACACGTTACAAAAATATGTTAAAGAAGAACATGGAAAGGAACTGAAATTGATATTAGACTGCAAAACAAGATGGAGTAGTCTTCTGATAATGGTTCAACGTTTTGTTTTTTTTTGGAAAAAATGCATAAATAAAGCAATGATCGACTACAAAATGACGCTTCTCTCGGAGTCAGATTATAACTTACTTAAATATTTGGTTCAGCTGTTGGAACCAGTGAAAATAACTGTTGAAGCCTTATGTAGACGTGATGCAAATTTGTGTTTATAAGATACAGCTTTAAAATTTATGTTGAAAGAAATTGCAAAAGTCATATCTTCTCTGGGACTGCAACTGCGAGACACTTTAGTGACGAAGCTTCGAAAACGAATAGAAGAGCGCTGCACGATTTTCTCTGGTGTTCTTCGTTATTTCAGAACCCAATGGATACAGAAATTGACGACCTCTTCAGCATTCCTAAAAATGAAGTCATAAGGGAAACTTTAGAAGAGTTAATTAGAAGAATGACTGACTACGAGGAAGCTGATGGAGATGATGAGAACTCTGATGCAGAGGACAATATGACTATTGCACAAATGATTCAATCAGAACAAATGATGAATGAGCAACCAATTAAAAAGAGATTAGACAATGCATTGAAGAAATGTATGAAATCATTCACATTTCGAAAAGAAACTAATTCTACTAATATATCTGCTTTGTTAATACAAGAAATGAACTTGTTTGAAAATAGCGGAACTCGTGGACTGTACTCACAATTAGCATATGACTATTTAATTGCCATTCCGCCAACAAGCATAGAATCGGAAAGGGCGTTCTCTGTTGTTGGTGGACTTTGTACCAGCATCAGGTTACGGCTGAGTGACGAAGTATTAGATGAACTTTTGTTTCTGCGCAGTAACTTTCAAAAATGAATGCAGTTTTATTTTATTAAAAAATACTTGTTTTTGTTTTTAAAATGTTTAAATATTATAGTTTTGTTTTCTACCAAAGAGTTGATTTTTTGTTGTTTATGCTTAATATTATATATTTATACAATATAAATAATACAGGTATACGTTTTTTTAAATAAACATATGTATGTTTCTTAATAAAGCTCAAAATATAATATATTTTTTTAAGTAGTTCTGACTCACGATCAATCCCGGGATTCGGGATTTTTTATTTTTAATCCTGAAATCCCGGGATTGAAATTCTGCCTCGGGATTGTATTCCCTAGTACTAATGTAAACTGGTTCTTTAATAATTTAAATGGAGGGGTGCGGGTTTGGGGAAGTTCTGCTTGGAATGAAATAGATTAGATATTGAATATATATGATATAAAAAATGTTTTCGAAATTTTTTGACCAAATAAAAAAGGGCTGAAAACCAGCTTTACAGGTCTTCCTCCTTTGTTCAAGAGGTTATAAATTACCCTGTATGTATATTCGCACTCGGCCACAGCCAGCTGCGTGAGGATAATACAAATTATCTAGTCCATCACTAAATATTTTTTCAGTTTTGAATATTATATACAAGATTCAATGACATTTGTATAAAATCTCTAACATTCCAGACGTAAATCAACAACGACCAAACAATTTACATACATAGTTCTCAAAAATCTGTCATTTCAAAATACAACAGTTTATTGCGTTTATTTCAGTTAAAGTGTCGTAACTCCAATGTTACCCAATGGTTTTCAAAAGAAAATGCAACGTCTTAAATTTAAACAACAATATCAAAATAACAGCTAACCCATCAGAGACTCCATTAAATATGATAAATGAGAGTCATAACAGATTATTTTTAATTACTCTTTCTCCTTTTGAAAACCATCAGTTTTACCACCATTTGCTTGTGGAAACATATTTATTACATATAACCTACATTTTAACTTTCTATTTAAAGTTAAACATACATTTGTTTCCGTCATAGGCGACAATCACCCAGGGCTAGAATGGCTAGTAGTACTACCGAGAAATTCTTAAAAATTGATTTTATAAAACAAATTTTGTGCATAATTTTATTTAGTTTTAATAATAATAACACCACAGGTAATACAATCACCTTTATCCTGAAGAGACTTGTGCGAATGCGGGCTACTAGTGGAGTGCTCATGTTGATAAAAGTCGCTTAGTTTTTGTTCCCGTTGGCACTTTTAGAGTAAAATGTATGACCTTGCCAGATATATGGCTTACACCTTGTAGATTAGGAATCCACTTGTCGTAAAAAGATCGTAATGAATATAAGGGCACAAATCAAAATTTTCTAACTAACCACGCCACGTAATAGAGCCAATCATGAAGCATATTTTATAAAAAAATCACTAAATTCTCTGTAGAATTTCTATTTTTAAAATAAATAAAGAAACGAACTTTTACATAGACCTATATGGCAGTAAAAAACAAAAATCCTCATTTTCTCCATTCGACTACAGCAGAAAATGAATTATTTTTCGAACACATTTCCTTTCCCATGACGATAACTTCCGAACTAGTATATTTATCAAAAAAAATTATGCTTTATAAGATATTCGCTATATTTTCTACATTACTAAGGTTCTTAAATAAGATTTTTTGAGGATCTAATAACCGAGATATTTAATAATGTGTAGTGTGTAATTTTCGAAGCTTATCGGCAGTGTCATGTTCGCTGGAAATACTCATTATCCCACTACTTTAAGAGTGTTTCAACAACCCACGCTGCTTCCCGCAACGGCCTATCGTTAAAGAGATAGGCGTGTTGTAACTCCTGTGGTTTGTGATATTTCTAAATTTTTTATGTCTTGAAAATGATTAATATGAAATAAATATAAGTATATTTGTTGATTATTAATCCAGTGTTATGTGGACCTACATAAAATTTGTATGTAATAGATTAATACATTATAAGAAACTCCCTAGCTTACTGTTTGCGAGATACTTTCAGCTGGTATGTATTTTTTCAGTAGAATTTTCTACCATATATGGCAGGTAATTGATGTATGTGCTTTTTAAAACAAATTAAAATGGAAAGTACTACTGACAGCACAAGTTCTTAAAGTGAGTTTGAGACAAAAAATAAAATTTAGTGTAAAAGAGACTCATATTAGAAATTATGTTATTTGTAATCTAAGGTTCTGCGAAATCGTTTGCAACATTTATTGAATGTTTAAAACTCCATGAAAAAATAAACAACCAAAGAGAAGATGATCTATATTCTAGAACTATGTCATTTCGGAAAACAAACAGTTTTGACGGTTTGGTTTGGCTATTCTAGTTTTACTAGCAAAAGAAATATAGAACATTTAAGGAGAAAAAAAAATAGAAAAGGAGAAAGAAATTGAAAACAGTTCAGATGGCCTGTCCAATGACCTCTTCAGGTGTGACCTTGTGTGAAACTAATTTTTTTCATAGAGAAATGTTTTGTTATCAGAAGGCATCAACAATAAAAAAAGTTTTCTCAAGTAATGACCACGAACACAGAAAAAGAAATAAGACTAATAGCCCACCAAAATCCCATAATTTTCGAAAGAATTGGTGCTAAAGATTTAATAGCTATGGAAATTAAATATCATGTTTCATGTTTTTTAAGTCACAATAGAAAATACAAAGGACTAGCTAACAATAAGAATAAAGTGGAAAAAGGACAATCAAGAGACCAAAAAAATGTAAAATTTTTGAGAAATATTTTTAAGCAAAAAGGATATGGTATGTCGTCTATGAGAAGTATTTAGAATTGGACGGATAAAAGTCCAAAATACAGATCAGTAGACTACTTATAAATACATTTACTGACAAAGGAAACGAAAGCATATATTATATTACTAGCTGACCCAGCAAACGTTGTTTTGCCATATAAATTATAAATTTTTGTCCAAAAAATAAAAATAAAATTTCTGGATAGGGCCACCCTTATCACCTAGGAGTATAAAAAATAGCCTACGACCTATTCTCAGACCTACCAAATATACACCAAAAATTTCAGAAAAATCGGTCTAGCCGTTTTGGAGAAGATACATAACAAACACTGTGATACGAGATTTTTATATATTAGATGAGTCGAAAAGAACGCTACTTCGCACACTTAATTCAGTATTACAAACTGGCACAAATCATTACATATTTGATGTTTTAAAAATTCATAGGGAATTCTTTTCTTTTAGATTGCGGCAGTAAGGTTTGTTCTTATAAAAAAAAGCACCTATTAGTGCTTCTGCATGGGGAAAAAGTCCTGCAAGAACTTCTCCTTCAGAAGAAATGAAAAACTACTTACCAATACAAATGTATTTGAATTAGATGAAGAAAGTGAATAGTGTATATCTTTAATTTGCATTTAAAGGAAGAGGGTCCATAAGGCTGGTTCGCTGAGAGAATCCCGGTCATATAGTGTAAGGAATATCGACGGAGCTCTATCTTTCCTTGTCTTTATTGAAATATTGTTTGTAACCTAATTTGTAACGTACGTTTTAATCTTTGTGGTCAAGTTACGACCGATGTGCAGCATTTCTATTGTTCAACAGCAAACCAATTTGCATAATGCATGTCGTCGTCACATGCGGCTGGCGATTCCAGGGTCGATTTTCTCGGAAGTCGGGTATAGCAGGTATAGTGCACTTATTTCAATTAGTGCCTAAGAGGGCAATTTTAGTCTTGTTCTATTGTTAAAATAGTAAACATGCGTCCTGGTGAATTTTTAAATCTGCAATCACAGCAGTTACTTTTGAATTTGTTGGAATATTTTCGAAAGGAAAATGAAAATGGTGCACCTTTATTGTCAATAAAAGCTGTTCAAAGGTGAGTGGGTGAGGCTTTAAAAAACTATGAGAAGACTGTAAGAAAAATAGCTAAAAACGACAAGAAAATGTGGAACCACAAGCTTCAGTTAAACGGAATAGTAAAAGTCCCAAACCGAGTTACATGATGCTGTAAAATATGAAACAGAAAGTGTTATCTGAAAATTTTGGAACATGGCTGACAGAGAGACTTTTGCTGGGGTTACAAAATCCAAGCATTATTGTTTTAGATAATGCTAAGTACCTCTCTCGGGTTGAAGAAAAACAACCAACCCGATCTTGGACAAAAGAAAAAATACAAACATGGTTAAAGACCAAAAACATACATTTCAGTGATACCGAATTTAAAGCCGAATTGCTCCAAATAGCTGGAGCTAACAGAACAGAGCAACACTATGTTGTTGACAATTTAATTAGAGAGCATGGACATGAAGTACTGCGGCTTCCACCATATCACTGTCAGTTCAACCCAATAGAACTTGTTTGGGGAATTTGTAAGGAGTATTACGACAAACACATCGGGATAAATGGTTTTACTGACGAAGCCGTTCTTGCTATGTGGAATGAGGCTTTATCTCAAGTGTCGAGCTCAATTTGGTCCAAGTGTGTAAATCACACAAAATTTTAGAGACATATGATCGAGAGGTTCATACTGAAGAAGTTATGCCTCTCATTATAAGTGTTAATAATGAAAGCGACGATGAGGACTCGGAAGAGTTAGACAGTGACGAAGAAAACTAAATTTATTCATTTATCTTATACTAGGTGTTTGTATTTTACTGCCATATTTGTTTTATATAGGGTTCGGCAGAATTGGTATTAAGTATATATTTTTATTTTCAGATTACATATACTTATTTGACAAAAATTCTATTAATGAATAAATAAGATTTAACTGCAACTATTTAAGTGTATTTATTTTGTATATTTGCTCTTATTTTTTACTTGAAACCAAACAATTCATATTGTAATTTATTGATTTAACTTAATTTACTGTAAATTTACAATACTGCCGTCATAAGGAGAATAGCTGCATCTGTAAATTGTCAGTTTTCGAGGAAAGTAAAAATCACGTTTGTTTTTTCCCCAATTAGAAAATCAATTGCAATGAATTCTAGGTACTTTAAATATTCAAATTCTAAAATTTTTTTAACTGCAGAACTAGGCTAAGTACTCTTGTGTGCTCATTTATTATTAGAATCTCATTTATGGCAAATATGTAGATGCGGCTTTTCACCTTATGACGGCTGAATAGATGTATTATATATGC
The DNA here is from genome assembly GCA_936432065.2 of Rutpela maculata. Taxonomy (NCBI): domain Eukaryota; kingdom Metazoa; phylum Arthropoda; class Insecta; order Coleoptera; family Cerambycidae; genus Rutpela; species Rutpela maculata. Next base: position 21,142,268 of record OW386294.2, on the reverse strand, counting down.
TTATAATTCAAGGGCACCGCACGTTGTATAGGTAAATTGGTGGCCTGTCAAATTTGATGAATTTTTGATATGTTGTAGCCCAAGGAACAATTTTAGTTTCTTAAATGAATACAAGGGTGCTATAAAACTATTTATAAAATGCCTTGAAAAATCTATTTTGCTGTAACAATATCCTTAATACCATCATAAAGCGACTTGTAGACTAAAAGGTCCCATCCTTATGAAGGTTGTTAAGGCCTTTTTAAATTCCATCATAAAACTCCTTAGTGAGGCATAGTGCTGCTCTTGAAAACCTTGTTCGGGCCGTTTTAAAACCTTTTTTAAAGCTGTCAGAAGCTTTTCTATTAGCTTCCTGCATTTCTAGAAAACACCTAGAAGGCTACCTTAAAACTGGTTTTTAAAACCATATTAGAACTGAGAAGCTATAAGAATGTCCACGAAGGAATCCAAATAATTTTAGTATTGCATTTATTTTTCTAAACTGATTTAAGCAAACACACCATCAGACTTATTGAAGATAAAATGGAATTTGAAATGTATAAAGCGTAGAGCCTCTCTAAGGTAAAAGGTAATAAAAAGCCATCAGGTATGACAAAAAAATTAAAACCAACGGCAGTTTATCGTTAAAACTACATAAGAAAGGCCCAAAAAACAAGAGCCCCTCAGAAATAATAATGATTTTAATACCCATACAAAATTTGCATGCACACGTAATCAGCAAATTTAAAAAAGTGGGCTGCTTCTTGGTTCCTACGGTAATTTTCAGTCGTTTCTTGTAATTCTACCTTAATTTGCTAACGAAAAAGTGACAATTATTGATAATTTAATTATAATTGTGAGATTGACCTTGAATATTTTTATATAACAAGAAAAACATGGCCGGCCAACTAAAAACCTAATTGTCATTTTACAGTCCTCTCCAGTGTTGCCAGGTCTAGTGAAATTTCACTAGATCTGGTATTTTTTTTAAAATCTAGTGATTTAGTGAAAACTTTTATGAAAATGCCCATTTTTAATGATTTTTGAATCATCCAATTTATTGCCCTCTACTGGTAGGTAGACAAACATTAAATTCGAGTTGCGATCCATTTAATACAGAACTGTTCACGTTAATCGCTACCACAGTCAGTAAACTCTACGGTTACCTCGATCAGCAGCTCTTAGACGAGAGAGACGTGCGGAGCGGGGAATCGAATGAAAGAGACAGACATATCTGATTTCCGTGCAAAAGACACAGACAAAGATGCCTGTAGGGTCTACAGCTGACATAGGCTGTAGACCCTAACAGAATCTCTTTCATTCGATTCCCCGCTCCGCGCGTCTCTCTTGTCTAAAAGCTGATAATTGAGGTAACCGTATAGTTTATTACCGTGAATCGCTACAATCGAATAGCCTGGGCTCGTTGCCCTCTAGCGTCTCATAGACAAACAGTACTTTCTAGTTACAAACCATTTAATACAATACAGAGTACGAAGTCTGGCAACGAAATAATCAGATAGAGGACGCTCAAAGCTATGCTGTGCTCAGAGAGCTCAAGAAAATTACGTGTCCTACAGACACTGCAACTTTTGAAAATTAAAGATGAGAGCTTTAATTTCAAATCTAGTGAAATTTTAGTAAGATTTAGTAACTTTTTAAAGCGCCGTCTGATAACTTTCAAAATTTTGATCTGGCAACACTGGTCCTCTCATTAAACTATATATTCTAGTAATGGTAATGACCTAGAACATTTACTCCAAATGAAGCCCTTTTAGTCTTTTTGTATACTATCACAAATAATCCCTTCCTTACAAAAATGCAAATGCACTTGACGAAGATCTCACATGGACTTGATAAAAGCTGTAATAAAACGTTTAGGACGTTGACATTTGATACAAAAAACTTAAAACTTAACCTCAAAATAATTTGTATGTGTGTGTTTTAACAGTCCTTTTAAAATGGCCACTCTTTTTCATTTTCTTCCACCTTTCCAAAAAAGACTTAATTACACATCAGTAAGTCGTGAAATGCTTTTAATTAACACACACATGCATCAACGACACTTCAGGCAGACATATTGTTTATTATTTTTATAATAAATGTTTTATTGAGGTTTTGGAAAGTGTTTTATGGAATCGAAATTTGCCTTTTAGATTTATAGAGGCCTTTTTTTCTTCATAACGGTTTCATCACAACATTTATCAAGGATGTTTTAAGAGTCTAGTTTTGTAATGGCCTTTAATAAGTACTAATAGGCATTGAAAATGTCTAGTTTTAAAAAGGATTTAAAATGCATTTATTGCAAATATGTTAAAACCATAAAGAATAATTTAAAGCCTCTTTAAATCTAAATGGAATTTAAGACGTTCATAAAACTAATTAGCTTTATGTAGGTTATGATAAATCCATTACAAATACATATTATCCTAGAAGCAAATTAGCTTTATAATTAGGTCTTACAGAATGCTTTAAAACTTACTATTAAGAGCAAGTATACTTGAAGCCTAAAAGGCCTTAACTACAACATCAATAAAGCACATGACTATTTCCTAACCCTGACAAACCTTTCTTAAAACCTCCTCAAGTCCAAATGACTTTTAAATTGTTCCTTGGGAGTTCAACTGATTCTGAACAATAAGTTCCTTTGGCAAAATTTCAAATTATGGACAGTTTCTCCAATAGATGGCTCCAAAGACTGGATACTTTATCAACGATTTCTCAAAACGTACTGCAGGGATTGAAATGATAACTACTACTACTACTAACACCGTTTAGTTCAGTTTAATACATCACATATATAAGTAGCCTTTAGCTTTGTTAAAATGCATTATCTTAGCAAATAAGTAAGTTGATTGATAGAATATTGCTGCTAGGTTGATACCGGGTACATCATAATTTTGGTACAAAACAAAGTTGATTTTATTTTTCAAGATATAAAATTGCAGTTGACTAGATGTCAATGAAAACTAATTATTTGTAAGACCTTTAAGTAGAATAGGAAGTTTTTGTTTATTTATATTACATTAAACTTTGTTATTAGCAAAAATTGCATTGCTGATTATTTTTATTTCTTTAAATATTTACTTATTTTAATCATTCATTAAATTTTAGGAAAGATAAATTTAAGTCATTTCTGCGCCTTGCAGCAATATTCCTTTTTTCTTCGTTTAATTCTTGAGACGTACCGTACTGTTTGTTGTGGTAATCCGGCAAATTCACAAATAAAATATATTATTCTATTTCTAAATCCCTGAATATAACGATCAATCAGTTCAATCAAGACCAGCAAGCAAATCGATAAGAAAAAGTGGTGGTATAATTAAGACACATGTCACAAAATTAAAACAAATGACAAATAGTACAGGAGTTACATATACAGATAACGGCAACCAAGTACGTATAAGTTGCAGATTGAATGCGCAACAATACAAAGGAATTTAAATGGTGGTGGCTCGACCAAGACGGCTATCGCATGCTAAAACCTGGCCCGCTGGCGCTGTACGTACTTGCTTACCGCTATCTGTATATGCTGTATATCTAAGTTTCAAAGTTAAGTCATTCTTATTATAAAACCTGACATGCCGTACATAGGATTTATTTTCTGCATGCACAAGGTATAATTAACTAAAGTTTTTTTGGTTTGATTTCTATTAATGAATGATTAAAATAAGTAAATATTTAAAAATATATACAACCAGCTATGCAATTTTTGCTGAAAATAATAAAGTTTAATGTACTATAAATAAACAAAAATGGTCTATTCTACTTAAAGGTTTCACAAACAATTAGTTTTCATTGACTAGACACAACTGCAATTTTATATCTTGAAAAATAAAATCAACTTTGTTTTATGCCAAAATTATGATATATCAAGCTAGCATCAATGTTCTATCAATCAATGTACGTACTTATGTATTTACTAAGATAGTGAATTTTAACAAAGCTACTTATATATGTGATGTATTAAACTGAAGTAAACGTGCATTCAAAAAACGTGATTTGACGTCACTTGCGGCAAAACCGGAAGTTCAGGCACAACATTCTAAGACCAAATAATGGTAAACAGTCTGATTATTTATTTACAGCAGTTATCATTTCAATACTTGCAATACGTTTTGAGAATTCGTTGATACAGATCGAGGTCCAGTCTTTGGAGCCATCTACCGGAAAAACTGTCCATAATTTGAAGTTTTTCCAAAGAACCTTATTGTTCAGAATCAGTTGAACTACAACATAACAAAACTTCATCAAATTTGACAGGCCACCAACTTATCTATAAAATGTGCGGTGTCCTTTCCTTTAAATAAATCTAATTAAATACATCAAGTAAAATATAAAACAAAGGGACGCCACTGTGCATTCGAAAACACCAACGAGCCTACGGTATCTTAGTTCAGACGTTCGTGAGGTCACAACATAGTTTAATAGGCATTTTGAAAATGTCTAATTTTAAAAATAACTTTAAACTTATTTATTGGACACATGTTAAAACTATAAAGAATAATTAAAGCCGTGGAATTTAAGAAGTTTTTAAAACCATTTAACTTTACGGCAAGTTTTATGTACTGTTTCAATCAGGGGTGGATGGGACCGGAGGGCAAACGCTCAAATGCCCTTCGGGTCGGTGGCTCTGGGGCCGGTCCGAGGTAATTAAATAGGCATTTGTTCCGACGGATAAAAAACCCGACGACCAAGAAAATTTAAACGGCAGCTCTTTTCCACGAAAGAAGTCTCGGATGTGATTTTCAGGCTGCTATCTTAAAAACTTGGCCAATGACATAAATGCCAGATGTCATTTATAAAAAGTTATTAACCCAATAACCCCCCTTTTGCATGTTCGTCCCAAATTCTGCAGGTTTGCTTAAGTTCTGATGTATTAAGGATGTATTAAGGATTAGGTATTAAGGGGTCTTCTTTCATTTTCTTTTGACCTCTGAAACTTTAGAATTATTTTTGTTTTTTTTTATGTTTAGATATGTTTATGTAGACAATATTAGTCATAATTATTATCGATTATTATTTATTGTTATACAGTTAAAAGGTTTACTTTTTATTTCGTTCCTTGTTTTTCAATGCCAATAAATTTTAATAAAGAGTATGGATATTTGCGTTTTTAAAAATGTTACCAAGACGGTAGCAGTCTGCTTTAGGCAGTGGTTGAGTCAGACTACGTGTTAGTACTTTGAACCTTTACATATTGTTTGCAATTACATGAAAAAAAGGAAAATTTGTTTGATGAAACCTATTTTTTGAAGAAAATGTTTTTGCTACTAGAATTTCTAACTTTTCATTTTAGAGCGTTTGACTTTGAAAAATGCAAAATTTTCGCCTGCATATTTTCCCCTTGGGCATTGGCCCACCAAAAAAAAAGTTTACTATTCCCTGGCCCACTCAAATTTGAGGTTCTAGTTCCGCGCTTGATTGGGCCGTTTCCCTAAAATTGCCAAGGCCGGTTGAACTGACCCCATCCACCCCTGGTTTCAATCTACTCTTTTACTTATGTTTTTAAATCAAATTTCTAGCTATCATAGAACTCGAGATATAGAAATGGGATGCATTATTGTCCCATCTTGTATAACTATTTTAGTGATTTTTTAATATTAGGTAATTCTTATCTAGCACATCAACTTACATGAAATGGCGAAAATCCCTAAAAAGCACGTAATATGACAATAAGATGAATAAAAAAATCACATTATCCCGTAAGCGGCAATTTGCGCTTAAAGCAAAAACATTAAAAAACATTGCTATTGTCAACATGTACTAAAATTGTTCTTTGCTCAGAGATGTTACAGATCGAATGTTGCAAATCACGACTCAGATGCAAAGTCGAGACTTATTTACAGAACCAAAATTAATACTTTCCAGGTAGACCACTAACTTCTATTCAGCCCTGGGTATCCATTAATAAATTATTTTACATTGTTAACAAAATGTTGAGGCAGTGAGATTCGTAGCATATCACATTCATTAAATTTAACATCAAATTGTGTATTTTAACAATCATTATTTCGATAACAGTAATATACTATTTAAAAAATATATAGCATATAAACTAGTATAAAGGTTCGAAATTGAACCACACCAGCAATAAGACATTCCAAGTAAGGAAAATTTCATTTCTAAAATAACACAAAAATTAACGGTCTGTATCTCACAAATGAAATGATCCTAACCTAATATTTGAGCTTAATTTCCACATACCTTGTATACAGGCTGTTGTAAAAGTTCCTGAACGATCGGAAATTCTAGCCACAAGATGGTGATTCTCTTCCTCACGTGTTTTCAAGGTCATTTGGAAACAACATTGTTTTTGCTCTAGGATTGATAGATATCTTTCCATAAAATGGAAAAATTATTAACCACAAAGTTTATTAAAGGTACATCAACAGAATGAGAAAGTGTTAGTTTCATAACTTAATTATTTTAGTAGTATTTAATAGCATTTTTGTATTCATTCGGGTATGGTTGCTAATTAATTTTCCAGTTGACAAGATCATTTTAAGCTGTATGATCTTAAACAATGCAGAGAGATTATAATGCAAATATATTAAAAGTGCCCCTACAATATTGGCAATACTGAAAATTTCATACCGTTTAGAAATACCTCAGTATCACACTTAGATACTTTCTCCAAATCACTAGCTGGAAGGAGATTCTGGGAAATGTCAACTTGGCTTTTAATGCATTCCTTGAAATAATGACACACAGTCTATCTTATATGTCGTGTAGTTGTATGCAAAAGTGACAGCTATTGTTAGTTGTTAAAAATGATCCTGTATAATTTTTTTACGGATACGAAATCTACATCTACAGTGTGTCTCATTTTCATTGGAATCACCCCATAAAAAGTTTATTTTAGCTGTAATTCAGATCCATTTTTTTTTAATATAAATCTTTGAAAAGTGCATTCTTGCGGTACATTACATTTTATAAAACAAAAAAGCTTGACCCACTGTGTTTTTTTCTTTTGGGCGGATGACGATGAAATCTTATTAGCGATTTTTTTATTTCTTTGAGGTCTACATTGGATTCAGCAACCCCTCGAATGAGTTTGTATATTTCGTAAAAAAATTTCTATTTCCTGAGAAAAAAAATATGAAAGTGTCAATGAAAATCCACATTTTAAAAGAAAAACAAATATGTACTAATATTCAATCTACGAATTTTTAGTTACCAAATAATTTTAATCCTTTCAAAGGACTATACACACTAATTAAACAAACAAATAAATAATAAAAACAAAGGAGTTTGGCATTGTATCACTAATTACGCAAATTTAAGAATATGTAGTAGACTAGGTACACTTACAAAACAAATGTTACAAATAAAAAAACAAATAAAACAATTAAATGTAGGTTCATTCTACTAAGTTGCCATCAATTGCTATACGTTTCTCTATCCTCTCATGATTATTACGAACAACATTTTTGAGTTCTTCCCTGGTGATTTCTTGACAAGCTTATCTGATGCTGTCACATAGTTGCTGCCTATTTTGAGGTCGAAAGTTGTATTATCTAATAAAACAATTAAATGTAAGTTCACTCTACTAAGTCATCCTCTATTGCTATACATTTCTCTATCCTCTCATGACTATTATAGTTGCTGCCTATAGTCAGCTTTAAATTGGTATTCCGTGTGCAACTTTGTGAAGCAATATCATGTTATACATCAAAATTTTCGGAAAAATATGTAGATTACGAATCTCGATGGGGCGTACCTCTCAGGGCTGGCCGAAGGGAGAAAATAAAAATAAATGTTACGATAAAAAAATAGCTGAAAATATTTTCTAAAATGTACTTATTCGCTTGAATCTCAATGGGGCGTACCTCTAAGGGGTGGCTGAAGGGAGAAAATTACCCTAAACAACCCCTATATAAAGATAAATGTTACGATAACAAAAATTGCTGAAAATATTTTTTTATATATTTATTATATATTTGTACAGTTTTAACAAAACAAAATTATGTTAAAATATACAGCTTTTTTTGCATTTTATAAATGGATTGAATCATTACTCGTCATCGGAATCGCTGTCCGGTGCATCGTCAGAGTCAGTATAATATCATTTTTCTTCATCTGTTCTAATGTTTGAACAAAATTCTAGATCAGCCTTTTGCATTCACACATTTCCGTGCAACTTATTTTTTGGGTTGAACATTTGCATCTTTGAGCACAATAATTTTTTTTACAAGAACATTTTATAAGATTTAGTATTTCTTCAGGTGCGCAAGGAAGAGTACACATAATGGATTCAAATTCTCCGTTGCCCAATTTCCAACCGTAATCCGTTGGTGGTGGTAAATTTGGATGAGCCTGTGTATCCCGATTCCATTCAGTACACTGGTAGTGGCATCTTTGTATTGCCGGTTTTAACGCTGCTTGAGTGGGGGGCATATTATCAGTAGAAACTTGCCTCTGTGCAAACAACCACCATCTTAATTCTGCTAGACTTTTAAAACATTTTTTGGATGCTGAATATAAAGAACAGAAAAAATCCTCGATCTGCTCAAAATCAGAGTCACTTAGTGTTTCGTTTTTACCTAAAGAAGCCAATGCCTAAAGCGTAGATGGAGTCCCTTCCAAAAACTTTTTCCAAAAACTAATTTTAGCTTTATCCTTAAAACCTCCTGTAACATCTAATCCTGAAAGGGCATGAAGACCTGGAAGTGCTTCAGCTTTTAGTGGCCCAAGGGCACCGAAAATTGGTTGCAAAGGTATTTCACGACCGCTAGAACCAATACAAATGAACATGGTATCCTTAGGTAATAAAGGAGCTCGCCTTACAGCCAGTACCAAAACATCTGTATCTGGCGAAAAAATTCTTAATATGTTTGCTCCCCTTTTAGATGCATCTAAAGAATGGAAAATTATTCTGGTACGGCCTCTTCGTGAGAACTTTTGAAATGATTCATATCGCCGCATATCACAGTACAAAGCACTGTATCCTTATAAGAGCAAACGATCTTTTTATTACGCATATTTCCAATAAGATTTTCTGAAAAATACTGGGTTACTTATATCTTCCTTGGTTGAGGTGTGAAACAAAAGCTTTTTAATGGTTGTATTCTTTATATGAGTTTTTTCGTCAACATGGTAACGTATAGGGTCTGTACCATTTTGCCTTCTGATTCTTTCTGAGGACTTAAGGGAGCCAATAATATAAGTATCAAAAATAACGTGTATTTCAGAATATAATGTATATTTTTTTAACAGTTTATTTGAAAACTGCTCAGATAAGTCAGAAAGGTAGACGCAATCTTTTAGCAGAAGCATCTGTACTTCTGCCATACCACCAATAACTGCAATGCTGAAAACAGAATCCGAATTGTTTTTATCCACGTTACGAAAAATTGGTTCCTTGCTTCCAATTTCGTCTAGAAGATGCATTAATTTACTTTTTCCCTGTAGATGAATCATGGAATCGTCAGGGTGAAAAAGTGATCGTGGTATTGCAGTAAGTTCGAAATTACCAATTATATCTTTTAAATTTAAATCGGGACGACTTCTGCAAATCAAGACACACCTAGAAAACTTATTGTCTTGCCTTAGTTGCATGACACCTGTTTTTGTATTCTTTTAACATGGACTTATCTAAACTTAAACCAGAAGATTTTAAAGGATCCCAGAAATTGGTTGTTTTATTTTTAATCCTGTTTTCAACAAAGTCGTTTTCGATTTTTTCACCTATGTCTCAAAAAATGCAATTTTTTAATTATATATTTCACCCCCGCTGGCGGGGGTGGGACTTCCTAATATTAATTTTTTAGTAAAACACATTATTTTTTATTATTTTAAGTAAGCTTAGGTCAATTTAATCAAAAAATGCAATTTTTTAATTACATATTTCACCCCCGCCGCGCCGGCGGGGGTGGGACTCCTTAACATTAATTTTTTAGTAAAACACATTACTTTTTTATTATTTTAAGTAAGCTTGGGTCAATTTAATTAAAAAAATGCAATTTTTTAATTATATATTTAAAAGGATTGTATAGGGGTGGTTTTCACTCCTCTGCCACCTTTGCGAGATGCGCCCCATACAAATTTGTAATCTACACATTTTTCCGAAAATTTTGATGTATCGCATGTCATTGCTTCACTATTTGTACAATTTAAAACTGACTACTATTTTGAGGTCGAAATTTGTATATCTAATAAAACAATTAAATGTAGGTTCACTGCTGTCACATAGTTGCTGCCTATTTTGAGGTCGAAAGTTGTATATCTAATAAAACAATTAAATGTAAATTCACTCTACTAAGTCATCCTCAATTGCTATACATTTCTCTATCCTCATGAATATTATGAACGACATTTTTAAGTTCTTCCCTGGTGAGTTCTTGAGCTTGTCTGATGCATAGTTGCTGCCTATTTTGAGGATGAGATTTGTATACCCAACAAAACAATTAAATGGAAGTTTACTCTACTAAGTCACCCTCAATTGCTATACATTTCTTTATCATCTCATGATTATTATGAAAGACATTTTTAAGTTCCTCCTTGGTGATTTCTTGAGGTTGTCTGATGCTGTCACATAGTTGCTGTCTATTTTGGGTTCGAGATTTGTTAAATTATTATAAAAAAAGTATTGATTATTTCATAAAATTTCTAAAATTTACTGGGACAGAGGGGAAATAACAATTTTTTGATGCGTAGATGATACACAATTTTTAATAAAAACCTATAATACTGAAAGTATAAAACATTTTTAAAATCAAAACTAATACTAAAAGCATGAAACTAACATTTTATTGTGTGAACTATAGTGAATAAACTTTGTGGTTAGTGATGTAATTTTTTATATTTTTCACAGTATCACCTGTGGGCCATACGGCTTCTTTTTAAGCAAAAATTAACACCAGTGAATTCCAGAATGAAAAAAAATGTGGTCCAGTGACGACCTTGAAAACAAGCGGAACTTCAAGATTACCATATTGCGTTTTCCTTGTAACCATAAGACTCCTGTATTTAATACTTTTTCCGAAAATGCTTTGTTTACGAGGTATTCCACCGTTTCGAGAAGCTGTATTCATTTTAAAATGTCACAGTAACTATGCACCCTAGTTTAGTTTATATTAAAGTAAAAATTGGCTTGATCATACTTTTGCTGCAATTTTCCAATTTTCACTTTGCGTAAACATTTTTATACAAATTATTCATAAAATTCACTATGAAAAAAAACCCATTTTCATTATTTTTAGCTTCAATCAACCGAACATCGTTTTATCTGATAGCCTAACCATTTGGCTACTAGTAATAAATGCCAGGAAATTCGGGGGCCGCATTCTACACTCAAAAATATAGGAAAAAGTTCATATGTTCAGTTTTTATAAAATATCTATGGCACCATTCAAGCTACAGTGATTTGGTACATGGTACACTGAAATTCCATATTCCATATAAAATCAGCATTATTAGATATATTAAACAGTATGATATTTTGAAATACTCTAACACATTTCGCACATGTATTTTTGATCAGTACCTTAAATTGTTAAAGCAATACTGGGAAGTAAAATTCCAAAAATCAAGAATTCTAGGTTTTCCTTTTTTTCCTGCTGACCTTCAGGGCTGTTGCAACCACCTCATCAAATGGGGTGTGGACTGTAGTAGGACCAGAAACAGGTCCTACTGTTTTAAATGCTTAAAATTAGCGAAGAGGAGGTATATGTGGGACCTCTTGTTGGATATACTTCAAACTTTCTCATTGGGAACCTGATAATGATTCATCAGACTGCAAAAACATAGAAGATGATGTAGTGGCAGCAGAGCCTGCCTAATCTATCCCGCTCAAGTAGATAACTCGAATATAAGCAATGTGGAAGTTAAATTTAGGGAAGAGGGTTCATATCGAGATGTCGTCCACATCTTCTACCTCAAGAAAGTGAGGGAAATACAAATTGGTCTCATGGAGGTATACAGGGTTTTCTTAGTGACAGAAACGCAGGAGCTGGCACCATCTCATAGAAATGTTGTACCTCTCAAAGTAGAGGCGACTGCAGCCATCAAACACATCGACCCAGTCGAATCGAATTTCAGAAGCTTAATGAGACAGTTTATCCACTAGTTGTATGATTTGGATAAAAATATCTGGAAGCTAACGGATCTCTTGAGGTGTGAATTTGGAGTATCGGTGCAAGGTGATATTGGTAAAAAAATCGGTAACGGACTGTCCATTATTGAAAACGTATCCGTGTGTCCAGGCCATTTTTTTTTCTGGAAATTATCAGTAATTATATTAAAGAATTTCAAATACCAAAGAATTTCTAATTTTATCCCATTTGGCATTAGGAGGCAAAACTAGGACATGATTTTCAGTTTATTATTGGCAGAAACTATTTTACCGACCGACACCCAAAAATGTCAAATATTCTGAACGAAGTCCAGTATTTCCCTCATGTCATGTCTATATCTTTACTTAAAACTTAAAACAGTGTATTTGTTTATGAGAATAGTGATTTGTGAACCCCATTATTTAAAGTGTATAGTGTATATTCCAAAGGAAGAAATAGAGGTAATATAGAGCGTGATTAACACGGAAAAATAATAAGTTTAAAACTTAATTCTATCTAACAGAGTTGCAGTAATAATGGGAAAGAGAAAATGTAAATTTTCCAATGAACTGGAAAAACAATTTTCATTTTTAAAGAAGGGTATGACGATTTGGCTAAATGTACTATTTTCAATGTAGAATTTTCTATTACACAGGGGGCCTGCGTGATGTTTTGCAGCCCGTAAATACTAACAAGCATAAAAACCGCTGCCCAAGGAATCACTACTTCCACATCCAGATTCTCTATCCAAGTCACTCACAAGGAAAAGATTTTGTATGTGGAAATAATTGTTTATGGAACTTTAATAATATAATATTTGAAATCCTCTGCCCCAAAAACCCATAAAACGATACCCCACATTGGTAGTGGGGTGGTGGTGGTGGTGATAGAGGGGTGGTAGTGGGGGTGGATGAAGTAAAAAAATATTTTAAGGTTTCTGGTTCTTGTACATACACTAAATCACATTTTTTTTTCATCCCCTTTAATAATGGGGGTGGCTGATGCCAATTTTTTTTTGAGACCTTAGCTTCTCTTGTATATACTAAATACCAAATTTTATGGACTCTTACCGGCTTGATTTACCCATTTACCCCAAATTTACCCCAATTTACCGCCCAACCCTTCGACTGAATAAGATAAAAATATAACCTAGTTCCAGATCTCGTTAAAGTACATATGTGTACCAAATTTCAAGTCCATATCTTAAATGGTTCCAGAGTAAACGTGCGCACAAAAAAGTTACAGACAGACAAATTTTTTTTCGCTCAAACTTAAAATCTCGATGTTTCATGACATTTTAAGCCTATTTGAACAATAACAATTTTCAAAAATTTTATTGTCGTTACTATACTTCCACTGGATGTGGAAGTAAAAAACTACCCATGTTTCAACAATTACTCAAGCTGCTAGTACATTTTTTAAGAAAGTTGAACTAACTAACAAAGACTTAAATCGTGCAGCTAAAGAAGCTACATTTGTTTACCATACGGCGCGGCACGATTTTAGTTTTGATTCGGCAACTTGTACTTCAAAATTAATAAGTTCATCAATCAATTGAGGCAACAGCTATAGAAATATTTGTATGGTTTTCTGAATTAGACTTAAAAGTTGCTAAATGAAAAAGGCAAAGGTTTATCGGTGCTAAACAACTGTTAAACAAACTTACAAATCAAGAAGGATTTGATGGGAACAAATTCTATTGAATTGTACTTTTTATGAAGATTGCATAAATTACTTAGATTTGTGGAAAACGAATTTTGCAACCATTCAATATTTTGTTAAAGAAAAAAATTAGAAACTATTGAAAATTCTGCAGAAATTGTCAATAAACTTGTAAATTCGCGAATAGGAATAATTAATATTGATAACTTATTTTATGAGGTCACAGATGTTAATGCCGTTCTTGAAAAATCTTCCTTTCCAAAAGAGACGACACCAGTTCAAAAATGGATCAGCATTTTTAACAATTTAAAATCTGATAATCTTCGAAAAATTGTTAAATTTTTATTTTTTTTGTTTACCCGGAACTTCTGCACCAGTAGAAAGGATATTTTTAATAATGAAAAACATTTGGTATTCTGAAAGGGGAAGATTGGACGTGTCTACAGTAAAAGCTTTACTACGAATTAAAATTATTACGATCTAGAATGACGCACTTTCTATGACAAAATTAAATGTAATAATGTGTTTTTAAAGAAGGTTGTGAGCTCCAAAAAATATGACTGGTTTAAACAAAAATCAGACCAGCCACAGCCCCCTACTGATCCTACTGCCAGTGATGGAATTTCTGATAGCGCTAATGAGCAGCCATCGACCTCCAAATAAAATGTAAATGAAAAAAATTGTGTCCGTTATTTTATTTCTGAGAATATAGCAACTCTGCAAAAGGAACTTTGCTAAATGTACAAAAAATGACCAAAAACATACCTGTTGCGATGTTTGCAAGGCACTATGCCAAACTCTCAGAAACTGAGATGAGTTATGGGCCTTCGAACACAAAATTAATTTTTTTTTTGTCTAACATGTAACAGTACTGTTTTAAGATAAAGTGGGACCTCTTGTTGCACACATCGTCGAACTTTCTCATTGGAAAACTGATAAAAATCCATCAGACTGCGAAATCATAGAAGACGATATAGCGGCAGCAGGGCCTGCCCAACCTATACTGCTAGAGGTAGATAACTCGAATATAAGCAATGTGGGAAATAAATATAGGGAGGAGAGTGTACATCGACATGCTGTCTACCTCAAGAAAGTGAGGGAAATACCAATTGGTCTCAATGGAGGTAAACAGGGCTTTCTTAATGACAGGAAAGCAAGAGCTGGTACCGCTTCATAGAAATGTAGTACCTCTCGAAGTAGAGGTGATCACAGCCATTAAACACCACCTCGACCCAGTCGAATCGAACATCAGAAGCTTAATGAGACAGTTTATCCACTGGTTATATGAATTGGACAAAAATTCTGGAAGCCAACGTATCTTCTGAGGCGTGAATTCGGAGTATTGGTGCAAGGCGATATTGGCAAGAAAATCTCTGAATTCGATGAAAATATGCGGTGCCCATTGCGGTGTTACCAAGGCACTATGCCAAACTCTCAGAAACTGAGATAAGTTATGAGCCTTTGAACACAAAAATTTAATTTTTTCTGTATAACATGTAATAGTACTGCTTTAAGCTACACCATCATCAATGATAAACAAAAATCATAAATATGTTAGCGCAGTGTTGTCAATTGGCGGGTAATTACCCGATTTGCGGGTAATTTCAATACCGAGGGGGTAATTTTCTAACACTTGATGAAAGAGTGCAATTTCGAGTAATTTTCAAATATTTTCATATCATATCATATCATGTCATAGCATATCATATCATATCAATAGCAATATTTGACGTTTGTCATGATTTGACAACTCTTCAATCAACTTCAACCTCCAAGGTTTTAGGTTTTACTGTTTTACTAGTGTTTTACGTTTACCGTTACCTATTCAATAATGGTTATTGGATATTATATAATTATATATATAATGGATAAGTGGTTAGTAAAGGTAAGGATTAAATTAAACATGGTTTAAACTTACTGAAGTACTTAGATAATAAATAACAGATTGACTTAATAGAACATTTGTTTTTTAGAGACCAAGAAGTCACACAAAATCGCAAACGAAGACAAAAATAAAATCATAACCACTTTTTTTGACATTGTTGAGTTGTCTTCTGACACTGCACAAGATTTGTATAACTGCCTTAAGAATTCCATAGAATCAAAAACATTCCCATAAACAACTTAATTGGCTTCTCGTCAGATACCACCAATGTAATGGTGGGCGAGCATAATTCTGTATTATCATTTTTAAAGAATTTAAACTCTGGTATAGTGATGCTTAAATGTTCATGTCACATGATACATTTAGCAGCATGTAAAGTGTGCCTTAAACTACCCACGTCAGTAGAGGATTTGTTGCGAAATATAGGAGCACATTTTAACCGTTGCTCCTTGCGCATAGATAAGTTTAAAGAATTTCAAATTTTTTTTTAAAGTGAAAATCACCGAATATTATCTCCTTCCACTACAAGGTGGTTATCTTTAAAAACTGTGGTTGGCAGAGTGCTGGAACAGTATCAACCCTTAAAATATTACTTCCGGGAATCATTGTCATGGAGTCCCGCAGGGGTCAATCTTAGGACCTCTGCTTTTCCTCATTTATATCAATGACATTCGTTCATCCCTCACAGACAGTGCATTAGTATTGTATGCTGACGACACAAATTTTACACACTGCAATATCAATATTGATCAGTTGAAGTCTTGCATGGATGCCTTTATCTCCAATGTGGCTAACCAATTAAGTTTAAATGTAAATAAGACAGAAAAAATGATTTTTTCCTTACGCAGAAATGATAAAATAAACAACACAGCATCCGTCAAATTTTTAGGAGTTTTTTTAGACCCCACTCTAAATTTTGAAAGTCATGTTAACTATATATCTAACAAATTATGTAAAAGTTTATTTTTATTGAAAAATCTAATAAAAACGGTGAGTCAACAAGTTTGCATTATGACCTTTCATGAAGTCATACAATCAGTTTTAAGTTATGCTATCTTAGTATGAGGACACTCTCCACATGCAAACAGAGTATTTAAACTGCAAAGACGGGCAGTCCGTATAATAGCAAAACTAGAATACCGCGCCAAAGCTAGAAACGCATATAGTCAACTCAATATTATGACCCTTCCATGTAGATATATTTTTGAGTGTTTACTATACATAAAAAATAATAGTGAGTGCTATAATACTTTACAGAACACACATAATCATAACACACGGCACAAGGAGGATCTTAGAATTGAATTCCTACGATTAAATAAATCCTGGAACGCAACTCTACATTTGGCCCCAACATTTTTTAATAAATTACCTTTAAGTGTGAGATTTTTGGAAGGAAACAATTTCAAAAACACAATAAAAAAATTCTTAATAAAAAAAGCCTACTACTCCTATAATGAATTTTTAAATAACAATATCACAATTAATGATTTTTAATATAACAAATTCTTCTCTTTTATCTAGTATATAAGTTTTAAATCATGATATGTATAAATTTTAATATTGAATTTTATTGTCCAATTTACAATTATTATACTTCTATGTATGTGTTATTTTTTGTTGTATTTGACTTATGTAAGGAAGTGGAAATTTTCCTGTGCATCGATAAAGGTCTGTCTGTCTGTCTGTCTGTTGTATCTGGAATTCATGTCGTATAATTTAGAAATTTTAACAGACTTTAATACAATATTCCAATCAGAAAAACCTCTTCTGTATATGCTTAAGTCAGAAACAGAACACATTTTAAAGACATGCTGTTTGAATTATTTAGAAATAAATTATGTAAAAAGTGAAAACATTTTGAAAATAAACGATCAAAATTCTCATTTTTTGTCGCTTTGGAACAAATTTATTTGGGAGTATTAGCTACAGAAACATTTAATGAAATAAAGTCTATTCCGGTGTTTCGCAATCTGATATAGATAAATTCTTAAAAAGTTGCCTAGAATTTTATATTGAACTGGTAACACAAATTAAACAACGGTGTAACCTCAAGATGGGGACCTCAAGAACCCCCCAAGTAACAAGATTTATGTAAATTGGATAAGAAAAAAAGTTTTTATTTGTAAGTAACATGGTGATCACAGTGTAACATGGGCATTTTGGCTAAGCTCAATAATTTTGGTTAGCATAATTCAAAAATCGGTTCTCTTACGTTTTTTGGGAATGAAATAACGAGTCATTAAAAAAAAAATATCCCAATCGGTTGCGAAACAAGTGCTCTAGATAATTTTGAACGAAAAAATCACGATTCGTGCCACTGTGCGGCCTACCAATGTTTCCCACACTAAAAATTGTTATAAGATTTCTTTTAATATTGCCCTAGCCGCAGAAATCTTTTACATTCAAAAACACTAAAAGCCATTTTGTTATCTAAAAATGGGATAAATAATGAAGGAGGCATAGTCGCATTTGAGCCTAGTAAAGAAATGTTAAGCACAAACATTTGGAAGCAACAAATTTAGTATAAAGTAAAATATGTCAGTTCGTTTTCTTTAAGAAATTTTAAAACTCCCAACTTTTTCAAACACATCGATATTAGTAGAACTATTACAATTTAAGATACTGGTGAGTAAAATAACATGGTAGTCCTATTGATCTCAAATTGTACAGGACATTGAAAAAAAGTTGGTAAGATTTGGAAAATTTATTTAAAAAAAAGACAATACTTATTCATCTTTGCATCTGCATGAGGTACTATTTCTTTAAGAAGTTACATGTTCCATTTAACTTATGCCTTGAATACATTATTAATTTGTTAATTTGTTCATAGTATATTATTTAGGTACTGATTGTTGTAACACTCAAAATCCAAATTAATTAGTTCCTTGCATAAGTGTTTATTATCACAAATATTTTTTTTAAGTTCGTTTATTAGAAGCCAGAAACTAAGAACTGCCTACATAATGTTCCTTTTGAGATTTTATTTTTAAAATTTTTACTATTAGTATACTCTATAGTTATATGTATTAGTCATAAATACACATAACATATATTCATGTTATGATTTTTTAACCTACATTATATATTAACTTCTAGTTAAGAGCTGCTTCTTATGATTTATTCTAGTGTTTGATGTTTATTTCTAGTTCACAGTTAAAATTTGCATTTTATACCAATAAAATCTGTACATCTACAATTTTTTTGTATTATTTTGGAACTCGGTAAGTATTCTCCACTTTGTAATAAGTTATCTACATATTCTGTGTTCATAATATTATTATATAAATATAAAATAATCTTAGCAACAACACCCTGTGTAG
This sequence comes from Rutpela maculata, assembly GCA_936432065.2. Lineage (NCBI taxonomy): Eukaryota > Metazoa > Arthropoda > Insecta > Coleoptera > Cerambycidae > Rutpela > Rutpela maculata. Next base: position 21,123,366 of record OW386294.2, on the reverse strand, counting down.
TATAGTTTTGAAAGTCTGGTTGAAAATTTGAAAACAGCATAGGAAACAAACTTATTAATATTTTTTTTATATCATGATAAAATATATAACTTCTGTATGTCATTTATAAAAACTTGATGCCTATTTGTATTAATGACTTTTTATTTTAAAATTTAACAATCCATCAGTAGCTAAAAGTACAGGAGTTACGAGTAAACCAATATGCCTGTTCAAAATGAATGTATCTGTGTCCTCTACCCCCTGATTGTAGAATAAGGTGCCAGGAGAACGACACTTTACTTTTAGGTTTGTTTTGGTTTTGAGAAATAACAGTCCTCGGGTGTCAGGAGCATGCGCAGTTAGTAAAACGTGTTCTGTTTTAGTAACTGTGCAAGCTGTTTTACTAACTGCGCATGTTCCTAACATCCGAGGACTGTTATTTCTCAAAACCAAAACAAACCTGTTTCCGAAATATTCTTAAGAGCATTACAAAACATTACCACTAGAGCGTGTGTGACGCTAGTGTACGTCATGTTGGGTTAGAATTGTTTAAAATAAATATCTTTGCATGGTAAATTAGATTAGGATTAACAGAAAACGGGTAATTTGATCAACCGCTATGGGTAATTCAGCTTTTTGACATTGGCAACACTGGTTAGAAGATAAAGTACAATTATTCAAAGAAAAAAGAACAACAAAATTAAATTATAGAAGCTCTGACGCAAATAACAGCAGGCGACGAAAATTCCATATAAAATCAGAATGCCAGACACTTAAACCCATAGTGGGAAGTAAAATTCCCAAAATCAAGAATTCTGGGTTTTCCTTATTTTCCTGCCGATTTTCAGGGCTGTTGCAACCATCTCATCAAATGAGGTGCGGACTGTAGTAGGACCAGAAATGGGTAGTATTGTTTTAAGTGCTTAAAATGAACGAGGAGAATGTATATGTGGGACCTCTTGTTGCACATCACCTCGAACTTTCTCATTCGACGATCCATCAGACTGCGAAATCATAGAAGACGATGTAGCAGCAGCAGGGCTTGCTCAACCTATCCCGCAGGAGGTAGATAACTCGAATATAAGCAACGTGGAAGTTAAACGTAGGGAAGAGAGTGTATATCAACATGTCGTCTACTGTCCAATCTGAGATGATTTCTTCGAACACGAAAATTACATTTTTTCTGTTTAACATGCAACAGTACTGCTTTAAAAGATACCATCATAAATGATAAACCAAAAATCACAAATATATTAGAAGATCAAGTACAAATACTCAAAGAGAAAATAACAAGAACAAATAAAACCACATAAGCATTGACAAACAAAACAGCAATCGGCTAAAATTCCACATAAAATCAGCATGCCAGATATATCAAACAGTACGACATTTTGAAATACTCTAATACATTTTGCACGTGTATTTTTTGTCAGTATAAATCACTTAAACAATACTGGGAAGTTAAGTTTCAAAAATCAAGGATTCTGGGTTTTAGTTATTTTCCTGCCGATCTTCAGGGTTGTTGCGACCATCTCATCAAATTGGATGTGGACTGTAGTAGGACCAGAAACCCAATGAGAACACAATCGTTAAAAAAACGTTTTTTATAACGATAACCATGCGTTGAATAACCATTTTAGTGCAACGTCGATATTACATACAAATGTCCCGCTAAACAACGTTGTTCTTCACGTAATAATTAACGGTTTTTTTTCATCGTAATACCACTATAATTTAACGTTGATATTAGCGTTAGTAAAACGATATATTTTCTAGTTGAATAATCATTATAGTGCACCGTCAATTTTACGTACAAATGTCTCGCTAAACAACGTTGTTTTTAACGTAACTTTTAACGTTATTTTTTCATCGTAGTAACACTATAATTTAACGTCGATATTAGCCTTATTATTGATGGGTTTATAAAAGGAATACAAGTTAAATAATCACGTTTTTTTAACGTGTCTTTTAACGTCTTTTTATTATTGTAATATAATTACAATTTAACGTCGATATCAACGTTATTAAAGGTTTAAATAACGTTAAATATTTACTAATTATGTAAGTTAATTAAACGAAATTAAACTGGCTCTAGGAGGTCCTCCCATTTTCAAATATATGATTGGTTACAGAACGAGTCGTCATGTAGATGAATGGTCAATTAACAGGTTAAGCACATTAGTTTTATCATAAAACTTGGGTAGGTGCCTAACCTATTGAACAAATAGCACAAAACTTTTATGCTACCTCGGCCGAGCCACAAAATAATGATCTTTAATCTGATCCTTATAAAATCCATCCAAATAAATCGTTGTTCCCTGAAAGAATTTGAACATTGCAATTTATGTTTTTTAATTTCTATAAATTCATAAGACCATAAGCTAAAGCATGACAAATTATTGCCAGTGGTTTGTATGTGTCGCCATCTACAAATAACTTCTGCAACAACTACGTGGTAACTAGGCAAATTCTATGCATTAAGATAGATGAATAGAAAAACGTTAAAAAAACGTCAACATCTACCATTTATTTTACCTGTAGATTTAGAACGTGAGTGTATTTTAATATGTGGAAAGCATCAGTTATTTTAACGTTGTATATAATATAACTTCAATATCTAATAGTTATTAATGATACTAGTTTGGTATGAACATTATATAATTTTTAGCATTTAGCATAACGAAACATTTAGTATAACTTAACCAGGAGGCGAAGCCGAGTGACTTTATTACACTAGTTTCATTAATTGTATCATTCAAAATTTAATACATTTAACTTTAAACTTTAAAATAACATTTAGCTTTAAGATATGGTATATTTGTCATTAATTTCTTACGTCAAAAACACGTAAAAATTTAAATAATTAATATGTTAACGTAAAAATTGCATTTGATTTTCACACAAATTTATTTTTGGTATAATTTTGCAGTCATTAAAAATGCTTGGAATAAGCGTTATTTAATAATTTACTAAATATCTAAATATAACGTTATATTTTATAGCATGATTCATTAATATCTTACCTTTAAAACTCGTCTAAACAAAACTTTTTACAAATGTTATTTGTAACGTTATAGTTAGTGAAATTTTACGTAATTAGAATGTTCATAACAAACGTCGGTAAATATTTAACTTAGAACGTTAATTTAACGTCCAATGTTAGCACATGGTATATTTATCATTAATTTCTTACATCAAAAATACGTAAAAAATTAAATTGTTAAACAGCGATATGTTAGCGTGAAAATCACATTTGACTTTCACGAGAAATATATTTTTAGTGGATTTTGTCGTTTCCAGAACGTTAAAAATCAATGTTATTTAATAATTCACTGAATTCGTTATAATAATGTTTTAATGCGTGATTCATTTTAAATTTATAATATTACATTTCAGTAAATATTTACGCAATTAAAACGTTCAAAACTAACGTTGGTAAACATTTAACTTTAAACATTAAAATAACGTTTAGCTTATTGATCTGGTATATTTTTCATTAATTCCTTACGTTAAAAACACGTAAAATTAAATAATTAAATAATTAATATGTTAATGTGAAAATTGCATTTGATTTTCACAATTTATCTTCAGTGTAATTTTGCAGTCGATAGAAACGCTTAGAATAGACGTTATTTAATAATTCACTAAATATGTTAAAATAACGTTATATTTTATCGCATGATTAATTTTTCATCAATATCTTTAAAGCTTATCTAAACAAAATGTTTCAATATATATATTATTTGTAATGTTATAGTCACCAATACATTTTTACCCAATTAGAACGTTCATAACAAACGTTGAAAAACGTTTAACTTTCAACGTTAAAGTAACATCCATTCTTAACAAATGGTATATTTATCATTAATTTCTTACATTAAAAACACGTAAAAAACTAAATTGTTAAACAGTAATATGTTAATGTGAAATTCACGTTTGAATTTCACGCCAAATTTATTTTTAGTGCATTCTTGTCGTTTTCAGAACGTTAAAAATTTACGTTATTTGATAATTCACTGAATAAGTTAAAATAATGTTATGTCTTAAGGAATGATTAATTTTTATAACCTTATATTCAGTAAAATTTTACGCAATTAAAATGTTTAAAACAAACGTTGATAAATATTTAACTTTGAACGTTACAGTAACGTTAATTTTTAGCATTTAGTATTATCACTCATTTCGACCATTAAAAACACGTACAAAATTTAATTGTTAAACATTAATATGTAAACGTGAAAATTACGCTTGAATTTCACAGATAATTTATTTTCAGCGAATTATTGTCGTTTTTAGAACTGTAAAAATACACGTTGTTTGATAATTAACTGAATACGTTAAAAGAAGTTATGTCTTGAGGCCTGATTAATTTCTCGTTAATATCTTACGTTTAAAACCCGTCTAAATAAAACGTTTTTCCATATGTTATTTAAAACTATATATTCAGTAAAATTTTACGTACCTAATTAAAATGTTTAAAAACAAACTTTGATAAACCTTTAATTTTGAACGTTACAGTAACGTTTATTTTTAACACATGGGATATTCGTCATTCATTTCTAACATTGAAAACACGTAAAAAATTAAATTGTTAAACAGTAATATGTTAACGTGAAAATCACGCTAGAATTTCACAGACAATTTATTTTTGGTGAATTGTTGTCGTTTTTAGGACATTAAAAATATACGTTATTTAATAATTCACTGAATACGTTAAAATAACGTTATGTCTTAAGGCATGATTCATTTTTCGTTAATATCTTACGTTTAAAACGCGTATAAAGAAAACATTTTTTTATATGTTGTTTATAACCATATATTCAGTAAAATTTTTCGCAATTAAAACCTTTAAAACAATCGTTGATAAACACTTAACTTTGAACGTTACAGTAACGTTTATTTTTAACACATTGTGTATTTGTTATTCATGTCTAACATTAAAAACACGTAAAAAATTAAATTGTTACATGGTAATATGTTAACGTGAAAATCACGCTGTAATTTCACAGACAATTTATTTTTAGAGGATTTTTGTCGTTTATAGGACGTTAAAGATAAACGTTAACCCAACATAGTAGTTTAACGTTTCTTAATAGTAATTTTAACACTTTAGGTTATTTTGTGCCGTTACATTAACGTTTAAAAAATGTTCAGTTGAAAAGGCGTTTAAAAAAAACGTATTTTTAACCATAAACGTTATTTCAACCAAGGCAACGTTATTTTAACGTTTTTTTAACTATGGTGTTCTCACTGGGAATAGGTACTCTAGTTTTAATTGCTCAAAATTAGTGAGGAGGAGGTATATGTGGGACCTCTTGTTGCACACAGCGTCGAACGTTCTCACTGGAAACCCGATAATAATCCCTCAGACTGCGAAATCATAGAAGATGCGGCAGCAGGGTCTGGCCAACTTATACCGCTCGAAGTAGATAACTCCAATATAAGCAATGTGGAAAGTAAATAAAGGGAAGAGAGTGTATATTGATATGTCGTCTACCTCAAGAAACTAAGGGAAATACCAATTGGTCTCACGAAGTATACAGGAAATCAAGAGTTAGAACCGCCTCATAGAAATATTTTACTTCTCAAAGTAGAGGTGATCACAGCCATTAAATACCACAGTGACCCAGTCGAATCGAACATCAAAAGCTTAATTAGAGAGTTTATCCACTGGTTATATGAACTGAACAAAAATTCTGGAAGCCAATGAATCTTCTGAGGCGTGAATTCGGAATATTGGTGCGTGGAAATATTGGCAAGAAAATCGCTGAATTCAACGAAAAATGCAGTGCCTGTTGCGGTATTTGCAAGGCACTATGCCAGACTCTCAGAAACTGAGATAAGTTATGAGCCTTCGAACACGAAAATTAAAATTTTTCTGTAACAGTACTGCTTTAAGCTATACCATCATAAATAATAAACAAAAATCATAAATATGTTAGAAGACAAAGTACAATTACTCAAAGAAAAAAATAACAAGAACAAAATTAAAATACAGAAGCTCTGACGCAAATAAAACAGCAGTCGACTAAAATTCCATATAAAATCAGCATGTCAAATACTTAAAGCCATAGTGGGAAACAAAATTCCCAAAATCAAGAATTCTGGGTTTTCCTTATTTTCCTGCCGATTTTCAGATTGCAACCACCTCATCAAATGAGGTGTGGACTGTAGTAGGACCAGAAATGGGAACTATTGTTTTAATTGCTTAAAATTAACGAAGAGGAGGTGGGACCTCTTGCTGCACATAACGTTGAACTTTCTCATTGGGAACCTGATAATGATCCATCAGACTGTGAAATCATAGAAGAATGTAGCGGCAGCAGGGCTTGCCCAACCTATACCGCACGAGGTAGAATAACTCGAATATAAGCAATGTGGAAGTTAAATATAGGGAAGAGAGTGTATATTAACATGTCGTCTACCTTAAGAAAGTGAGGGAAATTCGAAATACAAATTGGTCTCATGGAGGTATACAAGGCTTTCTTATTGACAGGAGCTGGTACCACCTCATAGAAATGTTGTACCTCTCAAAGTAGAGGTTAGCTATAAAACACCACATCGACCCAGTCGAATTGAACATCAGAAGCTTAATGAGACAGTTTATCTACTAGCTGTATGAATTGGATAAGGAATTCTGAAAGCCAACGGATCTTCTGAGGTATGAATTCGGAGTATTAGGGCAAGGTGATATTGGCAAGAAAATCGTCGAATTCAATGAAAAAATTCCAAAACTCAAGAATTCTCGGTTATGCGCTGCATGTACTTTATGTAATCTAAAAAGGAACTTTGTTAAATATACAAAAATGGCCAGAAACGTGCCTGTTGCGATGTTTGCAAGGCACTATGTCAAACTCTTAGATACTGAGATGATTTATGGGCCTTCAAACGCGAAAATTAAACTTTTTCTGTTTGACATGTAACAGTACTGCTTTAAGCGATACCATCAGATAAACAAAAAAATCATAAACATATTACAAGATAACGATGTGGAAGGGAAGAGAGTGTTTATCAACATGTCGTCTACCTCAAGAAAGTGAGGGAAAAACGAAATACGAATTGGTCTCATGGAGGTATACAGGGCATTCTTATTGACAGAAGCTGGTACTGCCTCATAGAGATGTTGTACCTCTCAAAGTAGAGGTTAGCTATTAAACACCCTATCGACCCAGTCGAATTGAACATCAGAAGCGTAATGAGACAGTTTATCCACTAGCTGTATGAATTGGATAAGAAATTCTGAAAGCCAACGGATCTTCTGAGGTATGAATTCAGAGTATTAGGGCAAGGTGATATTGGCAAGAAAATCGTCGAATTCAATGAAAAAATTCCAAAACTCAAGAATTCTCGGTTATGTGCTGCATGTACTTTATGTAATCTAAAAAGGAATTTTGTTAAATATACAAAAATGGGCTTGCCCAACCTATACGCACAGTATACATAACTCGAATATAAACAAAGTGGAAGGGAAGAGAGTGTTTATCAACATGTTGTCTACCTTAAGAAAATGAGGGAAAAACGAAATACGAATTGGTCTCACGGAGGTATACAGGGCTTTCTTATTGACAGAAGCTGGTACTGCCTCATTGAAATGTTGTATCCCTCAAAGTGTACAGAATCAACTAGCAAAAGCTTTTGAGCTCTGTTTTAATAATAGATTAATAAACTATTTGGAATACCATAAATTGTTCAACTCAAATCAATACGGATTTAGGAAAAATAAATCAACAGTAACTGCTATTGAAAAATTATGTGATTATATTTATAATGCACTAAACAATAAAGAACAACCAATAGCTTTATTTTTTGACCTTAGTAGAGCTTTTGACACAGTTGACCACGATTTGCTCTTGGAAAAACTTTTTAGATTGGGAATACGTGGACCAGCTCATCAGTGGATCAGCTCTTATCTGAATAACAGAAGGCAAACTGTTGTAATTGATTCGTATAAATCAGATTTTAGGCAAGTGATAACTGGTGTGCCTCAGGGCTCTATTCTCGGCCCATTGCTCTTTTTAATATTTGTGAATGATATGAGTAGCTAGTCGATTTAGTTTAGGAATGTGCTGTAAATTTATTCCTAAATAAAGCCATTTTATTATTATTATTATATGCCTCATTCTTGCCTAACACCTAACGCAGCAGTCATCTATGCTGACGATACAAATGTTTTAATCTCCAGCAGCTCGTTAGAGACCACAGTCACTAAAGCTAATACATCAGTAGATGAGTTTTCTAAATAGTGCTTAAGCAATGGTCTTGTGCTAAATGCTAGCAAAACAGTTTTTATGTCATTCCTGCCCATAACTCAACTATATTAATTAAGGCTGAACATCAGTCAATTGTTCATACAGATAAGACAAAATTCCTGGGAGTAATTTTAGATAGTAAAATGACATGGGAAAATCACATTGAAAATATACTCAACAAACTAAGCAAGTCTTGTTTTATCATTCGATACCTGAAGTCCTCTGTCTCGTTAAATGTACTAAAATTGGCATACTTTGGCTCAGTTCAATCTAGTCTGTCTCATGTTTGATTTATGGGGAAATTCGTCTCACATTACCAAAGTGTTTATAGCCCAAAAGAGAATTATTCGTTGTATGGCTGGTCTATCTATGCAAGCACACTGTAAAGGGGCATTTATAGCCCTGTCCATCTTTATATATCCATCGCTTTATATATATTTTTAATTGTAACTAATATAAAAAGACAAGAAAGTTTGTTATTAAAAAATAGGGATATTCACAATTACCATACACGCAGCCTTAAAGAACTCCGGACCCCACTTTCTAGATTAAGCGTGTGCTAAAATTCCCATATTTTCAAGGGAATCAGCTGTTTCAATAAATTTACCCGCCACTTTGGTCACTTTGACAATTTTAACTCTTTTAAAAATGCTTTGTATAAGTACTTGGTTAGTAATGCTTTTTACTCTGTAGATGAGTATTTACAATCGTAGGTTTTATTATTATTTTATTAGTACTTGTTGGTATTATTGTTATGGGTTATTGTTATTTTAATATGACATATTTTATTTTTTTTTGTACTGACTAGTCTCATAAGTCATACTAAGGTATGACTTAATATGATGAATAAAGAACTTACTTACTTCTTACTTACTAATGCGAAATCATAGAAGACGATCTAGCAGCAGCAGGGTCTGGAAAACTTATACCACTCGAGGTAGATAACTCAAATATAGTAATGTGGAAAGTAAATAAAGGGAAGAGAGTGTATATCGACATGTCGTCTACCTCAAGAAGTGAGGGAAATACAAATTGGTCTCATAGATGTATACAGGGCTTTGTTAGTGACAGGAAAGCAGGAGCTGATACCGCCTCATGGAAATGTTGTACTTCTTAAAGTAGAGGTGATCACAGCCGTTAAACACCACATCGACCTGGTCGAATTGAACATCAAAAGCTTAATGAGACAGTTTATTCACTGGTTATACGAATTGGACACAAATTCTTTAAGCCAACGAATCCTCTGAGTTCAATGAAAATATGCGGTGCCTGTTGCAGTGTTGTGGTGGCACTATGCCAAACTCTCAGAAACTGAGATAAGTTATGAGCCTTGGAACACGAAAATTAAAATTTGTCTTCTCGTAACAGTACTGCTTTAAGCTATACCATCATAAATGATAAATCATAAATATTTTAGAAGATAAAGTACAATTACCTACTCAAAGAAAAAATAACAAGAACAAAATTAAACTACAGAAGCTTTGACACAAATAAAACAGCAGTTGACTAAAATTCCATATAAAATCGGTATGCCAGCGGGACACTTAAAGCCATAGTGGGAAGTAAAATTCCCAGAATCAAGAATTCTGGGTTTTCCTTATTTTCTTGCCAATTTTCAGGGCTGTTGTAATCACCTCATCAAATGAGGTGCGGACTGTGTAGGACCAGAAATGGGTACTATTGTTTTAAGTGCTTAAAATTAATGAGGAGGAGGTATATGTGTGGGACCTCTTGTTGCACATAACGTCGAACTCTCTCATTAGGAACCAGATAATGATCCATCAGACCGCGAAATCATAGAAGACAATGTAGAAGACCTATACCGCATGAGGTAGATAACTCAAATATAAGCAACGTGGAAGAGAAGAGAGTATACATCAACATGTCGTCTACCTCAAGAAAGTGAGGGAAAAACGAAATACGAATTGGTCTCACGGAGGTATACAGGGCTTTCTTATTGACAGGAGCTGGTACCGCCTCCTAGAAATGTAGAGATGAGCTATTAAACACCACATTGACTCAGTCGAATTGAACATCAGAAGCTTAATGAGACAGTTGATCCACTCATTGTATGAAATGGAAAAAAAATTCTGGAAGCTAATAGATTTTCTGAGATGTGAATTCAGAGTATTGGTGTAAGGTGATATTGGCAAGAAATCGCCGAATTCAATGAAAAAAATCCAAAACTCAAGAATTCTAGGTTATGTACTACATGTGGTTTATGTAATCTATAAAGTAATTTTGCTAAATGTACAAAAAAATGGCCAAAAACGTGCCTGTTGTGACGTCTGCAAAGCACTATGCCAAACTCTCAGAAACTGAGAAAACTAAAAATTTTGTTTAACATGTTAACAATACTGCTTTAAGCGATATCATCATAAATGATAAACAAAGAAACTATAAATATATTAGAAGATAAAGTACAATTATTAAAAGAAAAACAACAAGAACAAATGAAACTACGCTTTGACGTAAATAAAACAAAATTCCATATAAAACAAGCATGCCAGATGTAGCAATGTATGGCATTTTCAAATACTCTAACAGTACCTTAAATCACTTAAATTAATAGTGGAAAGTAAAATTACAAAAATCAAGAATTCTAGGTTATGCTTCACGAAATCTATAAAGGAATGTTGCTAAACAAGGGCGGACTGACAACAGTTTAGCGGCGCTGGATCTTAGAACTCGCAGGCCACTTATTACTTTATTAGTCGGTCATCTTGCCAAGCAACCGGCACCAGCGGCGCCCTATTAGAGCGGGCCACCGGGATTCGTCCCGGTGGGCCAGTCGCCCCTGTTGCTAAATGTACAAAAAATGGTCAAAAACGTAAATGTTGCAATGTTTGCTAGGCACTATGCCAAACTCTCAGAATCCGAGATGAGTTATGAACCTTCGAACACGAAAATTCAAATTTTTCTGTTTAACATGCAACAGTACTGCTTTAAAAGATACCTCATATACGATAAACAAAAAATCATAAATATATTAGAAGATAAAGTACAAATACTCAAAGAGAAAATAACAAGAACAAATAAAACCAAAGAAGCATTGACACAAACAAAACAGCAAGCGGCTAAAATTCCACATAAAATCAGCATGATATAACAAACAGTATGACATTTTGAAATACTCTAACAGATTTTGCACGTGTATTTTTTATCAGTACATTAAATCACTTAAACAATACTGGGAAGTTAAATTCCAGAAATCAAGAATTCTGGGTTTTTGTTATTTTCTTGCCGATCTTCAAGGTTGTTGCCGACCACATCAAATGGGATGTGGACTGTAGTAGGACCAGAAATAGGTACTCTAGTTTTAAGTGCTTAAAATTAGCGAGGAGGAGGTATATGTGGGACCTCTTGTTGCACATAACGTCGAACTTTTTCATTGGGAACCTGACAATGATCCATCAGACTGCGAAATCATAGAAGACGATGTAGCGGCAGCAGGGCTTGCCCAACCTATACCGCAGGAGGTAGATAACTCGAATATAAGCAATGTGGAAGTTAAATATAGGGAAGAGAGTATATATCAACATGTCGTCTACTGAGGGAAAAACGAAATACGAATTAGTCTCATAGAGGTATACAGGGCTTCCTTATTGACAGGAGCTGGTACCGCCTCATAGAAATGTTGTACTTTTCAAAGTAGAAGTGAGCTATTAAACACCAAATCGACTAAGTCGGATTGAACATCAGAAGCTTAATGAGACAGTTTATCCACTAGTTGTATGAATTGGATAAGGAATTCTAGAAGCTAACGGATCTTCTGAGGTGTGAATTCGGAGTATGAGTGCAAGGTGATATTGGCAGGAAAATCGCCGAATTCAATGAAAAAATTACAAAAATCAAGAATTCTGGGTTATGTGCTGCATGTACTTTATGTAATCTATGAAGGAACTTCATAAACATCATAAAATTCAATTACTCAAAGAAAAAATAACAAGAACAAATGAAACTACAGAAGCATTGACACAACAAAACAGCAGTCAATCAAAAGTCCATATAAAATCAACATGCCAGATATAGATAGATATTTATTTCTCCATTGAAAAAAATATACATATGCATCAATGATCGGAATCCGAGCTTCATTTGACGGCCGGCTTTACACTTACCGCTATAATCGACTGTGTGTGTTACTTGTGAACGAGATATTAATGGCTGCTACATATATACCTACACGGAAACCGTTTTAACGGCACCACCCCATCGCCTATATACATCAACTGACCAGATTATATAAAATAGGTTATTATCAGGAACGGACATTACCCAGTTTTTTAATTCACTTACATATTACCTACTTGCATTTCTAGAGAATTGCTAAAGTAACATTATTGAATAAAAAATCTTAGCATAGGTACTCCCCCAACAGTTTATAACTATAAGTTAACAAAATTTATTTTCGTCGAAGAATTGTAATAAGAATGATTAACACAAACTGCCACAACCAATGCTTGAGAAATACTAACAAAAATCAGTTCCAACTAGAGATGAGTTGCTATTTAGTAACCTGTTATTTTATAACTGTTATTTGTAAATAGCATTGACACACTGTTATTTCTGTTCGAAAATAACAGATAAGAAACACGACGTAGTAAAAATGTTCTTGCTGACTGCTGTTAAACTGTTATTCAGAAAACAGCAGCAGCAGATAATGAAATCGAACCGCAACCGCGTAGACTTATGTGAAATAAAAGAAAATGTAGTTGAATATTATTGTGGATATCTTGAGTCATCGGCTTTATGTACACACTTTTTAGTTGCTTTTTAATTATAATATATTCAGATCTTTCCCATTTTCTTCTCAGTGTGTATATTTTTGATTAACACGTACCGAGTTTAAAAATGAAGGGCTCCTAGAGTTGAATATTTTTGTAGAAATCTCGAACCATCCGCTTTATATACTGACTTTCAGCTGTTTTTTAATCATAAATATGTTCAGAGCTTTTATATTTTCTTCTCCATATGTATATTTTCCTGCATATCGTGCGTGTTTGGCCTTTTGGCGTGTTTATTTCAGCAACAAAAATTTAATTTCTATTATTCTGGTATTTCTTTATTAATTTAACATGAAATTGATTATTAAAACATAATTTATGTAAATAAACTTATTTATATTTTTTTACATGTATACGAACGTAAAAAAAATCAATTAAAATCTTTATAAAACATGAAAATCAAAGAATTTTTCATGCCCATTGGCCAGCGGCAGTGGCACGATGAATAAAATAACATCTCTGAAATAATATTTGCAAACTGCGCACTGGGGTTTGCGAATGCCACCACTTCTCAACTACATGTTATTTTTAAACTGCTATTTTAAACTGTTATTTCAAAAATAGCAGTAGCAGTTTAAACTGTTATTAAAAAATAACTGCTTTTACCCATCACTAGTTCCAACAAAACAAGTTTAGATTACTTCTATGCATTACGGTACCACCCCTTAATTTTAGAGGCTAGTCAACGAAGTAGAATTAGTAATGCCCAATACAATGGAGAATAACTCTCAAACAAATGAGAAATTAAACGTAATCGAGAGCTGCTCTACATGATGAAAATGAGTTTGTAAAAACACGTAAATCGTCCAATCATTTATTGCTAGATTTCTGGAATATTCGATGTTTGCTGTTACCTGTTCATTACGATTCGAGTATTTTCATTGACATTTTTCTGTGTGACGTCATATGGATATTTCGGAAAGTTTTATGTAGGGTATTTAAAACGAAAGTAAAAACAGTAAAAACATTGAATTTAATAGAATTTCTAATCATGTACGTGCAGTAGGTATACAGGGTGTTTTAAGAGGTAATAGCACAGGGCAATTTGATTACTATTGCTTTCACGGAATTTCAATTACATAGGTATCACATATTGAAGAACGATGGCTTCGAGAAGATCTGCACGGGCGTCAACTATTAGCTCATGGATATTACCTTAATAAGATGTAATTTTAAAAACGTTGATAAACTTGTTGCAAACGTAAAAAAAGTATTTGGATGAAGTAAAAAAATATTTTGAGGTTTCTGGTTCCTGTACATACACTAAATCACAATTTTTTTTCATCCCCTTTAATAAGGGGGTGGGGGTGGTAATGGGGGTGGCTAATGCCAAAATTTTTTTTTTGAGACCTTAGCTTCTCTTGTATATACTAAATACCAATTTCGTGGACTCTTACCTGCTTGATTTACCCATTTACCCCAAATTTACCCCAATTTACACCCCAACCCTTCGACGGAACAAGATGAAAATATAATCTAGTTCTAGATCTCATTAAAGTACATATGTGTAGGTACCAAATTTCAAGTCAATATCTTAAACGGTTCCAGAGTAAACGTGCGCACAAAAAAAAGTTACAGACAGACTGACAGACAGACCGACAAACAGACAGAAATTATTTTTTCGCTCAAACTTAAAATCTCGACGTTTTATGACATTTTAAGCTTATTTGGACAATAAAATTTTTTTTTAATTTTTTTGTCATTACTATACTTCCACTGGACGTGGAAGTAAAAAGAATTGTATCTTCATTAAAAATAATTTTGAAAAGATTGCCGAAGCAATAGTGGAGCTTGAGAATCCTAAACTACCTATCAATAAATCATTTAAAAAAATGTGCAAGAAGTAATAAACAATCTATCGGGTGATTTAGGAAAAAGGCTGAAAATAAAATATTCAACAATTTTAAAGAGAAATCTCGACTTTGAAATTGTAATAGAAATAAAAGAAAAAATGATTACTGACGTACAAGCATTATGGGTAACTGATATACCGCTGTCAAAAATAAAATATGCTCCCATGATGACAGTTGACTGCGAAAGATCGTTCTCTGTACAATAGTGGATATTGAATCCTCGTCAAAACAGGTTAAACAAGGAAAATTTAGAAAAAATAATTAGTCAGTACTTTTCGACTCAATACATACTTAATTAATTTGCAAGACATACTTGACTGAAAAAGTATAGAATATTTGTTTTTTAAATAATTGTTTAATTAATTCGTTTTTTCACTTATTTCAACCCACTATTATTATCGTATGTACTATAATGTAACATAGGCATATTGTATTGTGGCTGTTTGAAATAAAGTAATATTATTTTTATTATTGTTACTATTATTATTATTACTATTTTATTATTGTTGTAAAAATAATGAATACATAATTTTTGACAATAAGTATTCATAATAAATATTTTCCATTTTGCGTATTTTTTTTTTACTATTACCTTAGTACGGACCTGGAATGAGGCCCAAAATTCCGATCTTTGATATGCATACAAGAAACAATGCAGAAAAGGTCAAAAAAAAGTACATGTAAATGTAATAAGCTTAAAAAGTAAGTATAAAAACAGAAAGTTAAGTAAACAGAAAGTAATTAAATATTTAAAAACTCACTTGTTGTATAGCAATTTTTATCTAGTAAATATATAAATATATCTAACAGTATGACATTTTGAAATACTCTAACACATTTTGTACAAGTATTTTTGATCAATACCTTATATCAGGAATAACGAAAAATACAATCTCAATTGAATATGTCGAGTACTTTGGTACACCTAATGACATATTGCATTATGATCTTACAATGATCAAGCTAATCGATATCAATATGCCGTATCCTCTACAATTAAGGCGTTCTTGATGAAAACATGTCCATTGGAAAAGCAGTCAACAAATTTAATCTTAAGGTTGCTATATTGAAGAATAGACTTGAAAAACAAAAAAAAACAAGTCAAAATATTGTTCATTCTCAATTACTATAAGGTACTTTTATAACAGTGATCAATATCTTAATGACTTAGCTTTGTTCCTCCTCGCAGATTGGATTGTTTTCAATCGGGGATGTGCCAATAACCCAAACATGTTGAAGCCTACAAGTCTTGACAGTTGATCAAGAAAAACAATTGAATGAATATGTCATTAGGTGTAGCAGTCATTATGGCCTTACACAAGAGACTGATCAGGTTAATCTAGATGAAAATGTCATACACATGATGTCATAACCGAGTCAACATGCTTATCAGAAAAACAAATCCACAACTACAGCTACTTTTGATTTTGTCAGAAGGATATTGGATTATCTAGACAAGGGAAATATAGCTCTTGGTATATTTTTCGATCTATCAAAAACTTTTGATTGTGTTGATCACAGTACACTTCTCAGAAAATTGGATAAGTTAGGTATACGAGGAGTAGCTCATAAGTGGTTCAGTTCGTATCTTAATGAGATATATCAGAAAGTGTGTATTACAGCAAATTCATCAGAGTATTATTCCACTACCCAAAGAGTCCTACTAGGTGTACCACAGGGCAGTGTGCTTGGGCCCATACTTTTTCTCTTATACATTAATGATTTACAACAGTATCTAAATAATGACTCAGTTTATATAACAACTTATGCTGACGACACAAACATTCTAATCTTTGAGAAAGATTATGACACTTTAAAAAGTAAAGCAGATGATGTGGTGCAAATAATATCAGAATGGTTTAAGCAAAATGGGTTAATATTAAATAATGATAAAACGAATTGTACTTTGTTCAAACACAGTAGAAATAAAACTGAATACCCGAAAGAAGTAGATATAAACAGGGTTAACATTAACTACACTATTAATACAAAATTTCTAGGAGTGACTATTGACGTATACATGGACTGGAGGTATCATGTACAAGCACTTTGTGGTAGACTTAGTTCGGGTTGTTATTCGTTAAAAGAACTGAATAAGGTAGTGAATCACAATATGCTTCTTACAGCCTATTATGGCCATTTTTACAGCTTGTCATATGGAATAATACCCCACATTCATGAAATATTCATTGTTCAAAAAAGGGCAATCCTATCTACTTTAAAAGTAAATAAATCATGTCGTGGACACTTCAAAGTATTAAAACTATTAACAACTTCAGCTCTTTTTGTTTATGAATGTCTGCTTTATTTTCATATGAAGGAGTTTAAAAATAACATCAGAAATAATATTCATGAAACAAGACACAAGGATACTTTGTCGTACCCAATATATAACACAACAGTCTAATAAAAAGGCTGTTTTTATAAATGTCTGCGTTTTTATAATACGTTACCTACCGAACTGAAATATATTACATCTATTAATATTTTCAAAAACAATATAAAAAGCCACTTAATATATGCAGAACCCTATACTTTAGAGGAAGTGCAACTTTTAAGTAAGATTGTATTTGTTTGTATATTCTGTATTTTATTATTGTTTTGTTATTTTATTAAGTAGTAGCAACAGTTTTTAGTATGTCATACTTATTCTGTCTTTTGTCGTTGTAGAATTTTGGACATGTAACAAACTTAAATTGTAAAAAAAATTTTGTTACCGTTACGCAATAAAATTCTATTCTATTCTCTTCTATTTTATCCATATCCTCTGCAATTAAGGCATTCTTGATGAAAACATGTCCATTAGAAAAGCAGTCAACAAATATAGTTTAAAAGCTGCTACATTGCAGCATGGCTTTGAAAAACAAAAGAAACAAGTTCCAAAAAGAGATTAATACATGTCAAATAAATTAAATCAGTAAATAGAAACTAGTAATTTATTTACTAGCGTAATATTTTATCGAACTCCTCTATACATTTCCTTAAATATATGAGGAATAAAACCAGACTACAACCAATAGCTATTCTCTGGACTAATGCCCCGCCGAGCACCGAATTAAGAATTACAAGCTTGGCCAAGTGTGTATTGCCACAAAATGCTAAAGTTTTGATTGCAACAAACACCAGCTGAAAAACTTATTCCTACTCAAAGGAGCTCTCGTGCCAGCCACTGCACACCACTTGCAGACTGCAGTTTCGAGCTGTTGGCTTTTGTCAGTGCAAGGTAGGTCTGGAATGGCTGGAAAGAGACCCTCGATCACTCTTGGTACATAACGAGATTTATAAAACCACGACATGTAACAAAAGTGGTAGGCTCCATCTAGCAGTTGATGTCCACTGAAAATGAAGTAGAAGTAACCTTGACATGGGCATAGTTAGTAGGTATGCTTTTAGAGGGCAGAATATTTACTAGCAGAATATTCTGTCAAACTCCTTTATATGTTGCCTTAAATATATAAGGAATAAAAACCAGATCTCAACCTACAGCTATTCTCTGGACTAATGCCCAGCCAAGAGCTGGATTACGAATTACAAGTAATATCAAACTTTGAGAAAGAATCTGTCATAAAATTACTATCACAACTACGTTCCTATAATTAAAAATTAGGAAATCACATAAATTGCTGTTTTTCTATCTCAATCAAAAGAAAGAGATAAACAATTCGAGGGAGTACGGACGGTTACAGTAGATACGTATTTACTTTAATATTAAAAATTTGGAATTTCAAATCCCTTAAGATCCAAAAAAACATTAAGACCAATTCTGGACTGTGCAGTAATATAATAAATCTGTTCTCTCTTGAAAGAACAGGTTGGTTGGCCCTAGAGATTCTCAACAAGAAGATTTGTTGAAAATTAAAAAAAAAAACAGGCCAAAAAGAGGGGCACCCCCTGTATCAGGCCCCTGGTTGACATTCATAATATTCTCATTAAGGATATTTTGTGTACCAAATGTCATCACGAGCTTAGCTCTTTTAGAAGCATTTTCGGACCCCTGTCGAAATGAACTTTTTCAAATATTTTTGGGTATAAAATTCAGTCAACGAATTCCTGGCATTTATTACTGGACATCCTGTATTAAAATGTTGCTTAACTGACTCCCTCAGGAACGTCAATTTTTTTGTTAAAATATAACTTTGAATTGTTATCTGTATGTAAAGATTTTATAGACTGTAACATACAGGGTGAGGAAAAACGAAACAAACAAAAAATACATCTTTTTGCGCACATCTTACAATAAAGTTCTTTAAAACAGTCTCCTTGTAATGGATGTTGTAGCCAAATAAATAGGCTAAAGAAATCTCGAATACTTTGCAATAAAAATAATGAATATAAAGACATTCAAGAATTACACCGCCCCACAAAAAAAAAAAGTTCAAAGCAGCGAACCAGACCCATGCATCCCTATGTATTTTCGGTCGCTGAATCCGAATCCGGGGTCAAAAAAAATCGTACAAAAATCATTAGCTAGAGCCAAAAAACACCCCTAAAATGGGATAAAAAGAAGATTAAGCTACGAGAATAGTTGTTACTTCTTAACCAACCGAATTATACAAATTAAGATTAACACGTTCACCGTCCAAGGAGTTCTTGATAATAACCATCTACACGTCCATAGGGTTTATTTAAGTTTTCTTCCATATTTTCGCCTTAATTGAATTTTTCCTTTTATCTAAATGAAAATATCTACCACTTTAATTTACATAATCACATGTGATTCATGAGCGTGCGGCTCGTTTTCCTATAAAGTGTACGTCCATGAATCATATATGATCATATTAGTGAAGACTTGCGCACTTTTGTATAAGTTATAACCTATAAATGAACACACAAAGTACATGTACTTTTGAGGTTTGCATAGTGTTGTTGCGCAGTGTTAGTAGTATTTTTTCATTCTTTTGGAATAGAATACTCGAAAATAGTGCACTAATATATACAGTAAGTTTATTTATGCCTTTATTTTACCATAATATTACTTTAAATGTTTATCATCTTATAGTAATGGATAATAGATCTTTGACTCAGGCCGAACTTGAGAATGAAATAAATAATGTTAGCGATATCGAAAGCTATTTTTCTGATAGTGACGATAGCCTAATAGATCCCGATTACATGGATGATTCTCTAAGTGAAAATAATGAAGATTCTCATGAAAGTGAAGTATCTGACAATAATGGAACTTCTGATGAAGAGGAAGAAGTTGTGTGGTCAGATACAATCAGAAAATTAAATAGATGTGTCTTTACAGGAAAATCTGATATTCAAAATGATATTATACGTCACGATGGCTCAGATGGAAGTATACGTCCTATTGATGTTTTTTTACATTTATGAATGATAGCGTATTCCAGTTAATGGTAACAGAAACAAATCGGTATTCTGAGCAATTCAGAAACAACAGACATTTACGTCGATCTAGTAGAATTAATAGATGGAAAGATACAGATATTTCAGAAAAGAAAAAATTTATTGGTATTGTAATGTTTATGGGCTTAGTCAATTTTCCACGAATAGAATACTACTGGAAAAAGGATTCAATTTATTACCACCCCCTCCTTCATAATATTGGAATGTCTTATAATAGATTTACCCTCTTACTTAGATTTTGGCACTTTGTTGATAACTCTATTCCCAGAGAGGGTGCATCTAGAACTTACAAGGTACAGCCTCTAATAGATTTAATTTTTTCTAATGTGAGAGAAATATATTGCCCTGGAGATACTGTAGTTGTAGATGAAACTATGATTCCTTTTAGAGGACGGATGCAGTTTAGGCAATATAACCCTTCAAAATCTAATAAGTATGGTGTGAAAATTTATAAATTGTGTACGACAAAAGGGTTTACATATACCTTTTCCATTTATTGTGGTCAAGATCTGCAACTTCCCGAATTAGATAAATCTGGATCAGTTGTAATAAAATTAGCCGAAAATTTGTTGAATGAAGGGCGATTATTCATAGCAGATTATTTTTACACCAGCATCCCTTTGGCCAATTACCTGAAAAATCGCTCATCAGATTTATGTGGAACTTTACGTAAGAAACGCAAATATCTTCCTAAAGTAGTAGTTCAAACTAAGTTAAAAGAGGGTGAATCCATAGCAAGACAGTGCAAAAATATAACCATAATTAAATGGCACGATAAACGTGATGTTTTAATGATAACATGTCATGGTAACGAAACGGATGTCACAGGTAAAAATAATAGACAGGGAAATGCTATAGTCAAGCCTAAAGTTATTTTAGACTATAATAAAGGAAAGCAAGGAATAGACGTTTCCGATCAGTTGAGTAGCTATTACTCACCAGTGCGTAAATCAGTAATTTGGTATAAAAAAGTAGCTATGGAAGTGATATTCGGTTCAATAGTTGTTAACAGTTTCACATTGTATAATGAAATAAACACCTCCAAAAACAGACCTTAGTGCAATTCACTAAAAACTTGATTCATTCCCTTCTTGATAATGATCATACAAGTGCAATAAACATAAGTAGGCCACCACCATCTAATCATTTTATTACAAAAATTCCAAGAAAGGAAGATGGAAAAATTGTCCGAAAACGATGTCACGAATGTTATAAAAAAAAATCAGAGAGAAAATGGGATACAGTATGCTGCAAAAAAAAACAAAGCAAGTCGATATGCATTGTATTGTGTTTTGAAGAATTTCAAAAGAATCTTTAGAAGGTGGTTGGTATTTGTGCCTGAATGTTTTATCGTTATGATATTTTGCCTAAAAATATGTTATAAATACGTATTTGAATAAAAATATAACCATGAAAATGTCTAATATTTTAACGTCTCATGCAGCATATGTGATTCAAGCTGACATATAATGTATTAGTATACCCTTCTAGCAAGTCCCATAACAGTCAATTGCATTTAAACAGCATGTCCTCAATATAAAGTGTGGCTACTTTAACTATATGCCTTGAATCAAATGTGCTTCATGAGTGTACCAGACAGTCAAGTCTAATGAAGCATATATGATACATGGACAGTGAACGTGTTAAACAGCAGCGTACATATAATAGATATGAAACACACCCCCAGGGAGGGGCGAAAACTAGGCCCCATATATAAAAAAATCGATCCAATACAGCAAAGACTGCTGAAAAAGCTCGAAATGTCTAAGTTTTGTTAAAGTGTTAAGAAACTACATCAGGTCCGATGTAATCTTCATAAACTATCCCTATAGGGTTGAGAACAACCACCTTTAAGTTCCAAGGACACGAGAAAAACAAGAAAAAACGTAAAATCCAACAGGATTTCTGTTTTCATGGATGCTATGATTGGCTGAAATTGCGTAGTACTCTAAAATAGAACCAGAAACTTACGTACCATCAACATCCTACACTGTCAAGCCTCAGAGGGTGTGAAAACTACCCCCTATGTAAGATTTCACTATAAAAAGTTACAGTGACTTCTATAAAAATTCGAAACACCTGCGTTGTATGGAAGAGAGAAGAAACTAGACGATGTGCTTGAAAACCACCCCCACGGGGTATCTGTAGGATGCTGGAAGAACAGAGAGAAACTAACCGGATTTACATTTTTATGGATGCTATGATTGGCAAAAATCGTGTTGAACACTTAGAGTTTGAAACTCATGTCCTATAAATGTTATTAAGTAACACCCCCAGAAAGGATGTAAACTACCGTAATTCAAGATGTAACGAGAAAGTTATACTGTTGCTTATTCGTTTCATTTCCATAGTTTTTTTTATAGGGATGACGTCGCTCAACCCCGTGGGGGGTGGTTTTCAAGCACAGCGTCGAACATAGTCTAGTTTCTTCTCTCTTCCACACAATGCAGGTGTTTCGAATTTTTATAGAAGTCACTGTAACTTTTTATACTCAAACCTTACATGGGGGGTGTTTTCACACCCTCTGAGGGTTGACACTGTAGAATGTTGATGGTACGTAAGTTTCTAGTTCTATTTTAAAGTACTACACAATTTCAGCCAATCATAGCATCCATGAAAATAGAAATCCTGTTGCATTTTACGTTTTTTCTTGTGTCCTTTAAACTTGGGGGTGGTTGTTCTCAACTCTTTAGGGGCAGTTTATGAAGATTACGTCGGACCTGATGCATTTTCTTACCACTTTAACAAAACTTAGACATTTTGAGCTTTTTCGGCAGTCATTGCTGTTTTGGATCGATTTTTTTATATATGGAGGCTAGTTTTCGCCCCTCCCTGGGGGTGTGTTTCATATCTATTGTATGTACGCCGCTGTTTAACCTTAATTTGTATAATTTGATTGATTAAGAAGTAACAAGTATCCTCGTAGCTTAATATTCTTTTTACCCCATTTCAGGGGTGTTTTTTTCGGATTCAGCGACCGAAAATATATAGGAATACATGAGTCTGGTTCGCTGCTTTGAACTTTTTTTTTTTTGTGGGGCTGTGTTATTTTGGCATAACACTTTTAGTGTATAAAGAACTTCGGCTTCAAATAAGGAATAGTTTAAGTGTTAAAAGATTATCTATCATATCAATCAATAAAAGTTTTCAATTTCAAATTCTTAATGTCCCACAAATGTATACACATTTGTGGGACATTATACATACGTATACCATAGTTAACATTAACATATTAACGGCAACCTTATTTCTAAACTATCACATGTTTTGAAGCAATGAGATGTTCACATTGCTTTCCGAATTAGTGATGGGCGATATTTCACGACTTGTGATTTAATCACTGCTAAAAACTTTTAGTAAAGTAGCTATAAAACTGTGACGTGATCACAACTTTCTGTTGCCTCAATTAAAACATTTACATTATGAATATCACATAAACACGGCATAGACCCTTTTGAGTCCACTTTTGCTGTCAACCTGATGTATTAAAACATAGAGCAAGCGATTTTGTGTCTTAAGCAGATGTTACTTATCTGTAAATAAATATCCATTTCAATTGATTTTGTCATGTATGGAAGACGTGATCACGTAAAGTTTTAAAATAATGATCAAAAATCACAGTACGATTCACAATGTGATTGAAAAATCAGCCCATCGCTATTCTGACTACACTTTATCATATAAAATCATGTTTAAAATATTTGTAACATCTGAAAGCAGAGTAAAATTTAAGAATACAGCCCCAATTTATCAAGCACTCTTTCCAAATATAAAACTCAACTTTTTTAAAGTAAGTATATTAAAGGTAAATTAAAAGTTAAGAGATCTCACTAATGACGAACAAAGGCCATAATTTGTTATTGCTTTTATAAGCTAATATCAATTAACCTGAAATTAAAGCTGAAAAATTAATCACAGATCTGGATTTGGAGCTATTGTTAAAGTTACAGATAAACCAGATTCTTTGATTAAGTTCACAATATCTCCGTGACTAAGGTGCATTATATCTATATGATTTACCGCAACTATGTAATCTCCAACTCGTAACCTACCACATCTCTCGGCTGGGCTATCTTCTATCAAACGACCTATTTAAAAAAAATGCAAATCAATTAACACCTTTAATTTCTTTAACAACACCGTAATTCATTACTGGATGATCAAAATGGTTGAAAGTTATATTTAATGCTTAAGTTCTTATCAAAATTATTAATACGTTTACGCAAGAAACTGTAAAAGCTAAGAACTCGCCAGAACTTAGAGAAACTATGCAAAGATATAGGAAAAAATATAACATTGCAATTGCAAATGTCAAACTCAAAGCTAATGAAACTGACATTAAACCAATGTTGATATTAATCATGATTTAAAAAATAATAAAAAAATCATGATTTTTTTAAAAGTTTTTTTAAATAAAAAAAAATAAATTTGACTTCTTAACTTTGCGTATTGTATTTTCTTAATAAATAATAAAAAAAAAATTTTTAAGCATATATCGAGGGGTAAACCGCTGGCCAGAATTTGTACACTAAGGTGCATTGCAATGCACATAATTCACCGCAATCCATTGCTGAAGTATTTAAATACACCATGCATTATTAAACATTGCAATTCATCGCTGAGACATGGCAATGCACAAAAATGCATCTGCGAAGCATTGAAATTCACTATCCGTGAAGCGTTGCAATGCTTCGAAATGCAGCCACTGTGCGTTGCAATACACTAAAATGCACCCTTCACATTTCACAATGCATCGATGTGCATTGTCAAAAGCAAGATATTTCAATTATTTTCCCTCCATTTTAATAAATCCAAATATTTTACTTAAAGTGCCCATTTTCTAATTCATGTGTAATTTGTGTGAGTTTTAAATTGAATAATATCGTTAAACAATTTCATATATAATCCGAAAATATCTATTAAATAAACGCCGAAATAATGTTGTAAGGTGTACGCTAAATTGCAATGTATGCAATGTAATTAAATATTTTTACACCGATGGAACGGAGCGGGCATATGAGTTTAGAATTTGATCTTTTTTGTCTGTTATTTCATAATTTTAAAACAATTACATTCATTTTGATGCAGTATTCTGTAAATGTTAGACAACTCTTTAAACTGGGATCGTAGATACTAACCTTGTACTGAAACATTCTCGGAAACACCAAAGATGTATCGCCGATGGCAGTAGTTTTTAATCGAATTTTTAGATTCACAGTGTTAAAAACACGAGGTTAGATATTGTATACGTAGATTAGATTAAACTATATTTATTCGATTACATTTTTGCGACAAGCCAGAGTATTGGGTAAATAGTGATTCTGCAATAACAGACAAAATATACAAATTTCTTATTAAAGCTATAATTTATATTACTGCAAAAATGTTTTTTAAAATTACATAAAGGTATATCCAAGATATTTTTTGGCTTCACTCCTAGTTCTTTAATGTCTTTTTGAGCATCGTCTAATGCCTACTGAAGTTTTTTCTATGCCGATAGAATGAATTTCCTTTGCCCGCAAAATAAATAATTTAGTGAGAAATATATAGACACCATCTTTTTTCATTTAAATAAAATTATTTTTTATTAGTAGTTTTCGGGGTAGTTTTGAATGTCATGTCAAATAATAAGTAATACTTTTCACGTAATTCTTATATTTTATGGCCTCGTCAAAAGTGTTATTAAAAATTAAAAAGAAAAGTGTCGGCAATTTTCTTCAAATCCCAATTTGATTAAATGCAAATTTATAATCAGTCTACACTTTAATTATTCAGAATAATAACCAATAGGAATTAGTCTTGCTTGAATGTAAATAATAAACTTATTTCTTACAAGTAACCATATAATATTCAATATAATCCACACCTACTCACATTTTTATTTTGTTTAACAACTTCTCAAGTATAAACAAATTTTTTTTCACAACCCACACTATCACTAACAGACTGTAACCCGACCAATACACCTGTTGCTTGCTGGGAAACTGATTCACGCGCATGTACCGTCCTCTTAAATCGTAATAAAATGTAGCACAATTCTCCCCAATGCACAAAAATGCACGTAAATACATTGAAACGCACTGCTAAGCATTGCAATGCATCGCAATGCTCCACAATTCACTAACAATGCATTTAAATTCACCGTCGGCCTTTAAATGCATCAACTATGCATTGCAATTCAATGCAATGCAGAGGTCTTGTACACCAAAATGCACCTCGACATATATAATTATGTTAAAACTGAAAATTGGCTTAAAAACTGTTTCGACTTGGCTTCGCAAGTCAAGAAGTCACTTGCGAGCTTGTTGGAACTTGTTAAAACTTGCAAATCCCAGTCGAATACACTGAGAAAATCTCCAGAAATAAATTCTTTGCTATGATTTTTTAACTAGAGTAGCCATAATTTTCTTTAATTTAGAAATATCTGTACTCTACCTCAGAAAAAATCACTTAGTGTGTATATTAGCCCTTAAAAAGTACTTTTCAAGTCTTTATTAGTTGCTTTACTAGAGCACTAGATCATTTAGCTACCATTATAAAGAAGATGCAAAGTTCAACTGTGATAAATACATTTTTTTTTTACAATTACAAAGTTCTAAGCTGAGTTACATCATCAGAACACCATTCGAGCACAATCGCTCAACTTTTATTCAGGCGGAATATCACGAATTGTTTCTCTGTTGCAATTTGTTTCCATCTACACTGATGGTCTTTAGCATTGACTCTGTGTTGTGCATTTAGTCATTTTTATATGTATTTGTATAGGTATTGTGCAGTGTATTATTATTATAAAGACTTTGATAAGTCATTTGCTTTTGCTCTTGGTTTTTTAAACCGCGGTGGTAGTGGAGTCAAGTTATTTATTTATTTATTTATTTATTTATATATATAATCACTTGGGCTTTTACAATACAGACGTGAACGTCAATAAGATAAAAAAAAAATACAAAATTTAGTTTACAAGGTGAGACAATAAGTAGTAAATATAAAACACAATAAACAAAACATATGACAAATACAGATTAAAATTCTTTGTATAAATATAAACATTTCTCAAGTAAAAATTGTTTGAGACTAGATTTGTATTTATTAAAATTGTTGACATCTTTAATCTCACTAGGTAATTTGTTGTAAAAACTAATACCAGAGTAATAAGGTGATTTTTCAAAATGAGACGTATTATGATGAGGAAGAGCTAACAAGTCGTCATGACGAGTATTATAATTATGGTAGCTAGCAGTAGTTTTAAATTGGTTAATGTTAGTTTTAATGTACTTTAGCAAAGAAAAAAGATATATGGACGGTACCGTTAATATTCTGTGACTTTTAAAAGAGTTTTTACACGATGTGGTGAAATCAAGATTAAAAATTAATCTAATTATGCGCTTTTGGCAGACAAAAACTCGCTGCAAATTATTCGCACGTCCCCACATTATAATATTGTAGGATATATGGCAATAAGCCATTGAATAGTACAGTTGCAATAAAGCCTCGGTATCTAGGGAGTTCTTGAGCTGGCGTATGCAGTAATACGCTTTGTTAAGTTTTTTACATACTTCTTCGATTTGAATATCCCAGCTTAGTTTTGTGTCTATTGAAATACCTAAAAATCTTGTATTCGAGTTAAATGGCAGGGTCATGTTGTTAAAATTTAACTGAGTGTTGGAAGGTAATGATTTTCTTTGTGAGAAATACATGCACACAGTTTTCTCAAGGTTTAATATGAGATTATTTCTGCAGCAATAGTCACCAAATTCTGTCATAACAGCCATAGCATTATCAAGGAGCTCCACAAGGCTCGGTGCAGATATGCCAAAGGAGTTATCATCGGCAAACATGGTGATGTTACCTTTTGATATGAATGATGGTAAGTCGTTTACAAAAATCAAAAAAATCAAAGGGCCCAGCACCGAGCCCTGTGGCACTCCAAGACTAACGTCATGTTCATTTGAAATCGTTTGGTTGATTTTTACCTGAAGAGATCTGTCCGTTAAATATGACATGATCCACTGTAGAAAAACTCCTCGAATGCCTACCTTAAATAATTTTTCTTTAACAAAAGACAGATTGAGAGAGTCAAACGCTCGTGATAGGTCAAAGAACAATCCCATGACGAGGTTACCTTTGTCCATTTCATTATAAACAAATTGTAAAAGCTGAATTGTAGCAGTGTCAGTAGAATGATTTTTGCGAAAACCATGCTGGCGATCTGTTAGTATTTTGAAAGAATTAAAAAATGCCATTATTCGATTAAACGCAATTCTTTCCATTATTTTAGAAATAACACTTAAGATGGATATTGGTCTGTAATTTTCTGGTTCCAAAGAATCACTTTTTTTAAATATGGGGATAACAGTAGCTATTTTTAATAGGGATGGAAAAACACCCGATTGAAAAGATGCGTTGATCAAAATGCACAATGGTTCAATTATGAAATCACATGCATACTTGATAAACTTAGTGGACAATCCATCGGGACCGAGAGCTTGTTTATTTTTTAATTCAAATATAATTTGCCTTATTTCATCGGGTGTAACTGGATAAATAAAGATGGACTGTTCATTGAGTTCACTGGAAGTGCAAGTATGTGATAAATTAAGATTAAAGATCAAAATAGATGAATACAGCAATTTTATTGTTTTAATTTGTTATATGTACAATAACAAGTGCTATAAGCAGTTTTGTATTAAATCCGTCCATTGCTTCTTGTAAAATTTTGACAATGTATTTTTCAACACTGAGATTTTCTGCTATTTTCCTTATTATCTCTGATCCTAGTGCATCGCAAAAATAAAAATATCAAACTGTTCACAATAAAATTATGAATAAGACTAGGCATTGTGTCAAACCTAATTCCTGATTTAATTTATTAATATAGAATCGTAAAAATAGAAATAAATAATCCATAACCAGCTTGCATAATAATATTTTAAATTATTGTTTTGGTTCAATACAATTGGAATGCACACATATCGACATACTGCTGAGTCAACAAGGTTCTATTTAGTAAATAAAGTTAACATTGAACTGTAAACGAAATGTATCATCTACCAGGGTATTTAAATGAAAATGTAAACAATGACTGTCCTTTGAAAGCCCTTCAGTAACCACGTTGGGTCGTGGGTTTGTATATTGTGTTTGTGATATTTTTTGTAAGTATAGTGTTTTGTTTTATTGTTGTTGTTAAATAAATATTGTTTGTTGTAGTGAGTGGATTTAATTGGTCGTTTCTGTTCAGATATTCGGGTTGAGCACGTTTTAGGCGTGACAATATGAAAAAACTTTCTGATAATTTATGAAATGTAACGTAGTAATGCATCAATTTGAACAAAAGTTGGTGGAACTATACCCGTTATTGAACTAAACATTCGTGCCAAATTTTGGAGTAAGATATTTATTCAAACGGTTAAAAATAAAAAAATATTTCGCAATTTTACTCGCTTTTTTATTGTTTAAGTGCATCCACTCGTAGGAGGGCATTTTTTCAAAATGTAGGTTTTTACATGTATTTTACAATGGTATTAAGAGAAAAAAAAATATTCATTTAGACTGTTTTTTTTTTAAATTTATTTATAATTTCAAAATTATAGTTATAACAAATTATAACAAATTCTAACTCTGAGGATTTTTTATAAAACCAAGAGCGGCAAACGACTTATGAAAGTTGATTACGTTTTATGTTTTTTTTAGTTTCAAAGGTTGTTATACCAGACTGTGTATACCTATCAAAATAAATGTTTATTTTTTAATTGGTTTTGGTCATTTATACAAAATCCTTGACCATTGTTATCAATTTCTATCCAAATTTTTCACTTGCAATTTCATGTTTAGGTAATTTAATATTCATTATTTATTTATTCTGGTTTGTGAGAAAATTATTTTCTAAAAAAAAATATTTTTCATGTAAGGTGAAGTATCTAGTCATTATATAACATTTATTTTCTATACATTAAAAAAAATATGTTCGTAATATTAATGAATCGGTTCATTGTTGAAAATTGATGAATCCATTACTTAACATAATTTAAGTACATAGTATCAATAAGTGTGTACATTGTATTAATGAACATACATTATATCAATAAACAGATTCCTAAATTCTCAGCTAATGAACCTTCATTCATTAATGTTACAAACATATTTTTTTCAGTGTACTTATTAAGCAAGTAAAAAAATAAATGGTTTTGTTATAAAGTTTATTTGCACTATAATTAATTAGTATTAAGTAAGTACTTGGTAATTAACAGTTTCCATAATTATATATGTAGGTATAATCAAAAAGTTATTTCCTTGAAAAAATTACAAAATTTATGAAAACTTCTTTACATTTTTTAGACAGGAGCATTTTATACCATCACGCATGATGGTATAAAAAATTTGCTTAGCTTAAGTTTTGATATTTTTTGAGGAAAAAATATTTTTGATAAAATAAATGCTTGTTTACGTGCGGTAGTTATGAAAACTGGCAACGACAAAGTATGACTAATTGATAGAAAAGTAAATCAACTTTATAACAACATTATTTTCCTCGTAAAACATGTTTCTATACGAGAAAATGTTATCAGGCAAAATTTTTTTAGCTCCCTCTGTTTATTTTCCAGCAAAAAAATGTTTATTCCCACAGCAGATATACTTTATAATAATAGCAAAATGTACCTTCTATTCTAATTAAGAAATTTTACTGTTATTGATTTAAAACTTTTTGATATGACGGAATATCTTTTCTGAGGCAGGCTAATTTATAGGGCTTGACTGATGGATCGGAATCGGAATCGGCGCCGATGGTACAAAATTTCATCCATCGGCATCGGCCATCTGCAAAATATAAGGACGATGGTGCCGATGGATTTTCTTACGGGTTGCATACTTAAAGTCTCTGTTGGAAATGAAATGTTTATAGTTTAGATTTAGAATGAATCAAGTGTGCGTTGAAGGGTCTATAGACGATCCAACCAACCGACCTTCTCGGTACACTTTGAAGATTGCCATGCGAACTCGTAAAGTGAGCTGGTCTGCTGGAGCCAACATTATTGGTACGCTTTGAAGACGCTGGAATTCCATTTTTTATAATGTATACCTTTCTTTCTGTTTTTGTGTAATAAATATTAATTTTTATTTTTAAATATGTTGATTGATGTCTATTGCCTAAGTTCAAAATTCAAACATTGGCCATCGGCATCAGCCGATGCTCGAGTAAAAACATCACCCTCGGCCCATTGGTCGCACCCTACTAATTTATTCCTAAACTAGGAAAGCATATTTGCTGCAACAAAAAAGAAATTAACTGAGGTACTAGAAAATCCTTGCAATGGTAGTGAAACTTTTTGCTGAGAATAAAAATAACTAATACTACTGCAATCAAGTCCCTGCTCTGTCTAATCAGTGACTTTGCTACAACAAGAAAGGAGTTAATTACAGCACTAGAAAAATCCTGGAGTGATAAAAAATGTTGCTGTAAGTAAAAGGAACTGACTGAACGCTGACGAATGACGTATTCTAAAAATAAATGCCTAGTCGAGGCAGGAAGGAAAATACCGTTTGGCAACATTTTGTCAAAAAAAAAAGTTATGGGCAAACTTGGAAGCCGTGAAACATGTAAAAAATGTAATAAGGAAATAATTGGGAAACCTGTGAAAATCATTCAGCTGAAGGTGAAAAAATTAATGAGTGCCAAGTCAGTACGAGCCAAAGCGAAAATTTCCAATGAAAAGCGGAAATTTGAGTGGTAGTATTTGCAGTAGCACTACAGATCCTTCGTTGTAAGAACATGCCAAGACAAAAAGAAAGAATTAGACAATAGGTAACCAGAGCCATTTTTGCAACAAATCATTCTTTTAAGTCCATTGAATATAGATAAGTTCGGAAATCGATTCACATGTTAAGGACAGGGTATGTCCAGCCTTCTAAATTTCAGTTATCATCAACCATTTTAAATAAAATATTTGAAGAGGAAAAATCAAAGTGCAAAAATTTATCAGGTCAATCTGTTTGTATGTCTCTTAATGGTTGGTAAAATGTTCATAATGAATCGATATGTGCAGTTCTAATACTAGAAAATGGAAACAGTTTTCTTCTGGAAAGTATAAATACATCAGGACACTGGTGATTATCTTGCAAATTTGGCCATTGATTTAATAAATAAGTGCAAAAATGAGTATAACTGCAAAGTTACTAGTTTAGTCACACATAATGCGGCAAACATGAACAATATGAGGGAAAAAATTGCCGAAGACCTGGATTACCTGAGTGTTCTGCCCATATACTAAATTTGCTTTCCAAAGATTTGGAAGTTACAAAAGTAAAATCACACATAGTTCAAATTATAAAATATTTTTGCAAAACACACTTGCCAAATGTTGTGCAATGAAAAATGGAACAAGAAACTAACATTTTGATGTGTTTTTCCGGGTTTAGATTGACCTCGGGTATATCCCATTAGCCAGCTGCTCAGATTGTCGTACTTTGCACTATAAAAGAGAAAAACAGAATCAACTAAAAAACTATGGGAACATTTTGATGTTAGATGGAATGCAGTTTCAGACTGTCTTGAGGTTTGTCATTGAATGGCCCAAGTTGTTGCAACAACTCTGTGAAGAACACAGAGATGACATTGATCCATTGATATTTGAAAAGTGTCAAGACTTTTTAAAATTGCTGAAACTAATTTCTGTGACACTTGACAGAATTCAGCAGAAAGGTGTCAGTTTGTACCTTGCAGTTAAGGAATGGAAAAAATTGAGTGCCGTTTTTTTATAGTTTTGAAGATGAGGCTAGAAATTTAAAGCAGTGTGAGATATTGGAAAGGAGATATGTTCAACTTTTAACACCATTTCACTTTTTTGCATATTTGCTGGATCCTATCAGAAATAAAAACAAATACCCAGTGTCAAAAAAAGAAAAAAAGCTGCTTTAGATATATTTTCCCATTTTTCTGGCACAGGATTAGTACCGTAATAATAATAATAATTAAGTTGGAAGCGAAATCTGATCCTTTCCAAGAAACAATGTTTTCAGAAGAAATATTACAAAATGTTAAAGTAGTGCAGTGGTAACAATCTCAAAAAGATATTCCACAAATTAACAAAGTACTGAATCTGATAATTTCCTTTCTGTGTGTTGTTGCTTCTTCTGCAGATGTGGAAAGAATGTTTCCTTCATATATCATTGTTCATTCAGATGTTAGGAATAGATTGGGCAATGAAAAAGCCTCTAAATAAGTACTTTTTAAACATTATAATATTTGTCTTGTTTTGTACTGCTTTGAAAAATATATATTTTTATTTTTATATATTCATGTTTGTTAAGTTAATGTTTTAAGCCTTTAAATTAAAGGCTTTTTAAAGTTTTATTTCTGCAAATAAAAATTTTTACTAATAAAGTTTGTATTTTTTCTTTATAACATTTAAACTTAAAAAAAATCAGGATTTAAGTCACCTCAATCACCTCAATGCCCCTGTCAACATCAGAGAAGAGTTAATTGAAAGAATGTGAGAAGAATGTGAAAATTTGAGGGATAATTCTAATTTCATTCGTAAAGCCACACACTCTGTAGAGCACAAGTGTCAAAAAGTTGTTGAAGTTGGCGGAATGCATTTTGAACAACTCTTGTAATTCATATTTTACCATATTTTAATCAAATTCATTGTTGTCTAATAAAAAATAATATAACCAAATTATGTTTTACTCTGATTATTTTTGTTTTACTAAAAAAACTTTTTTATAATTGTCATTCTGCCTTATAAACAATAAAAAGATAGAAGATATTTATAATAAAATTATTTTCAGGATTTTTAGTTGAACAAACTGTATCTCAGAAATTAAGCATTTCCTGAACCATGAACCAATTCTCTTTTTCTTTGTTTTAAAAAGTTTTTTGCTAGGTGAAGTTTGGCCTATGCAATATTATTTATTGTCTCTTATTATCGATTTTTTTTAATTTTACATGAATTTTTACCTGCCTTATCAACTTCATTTTGACAATCACAGGTAAATAAATTATTATCATTATTATTATTAACATCTACCTTCTTAAGCATTTGCAAATATGTCTGAAAATGCATTCGCCTGAAAATGTTTAAGTCAGCATTTCAATTTCAAACATTATACAACGCACTTCTCTTTCCATATTTATGCCCCAATTTTGATCTGTGCTATACTGCTGTATAACAGTCGGATAATAATACTGGACGAGAACATAGCTTTAATACTGACAACCTTTTTTGATAATCCAGTAAATAAATTGTTTTTTACATCAAGTATCCAACGAACTAAACAAATAGCTATATTGCTTCTGCAAATGGTAAATATGCCGTCAGATTAAAGGAAGTAAAAACTTACCAATAGTTGACCCGATTTTATTCACTGATGATATAATAACAAATCCAAAACCTTCATTCTCTGTCCTTTGCACCGTAACATCATAAGTTGATCCTGGATGTGGACTTGCAACTACCACTGGATTGTGTCCAGTATTTGAAGGAGGATTTTCAGTAGGCCAACTATTCATTCCCATGGAATAACCAGGTGCCATGGGTGGAGGTGGAGGGTACACCCTTCTTCTTAAAATTAAATTAACTTGTCCCCTAGCAGCTGCCGCATTTATTAACTGTACCACTTGTCGATGGGAGGCTTTTAACACAGAAAAGCCTTCTACACTGACTATTTCATCACCTGATCGTATCCTGCCATCAACATCGGCTGCACCTCCAGCTACGATATGACCCACAGCCACCTATAATATAATCCAAAGTTAGCAATAAGGTATCGCTAGACGATTCATCTATTTTTGGGATAATTTAAAAACTTTGGTCAGAGCTTTATTAGCTTACATATATTTTGTAAGAGTAATAAAAAAGCATATGTCAATAATCCAAGTTATTAACAAAGTTACTAGTATAAACTGTAAAGAGCAGCAGGCCAAGGATGGGCTCTTGAGGTACACCAGATCTCAATGTTAAAATAATTTGGGCTTATGTTATTTAACCATACAATTTTGTTTTTTATATAATTGTACTGAACTTATATAATGAAGTATAGCTGTAAGCATTTCATAATTTATAGTGTCGAAGGCTCTACTGAAATCCAGCAGAACCAAATTTTCAATTTCATTTAAAAAAGATGCTGCAATCATCTGTATTTACACATCTCCTACTAGTGGTATAAGCACATTTATTATGAGACTTTCTGATTTACTAATAGTAGAGTAAAATCTGGAAGTAAAGTCGCTTAGTTTTCGAGAAAAAAAAAACGGCGTAGAACCAAACCAGACTTATTGGGATTCTTTAATAAGATAATCGTGTACTCGAAATCATTTTTTACGACAGTTTTTGGTGGTCGAGAACTTTTTTATTTCGGAAAAACTCAAAAATATAGATTTTTAATGAAATATGTTTTTTAACGTCTCCACCGCTATATCTCTGAAAATATTTGTGCTATCAAGCTATTTTTTTTTAGATTAAAGTAGACACAATAGCGCTTCGAACAACGTCCCACGTGAACCCGATTTATTTTTTTTTAAGTTGGTAAAATAATAGGAAACTCAAACTTGTTATTTTCAGTAGCATAATTTTAGGCAATCGAGAAAAAAACTTATTTACGAAAATTTGTATATACATGCTGCGTACAAATTGAAGCCAATAGTTGAAAAAAGTTTTTAGGATAAAAATTTTTCAAGTCCCGTTGATAGTATTGAGTCAGCGATTGTTTTTTTTAACGGGCCAAAGTCATATTTTTGCGCGCTCGGCTGTAGCAAGCCTGCCGACTGCAACGATCTGACGGTTCCGATCGGGGTGTATGTAGTAGTTTAACTTATATCAATAGGTACAAAACCAGTAGTGATAAAAGATCTAGGGGATCAATATTATTGTTCAATATTTCATATATTGTACAGTAGTATTGATCATATGTTGATATAATATTAAGAAATTGTACAAAAAATATTAAATAGTCTCCTTTTAATAATAAAAAGACGTAGGTAGATATAAATACCTAATCTATAAATATCAATCAGTGTTACTAACTACCCATCTAATTAGTAAGTTTATTAGACATTTTTTAATGAATGAAAGTAAAAACATACGCATAAAATGAGTTTTATTATTGAAATAAATTTTCTATTTGGATAGATAAATATGTAGTATGTAGTTTATGTAGGCCCTACATTAATAGCATTCTAATTCGTTCATATCTGCCTCGAAATCTTTAATAATGTTGTTACAGGAACGACATTTGCACTCGTTGCAACATTTTAGGCCTTCCTTAAAACAAGCACATTTTCGATTGTCACAATTTTTATCCGAACAATGAATACTTAATGATTTTCGACAACCACCACTTCTACGTGACTAATCTGACCAACCCTGCATACTACAGTACAGGTCTCGCAACGTAGCTTGATACTTGAAAGATGAATGCGCAGTAGACTTTAGGTGAGATAGCGACAGCATCGAGTGTACTTCTTCGGAACACAGCGTTCTCCATCTCATGTCCTCTACTGTGCATTTCGGGTATCAAGCTACGTTGCGAGACCTGTACCTAGAGGTAAAAAAATATGCAAAACTTCGGAAAAATGTCATATTGAACGGATTTCATTCATTTTTTGGCAGTATAATAGTAAATGCTTCACAGAAAAGTTTCTATATTGTGCGGAGGCTTGCTAATTTATAGGGGGTGGATGCCACCTCAGGGTGTGGCACTTAAAAAATATATATATTTATTGGAGCTGAAGTAGAATCAAATTTTAAGAAGAAAAGGTTCTATGCAATTTTTCACATAAATTGAAAGTTTTTAAGTTATAACGACTTCAAAATTGCGATTTCAGCTAAAAAAAAAAAGGTATTTCCAAGCGGCTTTCGTCAAGTATCTCGAAAAGTATTACTTTATCGAAAAAATGTTGCAGACCAATTACAGAAAGTACAAACTGGAAATTAATTATATTTTTTGTTTATTGATGTAGGATTAATAATTTCGGAGATATTTAAGTTTATATTTGGCATCCAAGTGTTCATAAGATAATTATTTAGAGTGAGAGTTAAATATCGCAGAAACTGTGACACCTACGTCAAGGGTGCTAATAGGTAGAATAATATGTTATTAATTAAGCTTTCAACTGTTTTTTAATTTGTTTCTGTAGCATAAAAAGCAAAGAAGTTATGACCGAAGCAATGTGCGTCTACACATTTTTTTTAATAACGTCGTTATTTTGTTACTGTAATTAGCCAGTAATTAAAAAAAAGAATTTCAAACATTGTTCCTCATTAATATATAGCATGACGTAGATGTTCAAATTTTTTGGTTTGTATACAGCACTTGCTTTAGAAAAAAATACAGTTTAAACTATAAAGGTATTTTCGATGAAACGTATTTTTTTTTCCTTTTCCAAATATCTCAATTAATACTAGTTTTATTGAAAAATGGGTAGATACCAAAAATAAAGCTCATAAACTGATAATGAATTTCGCTTGTTAATTTATTTACATAGATTTAATAGTTTCGGAGATATGAAAGTTTACAAATGGCGTCCGAACGTTTATAAGACGAAAAATGCAGTTTAAATGTTAAATATTTCAGAAATCGTGACACCTACGTCACGCATGCTAAGAAATGAAATTAAAGACAATTAATTGCGATTTCAAATTATTTTTTACTCGTTCCTGTAGCATAAGAAATAAAGAAGTTATGACGGAAAAATGTGCGTATTTATACTTTTTTTATATAAAAAGGTCGCCATTTTGTTAATCTAATTAGCCAGTAATTTAGAAAAATTATCTCAAATACAGTTTTTCGTTAAGATGTAGCATTACCTAGATGCTTAAATTTTTTTGCTCATTTAAAGCACTTGCTTTAGAAAAAAGTGCATTTTAAACTTTAAATTTAATTTCGGAACATTACCAAATATAAACTTAAATATCTCCGAAATTATTAATCCTACATCAATAAACAAAAAATATAATTAATTCCCAGTTTGTACTTTCTGTAATTGGTCTGTAACATTTTTTCGATAAAGTAATACTTTTCGAGAAACTTGACGAAAGCCGTTTGGAAATACCTTTTTTATAAGATAAAATCGCAATTTTGAAGTCGTTATAACTTGAAAACTATCAATTTATGTGAAAAATTGCATTGAACCTTTTCTTCTTAAAATTTGATTCTATTTCAGCTCCAATAAACATATATATTTTTTAAGTGCCACCCCCTGAGAGGGGGTGGAATCCACCTTCTATACATTAGCAAGCCCCCGCACAATATAGAAACTTTTCTGTGGAGCATTTACATACTGCCAAAAATGAACGAAATCCGTTCAGTATGACATTATTCCGAAGTTAAAACCTCTAGTTACTGTAACTAGCATGCGAGGTGTATTAATTGCGTCCCAATTTCGCATTAAGCGCTGATAAAAAAAATCGCTGTTGCCAAACGGTACACTTTAGGAAAAAATATATTGTTTAAAAAACTTTTGTGATTATTAGGCTTTATTTTCTTCGCTGCACGTATGTAAATATTTTCAAAAATAAAAAAGTTTATCGATTGGTGAAGATTTCAATACATAAAATATATATTTTTAGTTTATCTGATTTTTAGAGAAATGAAAGTGCGAATTGTACCTAAACCGTTTATATTGGTAAAAGCGCTACAGTGTGAACTTTAATTTGATACAAAACAAATTTCGGTACCTTTAATAGTTTTAAAGATATGACGGTGGAAACAAAAAAAACAATTTTCTTTCAAAATACATTTTTTTTCACTTTTTATTGATTTAAAAAGTTCGAGACCACAAAAAAATGTCGTAAAATATGATTTCATATGCCCGGTGACATACTCAAAGGAACCTAACATGTTTGACCTGGTTCTATGCCAAAAAAAAAAAAACGACACGATAGACTTACGAAATTGCTGCTCTATAACCCTGCTAGATAATCACTTCAAAAATATCTTAATCTGTGGGGATTTTAATATTGACAAACTATCCCCCTCCTCAATTTCTGTATTTCTACACGATATTATTGCATCTAATGGACTAACTTCATTGTTTTATGAGCCACCTAGAATCGCATACAATCAAAACACTCTAACGATAAGTAGCATCGACTCTGTGATTAAGTACCAATATTAATATATAAAAACATAATAAAAACTTTGACCCAGGTATCTCCGATCAATTTGCTCAAACAGTTACATGGAATATAGACTACTTTAGCCATCGATAAACTAACTTCTATCATAAACTCTGGTTTCGAGGAGGGGAAATATATATCGTCTCAATTCCTGGACCTCACGAAGGCATTTGACTGTGTGTCTCATGACATACTTCTAAATAAACTAGAATACTACGGATTCTCAGTTGAAAGTATATTATTATTAAAGTCATACCTGTCCAATCGCCTACAGTACGTCAATTACAATGGAACTAAATCCAACCTACTCTCAGTGAAACATGGTGTTCCTCAAGGGTCCATTCTAGGCCCAATTTTATTTCTTATATATATAAATGACCTGCCCAATTCAGCAGGCAGAATAGACTATTCTATTTGCCGATGATACCAATCTAACTGATGTAAATAGTAACCTTGAGGAACTATTGAATGATGCCAACGATATACAGATAAATATACAAAACTGGTTCCTAGCAAACCATCTAAATCTAAATACCTCAAAAACTGAGGTAATGGTATTCAGTTTAAGAAATATGGAAGAAGTAGATAATCCAACATCAACCAAATTTCTTGGGCTATACTTGGACCCGAAACTACTATGGGATCAACATACGTCTTATGTCTGTAAAAAAATCTCCAAAAATATCTATTTGCTTAGAAATATTCAAGGCAAAATTTCCCTAAATGCATTGGTAGCCGCATACCATGGCTTAATCCATTCGGTATTATCATATGCGATTCTCGTATGGTATGGGGTCATGCGACTTCATCTGCCAACGTGTTTTCCGTGCAGAAGAAGGCCATACGTATTATTACAGGACTCAAGTTTAGAGACGACTGTAGAGAACAGTTTAAAATATTAAATATACTAACAGTACCATGTACCTATATACTCCAATGTCTCATTTACATAAAAAGTAACCTGCACAAATATACATCACGCAATGAATTACATTCTTATAATGTCAGAAATAAGTATAATATTCATCAAAATTTTCTACGCCTCACTAAAACTAGGGATGGTACAGGATACTATGGGATCCAATTATACAACGCACTGCCTCCCGAAATAAAACTTTTAAATGACACAATATTTAAAACCAGAATAAAAATGTATCTACTTACAAATGCCTTTTACAGTGTCGAAGAATTTTTATCAAGCGACTTAGCTTTAATTTAGATTCATTAAGAGAAGTAATAGGAAAAATAAGAAAGGGTATGTTTATCTGCAGTTTCTTAAAAAAAAGTTATACATCAATCGTATTTTAACCAAATCCATGGTAAACTAAGCAGCATCATTTATTACTTCAAAAATTTTATTTGTTTCAATTGTTTGTCCCACAATATTTGTCTATTATATTGAATGGGCCTAAGCCTTATCAGCGGGTGCGTCTAAATAATTAATTGAGTGAACTGTATTTTATAGGTGCCAGATTTCCAAACAAAAGAAAAATATCTTAAAAATGTCGAAAACTTACCTACTTTCAGGATGTCTCGTGGTTTCACTGTTGATGTCGGTAAGGTGGAAAGGATAGGAAATTAGGAATGTGAAATTTCCGACACTTTAAATTATTATTGATGTAACTAATAACTAATAAATAAAAAAATATATTATAATTCACTTTTCTAGTTAATAACTATATGCGTTCGATAACTATATGCGTGAAGCCGCGTGCTATATGCTATCTACTTTCTATCTATATCACAATGTCTCGCGCCCGGTGATATCTTTCTTTACGCACCCTTTTTTGCTGGTGCTAAGACCTTGAAATTTTTATTAAGACTACCAAATATATAGAAAAATTAAAAATACTTAATTATACTACAATTAATATTAAGGCGCGTAACCATTCCCCCGGCCTTGAAAAATTATTTTCAAATATATCTACCCTAAAGAAAAAAAGTAAAAAATCTATTAAAAAAAATAACTAAGAAATTCTAAGGGAAAAAAATACGTTTTACTGATTAGGCAAAGGGCACAACTTGACAATGAGTCTTTTGTAAGTCGTGTTTTTTGCTCTGACAAGGGCTACACGAACTACTCCATCTTTGCCTGGAAATACCTCTTCGATAACCCCTAACGGCCACTGAAGAGGGGGTATGTTTTCTTGCTGAATAAGAACCAGTGTCCCTTTAGTAACAGGACAAGCTGGACTGTTCCATTTTTGGCGACTTTGCAAACTGCTCAAGTATTCCAGACGCCACCGTTTCCAAAATGATTGTACTACCTGGTCAAGTAGTTGTTTACGCGAAAGCAAATTTTGTTTTGTTTCCGAGAAATCTAACGCTGGAAGTGATTTCAATGGAGTCAATGTAAGAAAATGTGCGGGGGTTAACGGCTCTGGTTCAGAGGGGTCACTACTCAACCAACACAATGGTCTAGAATTTAAGAGAGATTCAATCTGTGTTAATATGGTTGTAAATTCCTCAAAAGTAAAAATTTGATTGCCTACAACTTTATGCAAATGTGTTTTCATTGACTTAATATTTGCCTCCCAAATACCCCCAAAATGGGGTGTGGATGGAGGGTTGAACTTCCACTCTATCTTGTGCAAACTTAATTCTGCGCCTATAGTGCGAATATATTCACTGGATTGAATTAAGTTGTAAATTTGATCAAGTTCAGCTTTTGCCCCAATAAAATTTGAACCGCAGTCCGAGTGAATAGAACATACGGGTCCGCGGCGCGCTATGAAACGTTTAAAACATCCTAAAAATGTAGCGGTTGACATATCAGAGGCTAATTCTAAGTGCACCGCTTTCGTTGCCAGACAAACGAACAGACATATGTACGCTTTTTGGCTTTTAATACCTCTGCGACGTCCTAAAGTAATATAAACCGGGCCGGCGTAGTCCACGCCACTGTTTAAGAAACATTTTACCTCCGTCACTCTAGCAACGGGTAGATCAGCCATTTGCGGATATGTAGCTTTAGGTTTAAATTTAAAACAATAATTACACAATTTAATGCGACTACGAACAACATTTCTAGCAGCTAATATCCAAAATCGTTGTCGAAGGAGCGATAATAATAAATGTGGCCCAGTATGTAAGTATAAGCGATGAAAGTGGTCAAT
The DNA here is from genome assembly GCA_936432065.2 of Rutpela maculata. Taxonomy (NCBI): domain Eukaryota; kingdom Metazoa; phylum Arthropoda; class Insecta; order Coleoptera; family Cerambycidae; genus Rutpela; species Rutpela maculata. The sequence goes on along the minus strand of OW386294.2, from coordinate 21,080,903 downwards.
TAAAATATTAACTAAGTGATCCTTTTTTGGTAGTAATAGTGGATGTTTTGTATAATAACTAATTTGTGCGTTTTCTAACCTACCTCCTACTCGAATACATCCCTTATCTAAAAAAGGATTTAAATGACGCAATGATTTGGAACACGACTGTTCATTCTGCAACAGTACAAATTCTTTAGCAAAATGTAATTTTTGAACAATTCGTATTAGCACTAATTCGGCTTTATCTAAATCTAATACAGAAATCATTTTTCTAACTGGTAATAATTTCAGAAACCTAAGTACGTATATTGTAATTCTGCAAAGTTTCGACCAAGAAGACATCCTCAGTATAAGATTACGTAACGGATTATATTCATCAAGTATAGTAGGCAAGACTACAGTTACTTTTTCCTCAATTATAGGTGAATTATTTTCTACAATAGAATGAATAGGCCATATATTCAATTCTAATTTAAGCCAATGTGGACCGGAGAGCCAGGTAGAGTGTTGAATTAAAAGTGCCGGCGTTAGTCCGCGTGAAAGACAGTCAGCTATATTGTTTTCACTTTCTACATGAAACCATTTAGCGGAGGGAACCGACTCCTGAATTTTAGCAACTCTATTCGAAACAAAAGTTTTCCACCTATGTGGAGAACTATTAATCCAGTGCAAAACTACTGTCGAGTCGGAAAGTGCGAAAACCTTATCTATTTTAATGCGAGCTGAACACGTATCTATAATTGATTTAATTAATTTTGCCAAAAGAACCGCGGCACAAAGTTCAAGTCTAGGTATTGTGCAAACTTTCAAAGGGGCTACTTTTGCTTTGGCGCACATTAAGTTAATTTTAATGTCATTATTAGGTGCAATTAATTTTATGTAAACCATGGCTCCGTATCCTTTTAGTGAACTATCTGTGAATCCTATTAATGTTGCGTAAGAATTATTGTCAAATGCCCCGATATAACGCGGTACTTTAAATTGCGATATGAGAGGAAGCTCCTCATAAAATTCTAACCATTGTTTTTGAATGTTTTTTGGCGGTTCCGCATCCCAATCAACTTTAGAAATCCACAACTCTTTTATCAGAAGTCTTGCGACGATTGTAATAGCTGATAAAAACCCTAGCGGATCCCAAATGCGTGCTAAAGTTGACAAAATACTTCTTTTTGTACAAATGTTGTTTGGAATATTTACCGAAAATGAAAAGAAGTCGGTTGAAGGGTCCCATTGTAACCCCAAAACTTTGAGTGCACAATTAATTTCAGGCGTCTCACTAAATTCTATTGTTGATGATAAACGAATATTTTTAGGAATTTCTTTTAACAATTTTTGCGAATTTGAGCTCCACTTAACTAATTCGAAACCCCCGGTAGAAAATAACCCTACCATTTGACGATAAAGCTCTATTGCTTGTGGTGTCGTCGGGACACTAACTACTAGGTCGTCTATATACAGATCGGTCTCGACCACTTTGGACGCGAGAGGAAACGCATCTGCTTCATCGTCGGCAAGTTGTTTAATCGTCCTTAAAGCCGAGAAAGGGGACGATTTTAAACCAAACACAACTGTGGTTAGTTCATAAGTCGCTAAAGGTTCTTCGGGGAAGAATCTCCACAAAATTCTTTGAAATTTGCGATGCTCGGGGCACACCCGAATATTTCGATACATCTGTCGTATGTCTGAAATTATAGCAACTTGAAAAAGTCTAAAGTTAAGTAAGATTTTAAAAATGTCAGTTTGTAATTTTGGACCGGAATATAAAACATCATTTAGTGAGCGTGAATTAGATGTTTTTGCGGAGGCATCAAACACGATACGAACAGGCGTGCTAACACTATCTTTCAATACTGCAAAATGCGGAATGTAATATACGCTATTATCAAGTTGACCATTCGAATCTGGGGATACCAGAGTCATGTGACCTTGACTTATATAATCCCTAATAACCTCACTATAATTGTTTTTAAGAAGAGGGTCATTTTTAAATTTATTTTCGAGGTAGTAAAATCGTTTGCAAGCTATAGCAAACGAATTTCCTAACACAGGCGGATATTCCTTAAACGGAAGTGCTACTGTAAATCGACCAGTGTGGTCGCGAGTGGTAGTGGTTCTAAAAATGTTTTCACATTCAGCATCCTCCTGATTAAGCACGGGAGGTGCAGGTATCTCCTCTACTTCCCAAAATTTATGTAAAATTTGTTCTAAAGATGGTTCTATAATTGAGCAAAATGTTTGCGAATTTTCAACCTCAACTGGTGTAGTGGTGGGTATATTTCCCATCACAATGTAACCTAAACTAGTTTGTACTGCCATAGGTAAATTAGGTGGGCCAACTATCTTACTAGTGCCTAAAATATGTAGAAATAAACTGGCTCCAATAATTCCGTCAATTTTTGAGGGTTCGTAAAAATGATCATCTGCTAATTGCACATGATTTAAATAATTAAGCGATTTGACTGGTATATTAGTTGTTGGAAGTCGGTCAGTTATTTTATCTATTACCAAAGCATATATCTGATACTGAATATTTGAATCAAATCGTGAACTTAAACCAAAATTTAAGTGCCCTAAAACTGTTTGAGGACCACCGATTCCATTAACAGAGGAGTGATATTTTTGAAAAGGTAATTTGAGCCGCTGACAACATTTTCTAGTGATAAAATGTGCTTGGCTTCCGTTATCTATCAAAAAACGCGCGGGTTTATATTCGCCCGAAACAGACATTATGTGGACCACTGCTGTAGAGAGTAAAGTTGTATAATTATCTTGCGATATTTCACTGCTTGAAGTTGAACAAAAATTGTGCGTGGATAAATTTTCTTTCTCATGTTCATTTGAGAGAGATTGACTACTAGATGCTACGTTTTCGTGGTCATTATTGTTATAAGCGGAATTTAATTTATCGAAATGTAATAGCGAATGATGTCGAAAACGACAAATATTGCAAACGTTTGTCGATTTACAATCGGCAATTTTATGAACTGAACTTAAACAATTTAAGCATAATTTTTTCTCTCTAGCTAAACTATATCTTTCGTGAGGCGTAAGTTTTAGAAATTCAGAACACTGAAAAACTGAATGTAATTGTTTACAAATGGAGCAATTGCCTGCTAAACTTTTATAAGGTTTTTTATTTGCCCCACCACTACTATTTGTAACAAATGATTGCGGAACCTGTTTAGGCTTATAAGCACTACTACTACTAACACTGAGCTTTGCGGAATTAGCATGACTGTTTTTTGAAAGGCTACTAAGGGCTTTTCTTTGGTTTTTAACAAAGTCTACGATTTCTTTATAAGTTGGGATTTCAGAGTGTTTTGACATTTCAAATAATTTACGTGTTTGAATATCTAACTTTGACAGAGCTAAAGAAGCTATGAAAAAATCTGTCAAATCGGGAACATTTAATTGTTTAATGGCGTTAACAGAAGTGTCAAATTTTTCTAAAAAATTATTAAGACAGGCTGCAGATTCCTGCTGGGCCGTTTTAAACTCCAACATTTGATTAAAATAGGTATCAGCTAACAAACGCTCATCTTGATATTTACCTACCAAAGTGCCCCAAAGAATACTGTAATTTGCGGCCGTCGGCATAACACCCGCACAAACGTCCAAAGCTTTGCCCTTTAAAGCGCCTAACAAGTAATGTATTTTACTTGTGTTATCTAAATTTGCATTATTATGAACAAGGCTTTTAAAAGTTTCAAAAAATATTGGCCATTTTTTGGGATCACCGGAAAATTCCGGTATTTCTATTTTTTGTAACCTAGCGACAGCTGGCTGATCAGCTGTTTGTCTATTTTGTGTGACCTGCTGGTCTTCTATAATTTTAGCTGCCTCTTTTATATGACAATATAGCGAATCTACCATTTCTAACGGTTGATAATTTAATACATAATCAGGGTTTATTTCTAAACTTACATCATTAATACTATCTATCATTAGTTTAAACAACTTTGTTGTTTCATCCAAAGTATGCATTTGAATTTTGAATTTTGATAAATTCTCAGGATTTTTTAAATCTCTCGACAAATCAAAGAGCATTTGTATTTTGTTGAAATAAGTTTCTTTTTTAGCTATAAATTTACTAAGTTTTGTCTCTAAGTTTTGATCAATTTTTGGTGGCATTGTGAAACACTTGAACAGTTTAATGTCACCCAAACTATACACTAAAAATATCCAAATTATGTAAAAAATTAAAATGTTGAACGCAAGAAACACCCAAGTTGTTAATCAGTGATATTAATTAATTGTTGATTAATCAAAATGCCAGAGCAAATAACTCGTACTGGTAAATAATGCAAATAATTCTTCAAGGCAAGTATTAAATAAAATCTACTAAAATATATGAAAATAAACTACTAAAGCATATGTATGTACGTGTTTAAGAAAACAAGTGAATTACAATATCGCGATAAATTAGAGCAAAAACTACTATAAAAATCTGCCGCCGGCTATAATCCGGACGAAGTGGCCATATGAATGGGCCTAAGCCTTATCAGCGGGTGCGTCTAAATAATTAATTGAGTGAACTGTATTTTATAGGTGCCAGATTTCCAAACAAAAGAAAAATATCTTAAAAATGTCGAAAACTTACCTACTTTCAGGATGTCTCGTGGTTTCACTGTTGATGTCGGTAAGGTGGAAAGGATAGGAAATTAGGAATGTGAAATTTCCGACACTTTAAATTATTATTGATGTAACTAATAACTAATAAATAAAAAAATATATTATAATTCACTTTTCTAGTTAATAACTATATGCGTTCGATAACTATATGCGTGAAGCCGCGTGCTATATGCTATCTACTTTCTATCTATATCACAATGTCTCGCGCCCGGTGATATCTTTCTTTACGCACCCTTTTTTGCTGGTGCTAAGACCTTGAAATTTTTATTAAGACTACCAAATATATAGAAAAATTAAAAATACTTAATTATACTACAATTAATATTAAGGCGCGTAACCATATATGATCATTGTTTTATACCTATTTGTAAGTGTAACTCTGTTTGACGTGTGTACAATTTTATAATTTTTAACATGAATAAATCTATCTATCTATCTATCTATCTATCTATCTATCTAGATACAGTCATTAATCGTGGCAATCTAGCGCAAAATTGCACATTTCGAAAATTTAGTGAATTCTCTGTATCAGAATTCACTAAACTTTATATATCCGATTCAACATATTTTGAAACTTTTTTGATAACATAAATGCTGCCTATGAGTATTTCTGGGAACACTTTCATTGGTGCATGGAAGCAGCCTTTCCAATTTGCACAAAAAAAGTTAACAAAAAGAATACTAAAAAAATGAAAAAAGAAGCTATTACACCAATAAGTTGCAACAATCAGAGAATAAATCACAAACGCTATAGAATATAGAAAATGAAAATAACACAAAAAGAACCGAAAATTGTATTTCTTTAGTACACGACAATAAGTTAGTATCGGATAAAAGTGAAGTAACAGAGCATTTTGGAAACTTTTTTTCAACCACTGTTACAAACAGATTATACAATCATTTCCATCAGCGTCGGATTGTGGGAGCAAGGGCCCACCGGGAAAAATATGTAGGAGGGCCCCAGACTAGGAATACGAAAAAAAAAATTCGTCCGTTTCAAAATTGATGAGCAGGTGGGAGAATTCTTAACACATTCGCGGACAGTACTGAAATTGTGGAGGAACTCAAAAACACACTTTTGAAGTAAGTAGTGGTGTGATTTTTATGAAAATGTTTTCACATCATTTTGCACAAACATCTAGGCACGGTCCTGGCTAAATATAAATTGCATAAACTAATGTACAATATTTCAAGTTATTCAATACAGTTGTATCAGCATTAGTTTATCCAAACCTATCGCACACTTAATAAACTTATGCCTGTTACATGGAGAATTTCCATATGCTTTAAAACTAGCTGCACTGATCCCAATACCAAAGATCGGTTGCTCATCAAATATTGAAAATTATCGTCCAATTGCATTAATTAGTGTAATATCTAAGATAATACTGCCGTCATAAGATAAAAAGCCGCATCTACATATTTGCCATAAATGAGATTCTAATAATATATGAACACCCAAGAGTACTTAACCTAGTTCTGCAGTTAAAAAAAAATAGAATTTGAATATTTAAAGTACTTAAGATTCATTGAAATTGATTTTCTAATTTAATGTTGGGAAAAGTACAAAAGCGTTTGTTACTTTCCTCGACAACTGACAATTTACAGATGTGGCTATTCTCCTTATGACGGCAGAATAGAAACGGTAATTTCTCAGAAAATATATATATTTAAAAACCTATAAATTGTTGAACGATTGTCAGCATGGTTTCAGGAAGTCTAACTTAACTGAAACTGCTACTAGTGAATTTATCCAACAAATTAGTGATAAAATGGACATTAATAATATTCTAATTGGAATATTCTTTGATTCATCAAGAGCTTTCGACGCCCTTCATGTAGATTTCATATCAGATAAACTTAATAACCTAGGAATTCATGGTAACATTAATAAATGTCTTTCATCATACTTATCTAACAGAAAATTTTATGACAAACATGTTGATGCAAAATCAAAACACTTTAAGAGGACATTTGCCCTGCTCACACGATGTATGGACATGTATCAGAATATAGTAAACTTCTATGAAAATAAATGAGATAGAAATTTCAAACAAAAATGTATTCGAAAGAGAAAAGATCCCTTCACATCTCTTTTGTGATACATTTTTAATATTATGCAGTTGTTGGTTATTTTATATGCTGAAAGTTAGGGAAAATAGGGATTATGGCCGTTTTTGTATGCTTCAAAACATATATTTAATGACAAAATAAATTAATTCTGCCACAAGAACGATCTAAATCGATGCCTTGTGTAATTAAAAAAAAATATATTTTGGCAAAAAAAAAATTATATTTTGTAAATCTATATATAATTGTATAGCCTTGTTGCTAGAAGATATGAGTTATTCTATCATTGTCAAGTGGTGCCATCGTTGAAGTATTGGGCAACTTAACGCTTACTCATATTTGATATTACTTAGGTATTGATATTACTTAGGTAGTGGAAGTAATAAATCTAGATACCACACTACAAAGTAAGGATAATTCTACAACCAATCCACCACTATCAGGAGAAATAAAAATACTTGAGATTGAAGAAAAAGTCTCAAATGATAAGGATAGCACAATCTATGTAGATGATACTGTCAACACTGTATTATACAGGGATGTAACACATCCAACCACCAATAACAATCCAGATATTACATTGGACTCTAGTGCTAACAATAATGAAATACATGAGGTTACCCAATCAGAAGCATCACACTCTAACAATTTTTTATGCCCGAGACTCTCACAGACACTATTTCGGCTGAAATAATTGCAAAAGGCATATCATCAAATAATGACAAGATAAGTATACTAACAATTAATGCTCAATCAATCACAAATAAACTTAATGACTTTGAACTACTAGTTGGAAAACATAAGCCTACTTTATTATGTGTAAATGAACACTGGGCGAATGATACAAATATTCATCTCATGAAGATAAAGGGTTACAATATAGTCTCTCATTATTGCAGGAAGAAAAAAACTCATGGTGGTACCGTAATATATCTTGCTTCCTATGTAAATTTTATAACCCAGATCGTGTCGCCTAAATATAATATGGAAATGCATTTGGAATATAGTGGAATCTATATAACATTACCAAATCAATCTAAAATATGTGTAATTAATATGTATCGCCCACCCAATGGCAATTTAGACACTTTCCTTGAAAACACCGAAATGTTAATAAGTGACGTGTATAAAACTCACCGTTTAATTATTTGCGGGGACTTGAATATTGACTATTTGAATCAGTCAAACCATAATTTTAAACTTTTAAATGATCTACTAGCCTCTTTTGAATTACTTATAGCCAACAATAACAAGTGTGCAACAAGAACCTATACTAATAAAAATGGAATTACCTCAACAAGTGGACTGGATTATATAACTACCAACTTGTCAGTAGCATCTTATACATGCGATATTTTTAACCCACATATCTCTGATCACTCTGCAATTATATTCCATTACAAATATAATAATACCACCATTACATCAGAAAAACGCCCGCTTCAAACCAAATATAGAAAATCAACTCGAAGAAATATTGACAACCTGAAAATCAAACTGAATAATGCCAGTTGGGATTTTGACGATAGGGACACAGTAAGTTTAAATTTTGAGAAATTCTCAAACATTTTCCTAATGTATTATAATAAAACCTGCCCCATGACTCAGTTGAATAAGAAAGAAACAACTTATCCATGGTTTACGAACGACTTGAGAAAGGCAAGGGAGAATTTATCACATACCTACAATATGTATTGCATCTCTAAGAATCTGCAACTACAAAAATTGTATAAAAAACAAAAGAAAAACTATAGAAAACTTATAAATAAGGCAAGAAGAAATTATATTAGTAATAAAATTAACGGTGCAACGAATAAAACCAAACAGGTATGGACAGAAGTTAATAATAAACTAGGACGTAAAGAAAAAAACACCCACATAGAAAGAATTCACTACAATGATAATTTCACATCTAACCCCCATGACATCACCAACTGTTTTGGTAAGCATTTCTCTGAGAGTATTCACACCAAGTTACATTCTCACTTTGGCAATGATAAATCCCAGTCTTGCACAACAGGTGAAATAATTCCACATTCAATTTTCTGTGAACCAGTAACCAGTGAAGAGGTACTAAGTGTAATAAGAAACTTAAAAAATTCTTGTTCGTATGGATATGAAGAAGTGCTGGTGAGTGTAATAAAAACCGTTGGTGAATCAATAGCTGAACCCCTAACAATTTTAATAAACATGTCATTTGCAAAAGGCGAATTTCCTGACATCTTAAAATTAGGAAAAATCATATCTATATTTAAAAGTGGTGATCCAGCGGATATAGACAATTATCGTCCCATATGTATTCTAAGTGTATTTTCAAAAATAATTGAGAAACTAATGTATAATAGGCTTATCTCCTTCCTAGATAAATACAATATCCTAAGTGAATCTCAACATGGTTTCCGCCCAAACAGGTCAACGGAAACTGCTGCAGTGAGTTTCGTTAACTTTTTAAATACAGAACTAGATAAAAATAAACATGTTGCAGGAGTTTTCTTTGATCTGTCTAAAGCTTTTGACTCCATTAACATAAAATTCATTAGTGTAAAACTACAAAACTTAGGTATAAGAGGAATTACATTAGACTGGATAATTTCATATCTAAGTGGAAGGAAAATCTTCACTTCAATAAATGGTCATTATTCTGACCACTTTGATATCGACATTGGGGTAGCGCAAGGCTCCATACTGGGTCCTTTGATATTTTTATTATTTGTTAATGATCTGCCACAATGTATTAGCAAGGGGCATGTTACTACTTATGCAGATGACACCTCGATTGCTATAGCAGAACCATCACTGGAACAACTGCAGAGATCAATAGGTACTATCGTGGATGAAATGGCAGGATGGTGCCAAAAAAATAGCCTTATGTTAAATTCAGAGAAAACAAAATGCATTTACTTTAACAGAAACATACAATTTCCTGCGGAGCTATGTAACATGTCTCTTGTTAAGAGCACAAAATTTCTTGGTGTCAGTGTTGACCACAAAATGTGCTGGGAAATACATATTGATGTAGTTGCAAAGAAATTGAGTAGTGCTTTTTTTGCTATCATGCAACTCAGATATGATCTGCACTTTGAAATAATGATGCAGGTTTATTATGCACTAGCATATTCAGCTATGTCATATCATGTCATACTATGGGGAAGCGCAGTGGGCGTAAACAGAGTATTCCTAGCCCAAAAAAGAATTGTACGTCTTATCTATAATAAGAAAAGACGTGAATCTTGCCGGGACTTATTTATAAACAACGGAATTCTCACATTCTATTGCATATTCATTCTCAAGTGTTCACTCTATGTCAAAAATAATCTTAACCTTTTTGCGGAAAATGGCTCAAACCATAATTACTCAACCAGGTTTCGAAATGCTCTTCAAAATGAAATGCATAGGACAGCAGCTTATGAAAGATCTGCACACTACAAGTGTATACAAATTTACAATCATCTACCAAATGAATTTAAAATCTGTCCATCTGCAAGTAAATTTAAAAATGACATTAAAAAATTCCTTGTATCTAAGTGTTATTATTCAATGCATGAATTTTTTAATGACAGGTTTTAACTATTACATATACATGTAAACATTTTATATCTAATTCTAGGTAAACCTATTGTAAAGTATATTCTTTTTAATTATTTTAATTATTTTATCTGTACTGTGTAAGTGTTCCTGACCACCAGTTTATTAACTTAAACTCGGACTCGTAATCTGACATATCCTATATATCATGTGTATTTGAAATGATCTGTAATAAGGATGAATAAATATATTATTATTATTATTATTATTATTATTATTGCGATCGAATGCAGGAGCGGCTTATACCCATTTTTCGCATTTACGATTTACTTGTTCTCATACAAACATTTCACCCAATCATGGACTATCGATGCGACAAAAAATGTAAACTACGGTTGTCCACTAAAAGGAAAAAACCATCAAACATCCTTAAATTCAACAGGTAGGTAATAAATAATATCTATTTTGTAGCGACCGACAGCAGTGTATTTATTTAGAAATTCCCTGGCTAGCTTTGTCTGTTTTAAAAACAATATTTTATTCAAATATGATAAAATGTACTAAGAAGGAATTAATAATATGATAGACCAACGTTAATTACTTCCACATCCAGTGGAAGTATAGTAACGGCAAAAAAATTTTTATTGTTCAAATAGGCTTAGAATGTCACGAAACGTCGAGATATTAAGTTTGAGCGAAAAAAAATTTTCTGTCTGTCGGTCTGTCTGTCTGAATGTCTGTCGGTCGGTCTGTCTGTCTGTAACTTTTTTTGTGCGCACGTTTACTCTGGAACCGTTTGATATATTGACTTGAAATTTGGTACACATATGTACTTTAATGAGATCTAGAACTAGATTATATTTTCATCTTGTTCCGTCTAAGGGTTGGGTGGTAAATTGGGGTAAAATTGGGGAAAATAGGTAAATCAAGCAGGTAAGAGTCCATAAAATTGGTATTTAGTATATACAAGAGAAGCTAAGGTCTCAAAAAAAATTTTGGCATTAGCTACCCCCCATTACCACCCCCACCCTCATTATTAAAGGGGATGAAAAAGAAATGTGATTTAGTATGTGTACAAGAACCAGACACCTCTAAACGTTTTTTTACTTCATCCAACCCCTACTACCACCCCCTATCACCACCCCCACCCCGCTACCGATGTGGGGTATCGTTTTATGGGTTTTTGGGGTAGAGGATTTCAAATATTATATTATTAAAGTTCCATAAATTATTTCCACATACAAAATTTTTTCGTTGAGTGACTTGGATAAAAAATGTGGAAGTAGTGATTCCTTGGGCAGCGGTTTTTTTTTTGATAAAAACAAAGTGTTGTAGTATTTGAAAATAGAAATGCATTATTTTTTTTGTTTCTATATGATAAAAATTTGCTGAGATACAACTTTGTAAGTGGATTCTTATTTTCTACTGCTCCAACAAGTGGATTATTTACATGGGCTAACCACCACAACAATTTTGTTCTTTCAGATTCAGTTCTTTCAGTATGTTAGCTAACCTATGTGAATTATTACGTAGTTACTCATAATTTTATTATTATTTTCTGTACTAAGTAGTATGCCTGGATAATAAATGTCTCTCAATTTCTTAATAAGAAGATGCGCTATTGGTCGCATAAGAAGTAGTCAATAAAATATTAATTTCTCAGTCATTTCTGGACCTCAAAATTTAAACCATATTAATACATATATAGGGTGCGCCACTTAAAACTCCCCAGACTTGCAACTTTTTTATTTTTGAAGCGATGACCATGTTGGGCACGTCAAATTGTAGACATTTTAAAGCCTTTAAACATGCATACAGAGTGATTGAAAAAAAAATGTTTTGAAAACATTGTTAAGAAAGAAAATTGAATTCCTTTGAATATTTATTTACCACACCCTGTACATGAACTGTATTAATGTTTTCTTATAAAGGTATAGCTTCAATTTATGTTATTAAAGTAAAAAAATTAAAAAAATAAAAATTTTGCAATTTCCAATTCAGTGCATTTTAATTAAGTTTGTTTTTAAAAATATTTATTTCTTTTGTTTCTTGTTACTGTTTTGTTACGTTGAATATTCACGTTCTTTGAGACAAAAATGGTACCGAAATTGAATCAAATTTATTACAATTGTTTATTGCCTGAAATCATTGATCCCAGACATACCAGAAATATGAAAATCAGAGAGCCAGATTACATTATAAATGCCCAAAATGCTAAATCTAAACATACAAAAAAAAACATTGAACTGATTACATTATTTTTTAGTTTCTTTTTCAATTTACCTTTGTTCGTTTCATTTTTCTAATATCAATATTAATTTTAGAATAGTTCGTAATATTTTACAACATAATATTGTTTCGTTGTTATAGTGGTTTCATCTATCATTTATTTTTTGATATGTTTATACGGATAAAAAAAAATCATTGGATATAGAATTCAGATACAAAAGTATAAAATAATGTTTTTAGCTATCATAGCATCTTGAAACTTATATGTGAACGACTAAAATAAAAGCGTAGGGGTTGGGGGCGAGCGTAGAGGTGACTTCAATGTGAATATCAGTCGATATTCCGTTGAAGCAACGTCGAGCGCGGTTAGTACTTGGATGGGCTCCCATCTTGGGAAATACAGCGTTCTCGTCCCACCTTCTAGAGGCTTGTATATCAGTGTATACTCGGAAGTTACGTAATTTCAGACGAGGATTACGTAGTGGATATACCATCCTTCGGAGGGGATGTAAAGCAGGCGGTCCCTTGTCTATTAAATGTTAGGCAAGTAAAAGATCCCTACTCTTCTTAAGGGAAGAGGTTCGGCAAAATTTCCAGGTTGGGGGTAACTCGTCTCCTGCCGTCGGTGGTAGGCGCTGGTAGCGGAAATGGGCCGACGTTAAATAGTTAAAAAAAAAAAAAGCGTAGGGCATTCAAGTCAGATGTCTTGGATGGAACTTTTTAGTGTGTACATCGAGATAAATGTTATAATAGCTAAAGGCTTTATTTTTTACTTTTTAGAGATTTTTTAATAATATATTTAAAAAGTTTTTTAAAATATTTTATTTCATTCTTTTTACTCTTTCAAAGTTTTGTAATCAATTTAATATATGAATTTCTATTTCCAAATATTAAAACACATTAAATGAAAGCTTATAAATTTTTCGAAAAAATTAACTTTGGTTGATCATATTACCTCTAACGAAATTATTATTTATTTTATTTATTCCGTTTTAGTACATTTGAATAAAAGCTGTTTTTAAAATGTTTTTTTTTTATATAAATTTATTATTTTCATATAGTAGGTGTATAGTAGCACCGCCATCTCAGATTTTTTCAAATTTTGACAAAAAATTTCGAAAACTCCTTTGATACCGATTTTGAGACCATAGATATAATTAATCCGCAATTTTGAATTTTTGTTTTGACAAAAAATTCATAATCTGTGACCTCGAAAACCTCGAGTTACCGATTTTGAGTCGATAATCGGACCATGCATGGCAAAACGTCTGGCATCTTAATGGTGGGTGAAGTAAAAAAAAATTTTTGAGGCCTTATGATCTTGTATACATGCTAAATTACAATTTTATTTTTTTCATTTAGTACCCCACCCTATTATTAATGCCAAATTAATTTAGACTACTTTTATATATAACTATATATAACTGAATATCAATTTTATGGACTCTTACCTGCTAGTCTGCTAGATTTACTTATTTACCCCAATTTACCCTCCAACTTTTCAACGGAATAAGACGAAAATATCTAGTCCCAGATCTCGTTAAAGTACATACGTGTACCAAATTTCAAGTCAATATCTTAAACGGTTCCAGAGTAATCGTGCGCACAAAAAAGTTACAGACAGAATTTTTTTTGCTCAAACTTAAAATCTCGACGTTTCATGACATTCTAAGCCTATCTGAGCAATAAAATATCATTGAATCAGCGAAACAATGATTTTTGAATTTGTACCTATTTGTGATTGGCCGGATGCAGTGAATTATGAATCGATAATTCACTACAGTGAATTATAAGCACGATTTTTCACCAAAAAAATGCTAATAATTGTCATATAATTAAATAGGTGTAGAAAAAAAATTTAAAAACATTTTTGTCGTTATACCACTGCATGTGGAACTAAAATTGAGCAATGAGCAGCAATAATATGTTTAGATTGGCCTGTTAAGCAAAATACGAAATATATTATTGAAGAATAATAGGAGACAATACACAATAGTGAAAAGAGATAAGGAAGTGGAAAGGGCAGAAGTGCGTGTATCAGCATTATACAATTTGTGTAGTACGGACCTGAACTTCCCTTTGAGCGTATTGCAATATTGTAGAAAACAGCGAGGCACCTGGCCGAAGGCGGTCTTTACTGGAATTTGTGGAATGTTCTTCGTCTCTTAACCCCGCGGAGGACCATACCCTACGAGTGTAGAGCAAATTGCCTCTTAATATTAACATTGGTACCCCACAAGAGAGCTTCTTCGACCATTTGTATGTTAACGACCTTCCCGACCACCTAAGTGAAGGTAAAGTCTTCTTATATGCTGATGATACATCAGTTGTTATCTCACATCACGATCCAAAAGAAGTAGAGAGCAAAGTTAGAACTACTCTATCTCGGTTCCATGATTGGTGTCACAAAAATCGATTGATAATAAATAGTGAAAAAACAGTCATAATTCAATTTCATAACAAATTTAAAAAAGCCTACAATTTTAACTTCACTTTTGACAATAAACCTATTAAACTTGAACCATATTCAAAATTTCTTAGAACCATCATTGACAACCAGCTAACATGGCAAGAACAAATTACATTTCTCTCAAAAAAATTAAATAAGGCCTACTTTGCAATTAAACAATTAAAAGATAAACTTAATCCAGATTCATTATTGCCAGTATATTATGTTCTGTTTTACTCAGCTATTAGCTATAATATTATTGTGTGGGGTCGATCCGCCCATTTAGAAAGAGTGTTCATTTTACAAAAACGAGTTATTAGACTAATATATAACCCTGATAGTCGTACCTCCTGTAGAGATTTTTAAAAAGAAAAATATATTAGCAATTGCATAAACACACCACAGATAGTAGACAACCCCCCAAATCCAAAGCCAAGGGGGTTACACATTTGAAAAAACGCAGACATCCACACCCACCGGTGTTGTCAATACCGGGGCTGGGGGTCGAACTCAGAGCGCGATAGACAGTCGATCAGCATATTCGCCACTCAATACGCCTTAACTGACTGAGCTACCGCGCCGGTATGTATCTATATATTAAAAATTTTAATATACAGTTATGAAAACAAAAATAAATTCCCATCATGTGCTGACATTCACACCCATAATATGAAGCATAAAAATAACATAATATATAAATCAACATCACCATACTTTTTACGAAAAATCACCCTTTTATGCAGGGTTCCATATGTTCAACTTATTTCCTGTAAACCTCAGAGACTTGCCTGCTCAAGACTTAAAAATTTAAAAAATTACTTAGCAAATAAAGCATTTCTACACCATTGGAGAGTTTGTGTTAAAGATACAAACTGGAGAAGATATATTTTAGACCCGCAATTCAGAATCATTTCAATGTTTTTTCTTTTATTTTATTTTATTTAATGTAGCTTTTGTACATGTATGTTATTAGCGTACCTTTTAATCTGTATGTATGTAATTTTAACTTTTGTATTTTACTATATTTCTATTTTTTACGTTATGATATATCTTATCTACAAATACTGTAGCCACAAAGACATAAAGTATTCTATTCTATTCTAAACATGTGCACATTGCTTGATCTGCTGCTCCTATATGTCGTCAATTATATCAAGGAAAGCCGTGGTAAAGTCGGTATCAGGGATTATGACGTGTGCGTCACGAAAAGCGTACGGTCTAAGATGATTTGAAGTGAGGGACGAACAGCGTCGGATCAACCAGTTTTGCACTGCGGTTGAAATGAAGGAAATAAATAAAACCAATCTCTCAAATAGATTTATTTAAAATTAAACATAGTATATACTAAATTAAACAAAATGATTCTCCACTAATGAAAGTAAATAATGAAAAATAACAAAAAAAAATAAAGAATTAATTTTAATAAATAGTTGTAAATAAATATTTATTATTGAAACAAAAAAGAACAACAACATTCAGTCTTCCTCTCCTTCACTATTATAATCATCACAAAAATCTTCCTCCCCAGAACTTTCCGCCAGATTTATTATAAGTTTGGGTGTTTCATCATAACGTACTTCTTTTTCAAAGTCTTGCCTGATTAATTTCTCAGTGTGCTGTATACAGTTTGTCCAGACTTCAGGGGTTGCTCTTTCTAGAGCATCATTCCATACTATTAGCACATTTTCATCGCTATGTCCATTTTCACCAATGTGTCGATCATAATACTGTTTACAGATCCCCATATCATCTCTATGGGGTTATATTGGCAGTGGTATGGAGGTAATCTTAGTACTTGATGACCCCCATATCATCTCTGTTTACAGATCCCCCATATCATCTCTATGGGGTTATATTGGCAGTGGTATATGGAGGTAATCTTAGTACTTGATGACCGTGTTCATTCAGCAGCTCATCTATAACGTATCGCCTTTGACTTGGGCAGTTTTGTTTACAAATTTTTAATAAATCGGTTTTAAAGTCCTCCTTGTTGTATTCGATATTTTTGTTCTTCAGCCACTCTTGCAATTTTGTTTTGGTCCAGGAAGTGTTCGGTAATTTCTCTGCCAGTGAGCTATGGTATGATGCATTATCCATAACAATTATCGATGGTTCTTCTAACATAGGTATTAATTTTTCCAAAACCCATTTTTCAAATAACTCACTGTTCATAGAATTGTGATAGTCAGCACTTTTTGATTTTGTTGAAAATATTAGGCTAGCATTTTCCACAAAACTATTTCTATTACCAGCATGTACTATTGTAAATCTTTTGCCAGTATTTTCGTGGCCCTTTCTGCAACTTTTTACATCTTCATCCTGCCATGTTCTTTTGAAGGCCCCCTTTGAAAAAAATCCATATTTCGTCGAGATAGACAAATTCAAGAGGATTTTCGCTTTGAAGATTTTTAATATAGTTTCTCAAAAAACTAATACGGTTATGGAGGACGTTACTAAGCTGACAGAGATAACGGCGATTATTTTCCATTTTATATTTAAATCCACATGTCTTTAAGAGTCGCCCTAAGCTTGCTTTGGAAATGTCAATTATACCCTTTGCCTTTAGTTCTTCATTCAATATTTGAAGTGTCATATGCCCTCCATCCTCCTTCATGCTATAAATCACATTCCTCACTTCTGCCTTGGTACTATCATCCACATCATCACTTTTTTTTTTCGGCACCTTATGTGTTTGCCCCATTTTTTGTTCATGAATTATTCGAGAAACACTGCTTAACCCCTTCGCTGCGCAAAGCGGTTTCACGTAATTCTCGTGTGGTGCGCAATAAATTGACCGCTTGCGAGTATACGCGCTTGGAGCACGCAGATCCAATATTACGTTACTATTTGATTTGGTTTATTGTATGCATGGTCTATTATTATATATAAAATTGAAAGAAAAACAAAAACCAAGTGCTCTAGTTTCAATAATAATAATTTATTTTTTTTAAATGGTTAAAAACAGTACAAGTAAACATAAACATAAAAACAAAACGACATTCTTATCAAAAATATTAAGGTACAACAGAAACTTGTGTAAGTATATAAAAATGTATTAATAGAACATATACGCGTGTTAAATCGCTTTGAGCAGTCTGAACCAATTTAAAAACGACAGGCGAGTTAACACGCTTGGAGCACAGTGGGCCCATTTATTTTTCGCGCGTATACACGCTTTGAGCAGTGAAAGGGTTAAACTGATTTTTAAAGAATCGGCTACCCTTTCTTGGACAGATGTAAGCGGACGTAACGGTCCATTATTTTCTTTTTCCCGTTGAAAATACTCCAAAACATTTAATACAAGTTGCCGACTCTGTTTGTTAATAGTGCAACCAGGCATTGCGGTGAGAAATTTATTTTATTTACAATAATAACACAACCACAGTAATTAGACTACTGCGTGCAGAATTATTGTCAATTAAGAAAGAATTTAAAGAATTCAAAGAACAAGCAACATAAAAAGAAAAATTCTATAAACAAAAACTAAATATGATAGAGCAACAGTCACGGCAGAAAAACATAGCTATATTTGGATTTAAAGAACGAAATGGAGAGAACCTGAAAAAGAATGTAGTAGAGTACTTTAATAATTTGTACATTCATTTTTTAAATAATATTAATATAAATAATTTAATTACACTCACGCTTAATTTAATTTAATTTAATACAACAATATCTAATACAGATATAGCTTGAATAATAAAAATAGTCCGTTATTCAAGCGATTATTATTTATCTACCTATTACTTATTTAAAATCTAAAATATTGTCGCACGGCTATGTCGAAAATAATTGAGAAGGCACAAACGTTGTCCCATTATCGATTTGAACCACATGCAAGAATGACAGAGATGAACGTATAATTGTAAATGTTTTATAGAGTGGAAAGTCGTAGGTAGCTTTACAATTACCGCTTGATATGTGTATGAGTGAGAACAAATCTTAAAGCAAGGCGCAGCTCGAACCGTACACACGTCATAAACCTGATACCGACTTTACAATTGTGACCAGTCTTAAATTCAAACTGAGTTGTAGGAATGAAATTATTTTGCATAAGATGTTTAAGATAACATTTTGCATTTCCATTATTTTTAAATAATTTTGGATAATATTGGCAGAATGCTTACTGCTCTAAGATCTATAAATTTATCAGGATTAGACTTTTTGGTAGCACAGTTATCACGGCTTTTTTCCATAAGAAAGACACTTTACACTGCGAGTCAAAATCGCATTACTAAAAAAAAATACAAAATATAGTTATTATTGTTAAATATTATTTAAAAAATAGTTTTTCTTGCTGCTTCTTTAGGTAAGCGTATCTAATATGCTAGATGTTCCATTTATCTGACATGTCTTAATAGTTTACCGTTGAGTTTGCCTTAGGAATAAAAAACTTAAAAGTTGTTTGGTTTCAAGAGACACATAACCTTAAAATATATTCAGGTACACTGGGTACGCTACAAAATTGATACTTATATCAATTTCTTTTTTTTCTGGAAGGTTCCATACTAAAGAATAAAAACGGAACCTTTATAGAATAACTTGTTTGCCCGCCCATCCGTCAGCATATCATCGGTTTATCTGAGAAACTATAGCAGACCACGAACTTGCACAAGCAAAAGTATGTTCTGCAATCTCATTTGTTTCCATTTATTCATCCTCAGTTTTGTCCATTTTCTTGAGACGCTATCTCAATGGGTAATGTCCTGTGAAAAGGCCTGTCATATTAATTCTAGTTTGTTGACACTGAGTTGCTTTTTTGCGAATAGCTTATGAACCCAACTCAGTGGCACAGTGCTTATATAGTTAGGCAGATTTTTGTTCCAAAAAGGTCCAAAAAAATACCACTGTGCGCCCTTCGGAAAGAGCATAGGGAAGGAAGTACTTTTCATTAAATTCTACACAAAAAATCTTCTATTGACCTTTCAGCTAATCCCCAGTCAAATCTTGCAAATAAGTCTTAAAGTTAAAGATACCTTCGAACACGCGGACAAAAAACAGCAGAATACATGCCGTAGTTGTTTGACGAAATCCGTCATTTCGTGAAAAGCCTAGGCAGTACATGAACTGCCGGCATATCATGCAAATTCTGTCTAGGCATTTCGTGAAACGCCGTGGTCGTCTCGGCACTTGACGTTTAAAGACATTCTACACGATCTGCTGCAAATTAGACCGGCAGATTGTGTTCTATTGCTTGCTGCCTATTTGTTTTGTTTATTATGGAAAGTAAGAGTGAAAAAGACTTGTTCAATGATCAGTACAAAGAGTACCATGAAGCAAAGCCAAATAAATGAGCTTATACCATCAGAAAATTAAACGAGGTGCGAAAAATATTTAACTAATTTTGAGGTTATGTTAGGTTAAGATGTTATATTCATAATTCGTATAATTGTCTATGGATTTATTATTCTCTCTCTCTCTCCCTCTCCCTCTCCCTCTCTCTCTCTCTCTCTCTCTCTCTCTCTCTCTCTCTCTCTCTCTCTCTCTCTCTCTCTCTCTCTCTCTCTCTCTCTCTCTCTCTCTCTCTCTCTCTCTCTCTAAGAGAGACATAAGATAAAAGATACATAAAATGTGATTCAATAAAATACATAAAATGCATTCTTTTTTTTTTTTTTAGAATTTTTTTTTTAAGGAACTCATCCACAGAATAAAATGATTTATTTACTAAAAAGGCGTGTAATTCTTTTTTAAATAAATTTACATTATCAATGTCTAAGATACTTTTTATTCTGTTGTAACATATAACCCCTATATAAGATGAATTACATTGGCTTATTGAGAGTCTAGAATATAGTTGATTTGATTGATTGATTGATTTACCAGCGTGCGGTAGGCATTGCTGCCACTCCCAGGTACACAGCTGGGCCTGCTACGTCCACGCTGGGTTGGACTAAGGTCATGCTTGTTGCCAGCAGCGAGTGCCACATGGCGCATGGTAAAGGAATATGGGATGGGAGGTGTAGGTATTTGTGAGATGCGTTACCGCATTGTGCGAGGGAGCGTTTAAGCTCCCTTTTTTGTGCTTTTGGTTCTGGGTATCTGCCTCTTCTAATCTTCGTGTGAAATATGTGTTGTGTCTCATTATGGAGTGTTTATTACTGTTCATGCTCCTCTTTTTTGTTTCTGCTTCTTCGAATCTTCTTTTCTGAGTCTTTTTATTCCTCGATTTCCGATGCTGCGTTGGATTTGAGTCCTGCTTTTTGTCAGCAGCGAGAGCCACATGACGCATGGTTTTTTCATTCTTCCCCTCGCTTTTCTTTCCCAGTTTGTTTATGATCCTCTCGATTGTTGTTTTCCACGTGTAACATGGTCTCCCTATTTTTAGTTTGGTGCTGTTCAGTGTTAGCGTTTTCTTCAGTAGGTTTTCTGCTGTCCTTTTTGCTTTAACCTTCTTGATCCTTTCCCTTATCTCTCTGCTTACCAGAATATGGTCTATTTGTGTGATTGAGCTTCCATTGCTCCAGGTGTCAGTGCATGTTTGACTTTTACTCCATGTATTTCTTATTGTTAAGTCAAACATGTGTGCTAGGTTTTTCAGCGCGTTTCCATTTTCGTTAGACCATGTGTGGAGTATATGTGCAATAAAGTCTCCAGGTACACAATTTCACTGCACTATGTATATGCTATGATTTACTGCGTTAGAGGGAAGCACTGTGGAAAATTAAACACTAACTAATATTTCTTATCAAGCTGAAAATATTCCGAGGTATAAATTATTTTACAAACACATTCACTTATGCAAACTTAAATATAACTTCTATACGTTGTCACTTTGTATATAACTTTTTCAAGCTTTTATGGGTATCCATTGGTGACAGAACACTAAGTCATCTCCCTGCCTACCAGAATATGATCTATTTATTGAGTTGAGTTTCCGCTGCTCTAGGTATCAAGATTGCTCTTTTCTGTGCGTATTTTCTTGGAAACCATTTTCCTGAGAGAAACCTGTATCGCGTATACATACATTGAGGTGCCATAAGAATTCAGTCTGGACGCTACACACCGACAGTGCCCCATTGATTATTTCTGATCTAATCCAAATTAAACTCGTTTGAATATTTTTAGCAATTATGAGAACCTCACCTGAAAGGTATACTTTAAGAGTAGTGCGCCACTGATCATTACGTGTTCAATTTTGATTAAATCTGTTTGAAAATTTTTAGTAATTATGAGAAAATACACTTGAAGGTTCACACAGGAAATCTGTATAATCACCCTTTAATAGCGATGCATTACTAATTATTTCGGTTTAATATTATCATCATTATTATATCGTGCGTAATTCTCTTGATTGGCTGAAAGAAATTCGGTTTTGGTTTGTATATTTTTGCTGAAAGAAAAATATTTAGTGCTCTTATTTTAATTTATTGTCTAGGAACTATCAAGCATGTATCCAAATTTACAAGTATTTTTTTTTAACATTTCAGATTTTAACGAAATAAATGCACCTGATTTCACAAGGAAATCGTTTTGTGCCTTATCATTTTACTAAAAAATCTTTATATATAGAGATTAATTATATATAATAATTAACAAACAACAAACTAACATTTTTTCTAACACTAATCTAAAATTACCCTAAAATTATTAATTTAAGTGAAACTAAAAACATGGAATTACTCTGAATTATGAATTTAATTAATTGAACTAAAAACATGGAAGGCTATTCCCAATTATGAGAAAATTTGCTCAAATAGATCTAAATTATTTATAACAAATATTGACAACTTTTTACAAAACAGGTTATAATTGTAGATTGTCTTTATGTTTTCAGGAATGATATAAATTTTGGGACCTGTGAAGCTAATAGATTTCTTGTATAAGCTGGAGTTTGGTCGAGAGACAATAAGAGCATTACGTTCATTTTGTCTTGTATTATATATATGGTTTGTTGGTATTCTTAGCTCCCTATTTTTGTAGATATATTTCGCTACATTAAATATATATAATCCATTTATATCCAAGAACTTTACTGTCTAGAAAAAGCTGTTCTGTAGAATATCCAATATTTTTCCAGAGTATTACTTTAAGTATCCATTTTGGGTAACTTTTAGGTTACTTAATTAGATAGATAGATAGATAGAATTTATTGGTTTAAAGACCTAAGAACAAGGTATAAAACAAGTCAAATACAAATTTAGCAAACTACATGGGTTTGTGAGACATATTAAAAATACATTTTTAAAGAAAAGATAAATACATACAGTACTATAAAATTCAACATTGAACACTAATGACAATAACAATGATAAACAATGCAGTTATCCATAATAAAATTTATACAGAGAAGTTCTCATAAGAAGAACTCGTCTAAGTTATAATATAGTCCAATCCTCAGATAATTTTTTAATGACTTTTTGAATCTGAAATAGGTAGGTTGCTCCTTTATGTAAGTTGGAATTTTGTTAAAGATTCTAATACCATTATTTAAGGGTCCATTCAGGGTTATATTTAGAGAATTTTGAGGTGTGCACAGAGCAGCGCCATTTCTTGTGTCATACTTGTGTAAGTCCCTGTGACATTGAAAGTTATGTTTATTTTTAAAAATATAGCATGCAACTTCTAGAATATACAAACAACACAGAGGAAGAATATTGAGATGTGAGAATAATTGCCTACATGAGTCGCTTTGACTTTTATTTAGCATAGTACGTATGCATCTTTTTTGGACTGAAAATAATTTTTTTGCTGCTGGAGAGGCTCCCCACAGTATAATTCCGTACAGTAGACTAGATTGTACCTCAGCGAAATAGAAGTTTTTTAATACTTCAGTGTTGAGTAAAGAACGTATACACCTTATTTGATAAATTTTCGTGTTCAATTTTTTAATAATAAAATCTATATGACTGGTCCATTCAAGAGTGTCCATTATTGTTACACCTAAAAATTTCACAGTGCTACTTCTCTCTATGTTCGTTTCACCTATGCTTATGTCGATGTTTAGTACTTGTTTTTGTCTGGTATGAAACAATAAGTATTCGGTCTTGCTTGAATTTAAGAATAATAAGTTTATCGAGAACCACTGTTCTATTTTTTTCATTAAGTTATTACAAGCTTCTTGGTTTGATTCATGGGATTTTCTTGAAATTAATATTGACAGATCGTCTGCGTACATCGTTATTTTATAATCGGATAAGTGTTTTGCAATATCAGCAACATAGAGAGAGAATAGTACAGGTGCAAGAATACTTCCCTGAGGTACTCCTACCTCTACATTCAGAGTATCAGAGCAATACCTACTGCTACTTCCATCCCCTTCATTGTGAGATATCTCAATATATTGTTTTCTATTTGTGAGATAGGATTTAAACCAGTTGTGTGCACTGCCTCTTATGCCCAGCACCCACAGCTTGTGGAGTAGCCGAGGGTGTGGGACGCAGTCGAAGGCTTTGCTAAGATCGCAATAGACACCAACTGGACACCTTCTTTTGTCTAATTCATCAAGGATATACATGTAAAATTCAGTAGTGGCTGTTGTTGTTGATTTGTTTCTCCTAAATCCATGTTGTTTGTTAGGTATTAGGCCGTATCTCACAATAAAGGAGTCGAGTCTTTCTAACATGCAGTATTCAAAAATTTTTGATACTGCTGACGTCAAGGAAATTGGTCTGTAGTTGTCTACGTGATTCTTTGAGTTCTTTTTGTGAACAGGTATTACTTTTGCAACATTCAGGCCTTCTGGAAATGTTCCACATTCAAATGAGAAGTTTATGACATGGGTTATTGGTGCTAGTAGTTCATTGCAAAATTCTTTTATAATATTGGTTGGTAGATCGTCAGGTCCGGTACTAGATTGACTGTTATATGTCCCACCCCATATTATAATGCCATACGTAAGTGTTGATTCTACTAACGATTTATATGTCATTTTTAGGATATTAATTGGAAGAATAATGCGGAGTTTATAAAATACGTAGACAAGTTTTCTTAATTTCGTGTTAAGGTATTCGGTATAATCATTCCATCTCATTGTCTCATTTATTATGAGACCCAGGTATTTAATATTTGTAGTGTTCTCAATTACATTTTGGCATATACAGTTTATTAAGTCACATTTTGCGTGGTATTTTAATGTTTTAATTTTCGGCTGTAGTCTAGAACTATTGCTGAATGTGATGAATTTTGTTTTTGTGTGATTAAGGCTTAATAGATTGTTGTCCAACCAACATTTAAATGTATATAGTCCCTGTTCACTTTTTTTGGTGACCTCAGACCAATCTGTACCATGAAATGTTAGAGTAGTGTCATCGGCATACGCAGGGGCGGCTGGTGAAATTTCAACAATTTTTTTCTCGTCTGTGGCGCATGGGACCCATACGAAACATGGAAAATAACATCTAGAGAAGCACTCCTCTAACGACCCCTAAAAAATTGTGAAAAAGCAGTTTGCGAAAAAATTTTTCAAAATTCGATTGACCCCCCTAGGTCTAGGGACTCCTGTTTAAAATTAATTTTTTTTGTCATACACATTTTACTTTTCATAAAAATACAACAACAGGTTTTGAAGTTTATGAAAATATTTCCATTACTAACTGAGATACAACGAATTGAAATTTTATCATTTGTTAAATTGTAAATTACAAAATTTCAGTTCATTGTGTTTCAGTTAATAATGAAAATATTTTCATAAACTTCAAAACCTGTTGTTGTATTTTTATGAAAAGTAAAATGTATATGACAAAAAAAATTAATTTTAAACAGGAGTCCGAATTTTGAAAAATTTTTTCGCAAACTGCTTTTTCAAAATTTTTTAGGGGTCGTTAGAGGAGTGCTTCTCTAGATATTATTTCCCATATTTCGTATGGGTCCCATGCGCCACAGACGAGAAAAAAATTGTTGAAATTTCACCAGCCGCCCCTGGGCATACGCGATAATGTCCCCGCCTATATTTAATTCTAGCATATCATTTACGTAAAAGAGGAACAATTGCGGACCTAAAACTGTTCCTTGTGGAACGCCGTATTTCACTTTTTTTGGACTGCTTAGTGTTTTATTAATTTTTACTATTGCCTCACGATTAGATAAATAACTTTTTAACAAGTTGATGTATATTTTCCATGTTTCGTGTGCAATATGAGTGCATGTCACTATTCTTTAAGAAGGATGTTTCGTTCTTCACATACATTATCAACTGATAGAGGTAGGGACGTGGTAACATGAGAATATTACATGATTTAAATATTGGCTTACAATGAGAAAGTGGGTGAGCATTATTCATACATCTTATGATTTTATTTTGTACTACGGATACCTTATTAAGGTAAGGGGAGAAGCACCAGAATATCAGTCCATATTGTAACACAGACTGTACAAGACTGTAATAAAGCAGTTTTAGTGTGTCAATTGTGACCCTGTCTCTTAGCATTATTATTATGTAACATATACTACTTAATTTTGAACAGATTGTACTTATATGATATTCCCAGGTGAGTTTCTGGTCTATTGTTATTCCTAAAAATTTAATACTTTCAGTGGATTCTATTGTTTTTCCATCTACCATAATAAGAGGATCAAAATTTTGTTTTATATTTTTTGGTAAAAATCTCATACAGAGCATTTTTTTAGTATTAACCCATCTTGTACCATTGTTGCGTTGGCGCAACATAAAATATATAATTTTTTTTTGAAAAGGTGGATAGATATTTTATAAATGTTATACCATAGGATACTTATACAAACAGTCAACTAAAATAAAATAGTTTTTTAAGTTTCCACATCCCTTTTTTATACCTAAAATAATTAAGTCTTCTATGCATTTTTTAAAGTAAATTGCGACGTAAAATATAAAAATTCTAAATTCATCGAAATCATTGATGAATGTGATTGTAGTTCAAGGTCTAGACAAAAAACATTATAATGAAAGATATTTTCTATGGTAGATTTCAACAAAGTGAAGTAATCAAAGTTTTCTTGGGAGCGTAACATTATTGTTGCGCCAGCGCAACATTGGTAATATATGGTTACAGAATGGTGCAGGCTACATTTGTCTGATAAGAGCCAACTTGATTCAACCGATTAATTTGCTAAATTGAGGCCAGTTTTTGACCTAATAAACACAACATTTAAGCAATTTAGCATATTTACACATCATTTGTCTATTGATGAACAGATGGTGCCATATTTTGGCAAACACTCGGCCAAAATGTTCATGAAGGGAAACGGGTGCGATTCGGTTTCAAATTATGGTGTCGGGCTTCTAGTCACGGATATCTATACCATATAGTGGCAAATCACATAAGAAGAGAGAATTTGGTCTTGGTGATGGTTTTTTGCATGAACTTGGAAATCCAAACAACTACAAAGTGTATTTTGATAACTTTTTCACGAGTTATGCACTTACAGCTCATCTTCAGAAGCAGGGTTTTTTTGCGACTGGAACAGTTAGAGACCGAAGGATTCAAAAGTGTCCTTTGGAAGCAAATAAATTAATGTCTAAAAAAATACGCGGAACCTATGATGCAAGGTACGATTACGAAAACAACGTAAGTTTAGTTCGCTGGAACGATAACCCGGTTGTAATTGTTATGAGCAATTTTGAAAGTGTTAAACCTATTGCGCACGTGCAATGTTATAACTGCAAGGGAAAAAAGAAGTCCAAGTTCCTCAACCTCATATGATACAAAAATATAAGGCGTACTTGGGCGCAGTTGATCTGCATGATGACGGTGTGGAAAATTACCGAATAAAAATTAAGGGCAAGAAATGTTGGTGGCCGCTCTTTATAAATTTAGTAGACAGTGCTGTGATAAATGCCTGGAAACTGCACAGGTACATACATGCTGATAAGAAAATGTCACAAATTAACTTTCGGTATGACTTAGCAAGGTGCTTACTGCAAAAATCTAAATCTGGTGCCATCAACCGTCGACGATCCAATTATAATGTTATGGATGAAATCCGATTTGACAATATCGAACATGTAACTGAAAATGATCCGAAACGTCCGAATCGATGTGCAGTTTCCAAAAGTAACACCACTTATTTTTGCCGTAAATGCAAAAAACAACTGCATGTAAATTGTTTTAATTTATATCACACGCGTAGCTAACGTTTTTACCGCTGTTGCGTTTACGCAACACTATTTTTTTTCCATTCCTAATAATTTTTTTTATGCAATTTTAAATTTTTGGTAATATAATAATCATAATAAACATATGTTAATACAAAAAAAAGTATTTTTTTTCTCAATTCCATTAGTGGTAATAGATGGGTTAAGAGACCATTCTGAATTCATTTGAAGCTATATTACAGTTTTGAATCAGATCACTTATTCTTATTGGACATAATAATATCTGTATCGTCTGCATAAAGGATAATTTTGTTAGATGTAATACAAGTAGTCGGCAAGTCGTTCATAAATATTATAAAAAAAGAGAGGGCCCAAGATAGATGGAGTACCCCCGATGTAATTGTTTGTAAATCTGATTTAAAATTGTCTAAGACTACAGTTTGTGTACGTTTTGTTAAGTATGAAGTAGCCCATTGGAGTGCCGCACCCCAAACCCCTATATTTTCCAATTTCAGTAAAATTAATTTATGGTTTATTGTGTCGAAAGCACATTTTAAATCATAGAATAAACCTAGAGTGTGATATTTGTCATTTAAAGTATTGTATACAAATTCCAGGCATTCAAAAATAAGCATTATAGGTGGATTTCCCTTTCCTAAATCCATTTTGAATATTAACAATAATTTATAAAATTCGAGAAATTTACATAACCTTATGTTATAAGCCAGTTCAAAGAGTTTGGCTCTGCATACATATAGATCGATAATTGGTGATGTCATCTCTTGTGCCTTTGTTTTTAAATATAGGTACACATATAGACCAGCCAACACGTATAACTAGTACTAGTTAAACTACAGTTGATGTAATTTTTTCAAACTTAACAGTTAGTAATGTCTCTGTTACTGATACCTATTTGTCTGATCATACGTACCAGATGTGTAGATTTAAGATTCCTTCACAAATCAAATATTTACATATTTCTACATTTAAACGAGACCTGTCAGAGAGCAATTTGATTGTTTTAAATAATCTATTAAAAAATGAGAAGTGGCAGGAAATGTATAACAGCATAAATTTTACTGAGAAATTTACCTCATTTTATTCATCATTTTTGTTTCATTTTAATTCTGCTATAACTTATAAAAAAATTAAACCAAACACACAAAAGAAACAATGGTTTAGTGATGAATTAAAAGGGTTACATCACCTCTTGTGCGATCTGCACAAAATTTAAAAAAATTACCCAAATAATGAAGCCATTAGAAATAGGTATTTAAGACTAAAACAAATATATACTGAGAAAGTTAGACTCGTTAGGACTAATTATAATGATACGAGAATAAAGGATGCTCAAAACATAATGAAAGAAAGTTGGCTGATTATAAATGAGGCAAAAAATAATCCAAGGCAGACAATTACGGAAATTACTGTTGATGATGACATATTAACTAATAAGCAGGAAATATGTAATGGTTTTAATAGTTTTTTCTTAAATTTTCAGTGTCCTAAACCTGATTATGCTAAATTGATATTACAGGACAATGTTATACATAATTTTTATCTTTTTCCTACCACTTCAGCAGAAGTTAAAGAACTATTGCTTAAAACAACGAGAAAATCGGCTGCTGGGATAGATGAGATAAGGGGCCAGGTACTAAGAGCTGTTGTTGATGAAATCTGTATTCCACTGTCTTACTTAGTAACTGAATCTTTTGCTTCTGGTCAATATCCCGATTTATTAAAAATTTCAAAATCTATACCTATATATAAAAACAAGGAATCGAGAATGGAGGCATGTAATTACAGAAATATTAGTGTACAGAATCAACTAGCAAAAGTCTTTGAGCTCTGTTTTAATAATAGATTAATAAACTATTTGGAATACCATAAATTGTTAAACTCAAATCAATACGGATTTAGGAAAAATAAATCAACAGTAACCGCAATTGAAAAATTATGTGATTATATTTATAATGCACTAAACAATAAAGAACAACCAATAGCTTTATTTTTTGACCTTAGTAGAGCTTTTGATATAGTTGACCACGATTTGCTCTTGGAAAAACTTTTTAGATTGGGAATACGTGGACCAGCTCATCAGTGGATCAGCTCTTATCTGAATAACAGAAGGCAAACTGTTGTAACTGATTCGTATAAATCAGATTTTAGGCAAGTGACAACTGGTGTGCCTCAGGGCTCCATCCTCGGCCCATTGCTCTTTTTAATATTTGTGCATGATATGCCTCATTCTCGCCTAACACCTAACGCAGCAGTCATCTATGCTGACGATACAAACTTTTTAATTTCCAGCAGCTCATTAGAGACCACAGTCACTAAAGCTAATACATCAGTTGATGAGTTTTCTAAATAGTGCTTAAGCAATGGTCTTGTGCTAAATGCTAGCAAAACAGTTTTTATGTCATTCCTGCCCATAACTCAACTATATTAATTAAGGCTGAACATCAGTCAATTGTTCATACAGATAAGACAAAATTCCTGGGAGTAACTTTAGATAGTAAAATGACATGGGAAAGTCACATTGAAAATATACTCAACAAACTAAACAAGTCTTGTTTTATCATTCGATACCTGAAGTCCTCTGTCTCATTAAATGTACTAAAATTGGCATACTTTGGCTTAGTTCAATCTAGTCTGTCTTATGGTTTAATTTTTTGGGGAAATTCTTCTCACATTACCAAAGTGTTTATAGCCCAAAACAGAATAATTCGTTGTATGGCTGGTCTATCTATGCAAGCACACTGTAAAGGGGCATTTATAGCCCTGTCCATCTTAACTGTACCATCGCTTTATATATTTTTAATTGTAACTAATATAAAAAGACAAGAAAGTTTGTTATTAAAAAATAGGGATGTTCACAATAGGCTCATTTAACAATTTTTTATTATTACATATTCTGAAAGAGCTTGGTGAGTATAGTAAGTATGCCAAAAATTAGAATTTACTGATGCCGCCTTCATGTATAAAAAAATTATTAAAAACGCTCGGGATAACCATGTAGTCGAGTTGTGACGTCAGATGGCTGAACCGCCCAGTGAACACGGCTGTGAATGCAAGTTAGTAGAGTAAAATCTGGAAGTAAAGTCGCTTAGTTTTCGAGAAAAAAACCGGTGTAGAACCAAACCAGACTTAGTGGGATTCTTTAGTAAGATAATCGTGTACACGAAATCATTTTTTACGACATTTTTTGGAGGTCGAGAACTTTTTTATTTCGGAAAAACTGAAAAAAATAGATTGTTAATGAAATATTTTTTAACATCTCCACCGCTATATCTCTGAAAATATTTGTCTATCAAGCTATTTTTTTTTTTTAGATTAAAGTAAACACAATAGCGCTTCGAACAACGTCCCACGCGAACCCGATTTATTATTTTTTTTAAGTTGGAAAAATAATAGGAAAGTCAAACTTGTTATTTTCAGTGGCGTAATTTTAGACAATCGAGAAAAAAATTTATTTATGAAAATTTGTATATACATGCTGCGTACAAATTGAAGCCAATAGTTGAAAAAAGTTTTTAGGATAAAAATTT
Organism: Rutpela maculata; assembly: GCA_936432065.2. Classification (NCBI taxonomy): domain Eukaryota; kingdom Metazoa; phylum Arthropoda; class Insecta; order Coleoptera; family Cerambycidae; genus Rutpela; species Rutpela maculata. The sequence continues at coordinate 21,049,459 of OW386294.2, read as the reverse complement.
TTTATGTCCCGTTCATAGTATTGAGTCGGGCCAAAGTCATATTCTTGCGCGCTCGGCTATAGCAAGCCTGCCGACTGCAACGATCTGACGGTCCCGGTCGGGATGTATCTGCCTCGAAATCTTTAATAATGTTACAGGAATGACATTTGCACTCGTTGCAACATTTTAGGCCTTCCTTAAAATAAGCACATTTTCGATTGTCACAATTTTTATCCGAACAATGAATACTTAATGATTTTCGACAACCTCCACTTCTACGCGACTAATCTGACCAACCCTGCATGCGAGGTGTATTAATTGCGTCCCAATGTCGCATTTAGCGCTGATAAAAAAAATCGCTGTTGCCACACGGTACATTTTAGGAAAAAATATATTGTTTCAAAAACTTTTGTGATTATTTGGCTTTATTTTCTTCGCTGCATGTATGTAAATATTTTCAAAAATAAAAAAGTTTATCGATTGGTGAAGATTTCAATACATAAAATATATATTTTTAGTTTATCTGATTTTTTGGGAAATGAAAGTGCGAATTGTACCCAAACCGTTTATATTGGTAAATGCGCTACAGTGTGTGCTTTAATTTGACACAAAACAAATTTCGGTACCTTTAATAGTTTTAAACAAAAAAAAACAATTTTATTTAAAAATACATTTTTTTCACTTTTTATTGATTTAAAAATTTCGAGACCACAAAAAAATGTAAAATATGATTTCATATGCCCGGTGACATACTCAAAGGAACCTAACATGTTTGACCTGGTTCTACGCCAAAAAAAAAACGACACGATAGACTTACGAAATCGCTGATCTAATATAGGTATCGGCGCACGCCAAGTGACGTCACTCTACGGACTGTTGGCCGGCCGAGCGTGTTTCTATTCAAATGCGAATATCTCTGTGGTTATTGATTCACTTGAGCTGAAATTTTTTTCTGGGGCTATTGGTTTGTTATACTTTAAAATGAGGAAGAAAAAGTAGGAAACTGCCATATCACTAAATGACCCTATTACCATACACGCAGCCTTAACGAACTCCGGACCCCACTTTCTAGATTAAGTGTGTGCCAAAATTCCCATATTTTCAAGGGAATCAGCTGTTTCAATAAATTCACCTGCCACTTTGGTCACTTTGACAATTTTAACTCTTTTAAAAATGCTTTGTTTAAGTACTTGGTTAGTAATGCTTTTTACTCTGTAGATGAGTATTTACAATCGTAGGTTTTATTATTATTATTTTATTTTATTTTATTAGTACTTGTTGGTATTATTGTTGTGTTATTGTTGTTTTTAATATGACTTATATTTTATTGTATTTTTTTCTGTACTGACTAGTCTCATAAGTCATACTAAGGTATGACTTAATATGATGAATAAAGAACTTACTTACATTGTGATTTTTATTACCATTTATTATTTCCCAACTTTCTTGCATAATATTTGTAGCATTATTAATTCGTTTATTATTTGTTATTTTCTTTAAGGATTTTTACATTATATAACTGTTTAAATTGGTTATATCTTAAGGTGTGTTCTGGACTGTTTAATTCTTTTTTGAGATTTTCCATTTGACAAAGTTTGTCATGTATGTCTTTGATTTGAGGTGTAAACCATTTTTTGGCTTTTGGTTCAAATTTAGTTTTAGTTATTGGAAAGGAGCAGTTATACCAGTAGATCAGTGTATTATAAAATGCACTGAATTTATTATTAAAATTTTTGGCTTCATATATATTATTTATTTATTTATTCACTTATTCACTTACAGATCACAGTACAGGATATTACAAAGGATATTGTTAAGAAATGATTAATGACCAAAAAATTAAAGTTTATGAATCAATATTTCTAATTAATAAGAGAAAATAGCACAACCTCATTGAAAAATTTTCCATAGGACCCCTACGGAAATGAAAATGAAAATTAAATTCCGTCTTTTGAGAAAAACCTAGAAATAGTCGTACCTCTATCAGTAATTCAAACAACTATTCTGATTTGTCCTATTGTACAGGGTGTTTTTGAAATACATCCACATATTTTAATCTGTATTGTGAAGACCAATGCTGCTTTTTAATTTAAAAAATTCAAAACAAAAAAATTATTTTAAACTCAGCTTTATCTGGAAAAGGTGATCCACAAAGCAAGACTGTCCTTGTGGACATGTCATAGAATTTGTGGAAAATCTTGGGGCATAGGTCCCCAACAAATATATTGGATATACGTTACAGTCATAAGACCAATGATAGTGTATGCATGTATAGTTTGGTGGTCGAAAGGCTACAACAAACGACCAAAGCCAAACAGCAATAACTGGTGCAATAAGTACCACACCGTCAGCTGCTCTGAAAGTCCTCCTGGATCTACCCCCTCTCCATATCTATTTGGAGAGAGGCCAGGTGGGCAACATGCAGACTTCAACAAGCGGTCATTAATATGACGCAGGCTAGCATCATAGAATGCAACAGGCTGTCAGATGAAACAGATAGTCATGAAATCCTGGGAATGCTTTCAGATGTAATGCCTACTGTGACCAACAATGAACTGCCTTTTAACGTCCTGTTTCCTGGAAGAGACGAATGGGATCGGAATAAAACCAACCGACAAAGAGCGGACATTTGTTGGTTTACAGCCGGCTCCAAAACCCCTGAAGGAGCTGGAGCCGGGATATACAGTTGCAAAGGTAAGAATAACTTCGAGCCTGGGTAACAATGCAACTGTCTTTCAGGTAGAAAGAGTATGAGCGGGTAGCAATGTAAAAAGTACCCCCGCATCTACCGAATTAAAATGGCTTCCATAAGATGTCTCGTATGCTGACTGTCTTGTGTACAAAGTTTTAAGCTCGTGGACTCTGCATGGGGTGGGGAAAAAAATAATTTACCCCTAAACATTTTATTTTTTTTCTCACCTCCTATTTGACGGATCGCTTTGTAATTTGGCACAAATAATATTAGTGTTAGGATAGTTTATTTGAAGAAATATTAATCTTCTATGATGATTTTATGCATTAAAAAAAATTAATATATTTTTTCAATGGCCTGAAGGGTGACTACCCTGTTTGACACTATTATCATATTTTGATATAATATGTACTTATTTAAACTATAACTATAACATATAACAGTTACAGTTTTATTAATGCAGTGGAACAGTATAAAAATAAATAAAAATTATCTGAACTTGCAATATTACGAGTATATTATTTAATATTTAGATATCATATAATTCATTCATGTTTAGTTATTTCACTTCAGATAAGACATCGCAAAGAAAAAGAATAACAAGAAAAGCGACGTCAAGAAGAAAAAGAGGCGCAAGAAAGAAGACGTCAAGAGGAAGAAAGGCGGCGTCAAGAAGAAAGACACGAATTGAAGGAAATAATGGAAGACCTGGAAATAAGGTGTCAAGAGGAGAAAGAAGAACAAGAAAGACCACGCCAAGAAGAAGGGGAACAAGAAAGACGCTAGGAAGAACTGAGGAAAATCCTGAGCGATCAAATGAAAATCCAATAAGACGCTATGAATTCAATCACTAACGAAATCAAAGAAGAGATAAACAAGGTCGAAGATAAAGTAGGTGTGGTCAAAACAGAAATCAGTCAAGTCAAAGGGGAAGTAATCGACATCAAAGAAAAGATGAGTGAGGTCGAAGGAGAAGTGGGGCGCCTTAAACGACAATTGAAAGAGAAAGGAGGCCAGCTGGTAGCATCATCAGGTCCTCATTTAAAACCTCCCTCGGTCAAAGCTCATGGGCAACGTACAAGAGACAATTTGAAGGCGGCTGCAAGTGCGAATAACTGGGATAACGAGGAAAAGGCTATGGCATTAGTTCTGGCGCTAAGGGGCCAAGGCTCAGAGTTACTTCAGACCATCCCGGTGGAGAAACAAAGGGACTTCTAAGTCTTGGAAGCTGCATTAGACTTGAGATATGGTGATCAACACCTTGCCCAAGTGTACCAGGCTCAGCTAAAATCAAGGAAGCAAAAGGTTGGGGAAAGCTTACAAGAATTCGAAGCTGCGATAGAGAGACTGGCACACCTGGTATATCCAAGTGCACCAAGAGAAATTCAGGAACAACTAGCCGTGGGAGCCTTTTCAGATGGCATCAGGGCCGAAGCGTTCAGGCGAATTCTTAGAATATCGCGGCATCAAAGTATTAGCGAGGCTTTGGTGCGTGCCCTCGAAGTAGAAGCTGCCTTTAAAGACACCCCGCGGTCAGAAGTGCGTACTGTGACAGTTGAAGAGGCACTAAAAATACAAAATAAGTCATTTTTCAATTGGCTGCCGGATCGTTGGCTACTCACGCCCCCGCAGCCGCATCTGTCTTACAAATCTCCGTAGCTCCATCTCATACTGTTACGTTCTCATATATAGTATCTTATCTCCGGAATTTTAAGAATGTGTATCGTACTCGTGGTTTTCTTATGTTATTTGTATTGTACCTAATACTTAATTTTTCCCTTTTTAAAAAACTTAGTAGTTAGTGTTATGTACGAAATGGAAAGTTCTACAACTGATAGCAATAGTTCTGAGAGCAAAATCAGCTCACTTAATTTTAAACGCAAAAACAGTAACAATGTATAATATGTAAAAAAAATTGGAGGTACTACAATCGAATCAACCAATAAAACTTTCTTTACTGCCAGTTAGACGAGGAAAGTGACTTGGATAAATAATTTTGTTTTTTATGAGTTATCATGTTCTTAATGTTTAATGAAATAAGTCTTATAGATGTTCGTATGTAATAATAATAACAGCCCGTCTAATGCTCTAAGTGAATCTCATTGTGACCACAAAGCCTTCAATCCTACTCCTTTGTTTGAGACATACTTCCATTTTGGTCAGGTTCCTTTTTCCTTTGCTCGCAATATGGGCCCAATTTCTGCATCACTCAGTTACTCTTGTCTGAATGAATTATATGATTACCTATCTAAATATTAAATAATATACTCGTAATAGTGCAGGTTCAGATAATTTTTATTTATTTTTATCCTGTTCCACCGCATTAATAAAACTATAACTGTTACATGTGATAGTTATAGTTTAAATACATATATTATATCAAAATATGATCATAGTGTCAAACAGGGTAGTCACCCTTCAGGCCATTGAAAAAATTTATTATTTTTTTTTAATGCATAAAATCATCGTAGAAGAGTAATATTTTTTAGAATAAACTCTCCTAACACTAATATTATTTGTGCCAAATTACAAAACGATCCGTCAAATAGGTGAGAAAAAAATAAAACATTTAGGGATAAATTTTTTTTTTCCACCCCATGCAGAGTCCACGAGCTTAAAACTTTGTACACAAGACAATCAGCATACGAAACATCCTATGGAAGCCGTTTTAGTTCGGTAGGTGCGGGGGCACTTTTTACATTGCTACCCGCTCATACTCTTTACATCATTGAACTGTGTACAAGGAGGCTTAACACTTTCATGACGGGAGCCGCAAAAACACGCAATCTCTGATTGACATATGTGCGGGAGACGCATATTTTCGAATGCCGTGAATATTACTTAAAATCAGGAGGCGCAAGATTTTGGTATGATATTCGCTTAAAAGCATCTTCAAGCTGTTGGAGCAGTAAGGCTATTAAGTGGCGTACAAAGGCTCTCTTGCCTGTGCGCCACTGGGGCCATAAAAACTGCTCCCGCGGCTGCATTGGGAGTCCTTTTAGACCTGACACCACTACACATATTTATCCAAGGAGAAGCTCGTTCAGTGGTACACAGGCTAATGCAAGGCACAACGCCCATAAGGCAACAACACAGAACAGAGCACCAAAAGTTATACTCAGAGTTGAAGGCAGACCCCATTCTGGGAATGCCCAAGGACACTATGGTCCCAAAGTATAACTTCTACAAAAATATTCAAATCAAAATACCAGACAGAGAGGACTGAAAAAACGGTCCTCCAATATCGGCGCAAACGATCTGGTATACGGACGGCTCCAAGACAGAACAAGGAGTCGGAGCTGGGATTTACGGGATAAGGACGAAAACGAAAATCCCGATAAGTCTAGGAATACACGCCACAATATTTCAGGCTGAAGTGGCCGCTATACAGTGGTGTGCAAAGGAAATAATGAGGCAAGGAACTGTAAACCAGTCAATTGCCATTTTTTCCGATAGCCAAGCAGCGCTAAAGGCACTCGATTCCATGCAGGTCGATTCAAGACTAGTATGGGATTGTATAAATGCCCTTACAGACCTAGGAAGTCAGAACAAAGTGACCGTGGCATGGGTACCAGGACACGAGGGACACAGGGGAAATGAGAAGGCTGACGAATTGGCCCGAGAAGGCGCATCTAAGGCCCTAGTAGGACCCAAACCCTTTTGCGGTGTGGCTAAGCCACGCATACGAACATCCATTAACGAATGGGTACAAAATAAATCTCTAGAGTGGTGGAAGAATTTCCCACAACAGAGACAGGCCAAGAAGTTCATTAAAGAACGATCGGCTAAATTCACGGAAGACCTGCTACGCCAAAATAGAAAGGCCATTAGGATAATAGTAGGTCTTCTAACTGGACATTGTAGGCCTGGCAGAGGATGCAACATGCAGATTCTGTCAAGAGGAAGAGGAAACCTCAGTACATGTGCTGTGCCATTGCGAAGGCCTAGCCAGACTGAGGTTCCAACTACTTGGCGAAGAGAAACCAAGGGCAGATAGCTATACCAAGGAGCCCTTATCAAGGCTGTGGAGTCTGATACAAAAGACAAAGCTGGATAAGGAGCTCTAAGTAAAATTAGACAAGGAGAGCCACAATAGATCCATAGGGGTCGCGGTGGCCAAGGCGAATCAGCCAGCTCCTTTTTCAATCTAATCTAATCTTCAAGCTGTAGCTTGTTAGTTGCAGAAAAGCTGTGGTCTGAAAAACAGTTGTATACTCTCAGTTTATTCTTGAGTGTGTCAGGCAATCTATTGTGTGTAAACAGCTGCAAATTTTTCATAAAATAAATTGCAATTTTTACAAAATGAACAAGAAAAATAAATATTTAGTAGAAGATGAGCTTGAAAAATTTTGTTTTAGATGTAAAAAGGCTTGGATGTTATTATCATGTGGGGAATATGTGGTGTTGGAATATTGATGCAAACTTGCATTAGTTTTTCAGTATACAAATTCAGTATATACCAAATGCACGCGAACAATAATAATAATTATAAAAAAAACAAAACTTTTTTTTAGATTATTAATGAAGTAAGAACGTTGTATACTTTTAACAATTATATATTATATGTTTGCATACCTATTAAATAAAACGTTTATCTTCTATCTTCGTTTATTTCAACTTGTGCATATAAGCGCATGTGTCTTTGGAGTCGGGAAACGTATTAATGCGTGAAACTAATAAACGGGAGACGCACGATCGCGCGAACGCTAAAAATCCCCGTTTGTGAGGCCAGTCGCCTAAAAAAACGCCCGATGAGAAAGGGTTAAACAGATGTATCCTAGGCGCAGATCAATAAAAATCTTTTCAGACAGTCAAGCCAGAACCAGTGCTCGGCATATCGGCAAGCACTGTGAAAACAACCACCTTGGTCTGGGCTGAGAGGAAAATCCTCCAGTAAAGGCAAGAACTACCAGGATTAGTTCATTCAAAGGAGTTAATTAAAACAAAAACGAAAATGATAGAAAGATTTGGTTATTCATAACTAGAGTCCCCGATGATGTAACAGATGGAAATATCAAAAAATATATTGAATCCCGCACATGCACCAAGGATGTCCATGTTAAAAAATTGCCAACACATAATGCCAATGCTGACAACCAATCTTTCATGATAGGTGTCCAGCCACACCTGCAGAATACAATCTATCAATCAAATTTCTGGCCCCGAAAGATAGTTTTTGACCGGTTTAATTTTAAACGTGGTAGACGCTTCCTGTATTCTGGCTCGCATAATAGCTCAGAAATTGATGAAAATATTCAACCTAACTCTTTTTTATCCCTAACAACGTAAAACAGTGCTGCTACCCAATCTCTCAGCAATACATTATTGGGACAACTAAAAATAACAAGGGAACATCTCCTTTAAGTATAACGATGGGTCCAAACAAGTTGCCAAAACCATTTTCAGAAAAACAACCTACAGCATCTCCAAAAATCACAAGCCGTAGTGCAAAGAATAAAATAACAGAATGCAGCATCTTCCATCAAAATGTCCAGTCAATTGGCAACTGTATAGACAAACTGCAACTACTACTTCAAAAATTATAGACTATAGCTATAATGCAAGACTAACTAGCTTTATAGAACAAAACAGACTGATACCAAACTGTCAGCACGGGTTTAGACAGAACAGGTCAAACTGAAACTGCGATCAAAGAACTCTGCGAAAGCATATATACGAACCTCAATGATAAACAGACTCCGATAGCTCTTTACTTCGATCTGAGTAGAGCTTTCGACACCGTCGACCACGATCTACTTCTGGAAAAACTATACCGTAATGGTATCAGAGGCGTCACACACGAATGGGCCTCCTCCTATTTAAATGATAGATCGTAGCTATAGATAAGTATAAGTCACGGCCAGCACCGGTTACTACAGGTGTATCCCAAGGATCGGTACTGGCTCCACTATTTTTCTTAATAATTATGAGCGATATTATACTTTCATGCTCATCTTCAGACAAAATGATACTTTATGCAGATGACACAAATCAAATTATTTCTAAAAAAGATCTTGCTAACTCAACAGTCACGTCAAATCATTGGCACATTGGCTTATAGATGAGGAAATACAAAATTTCACTCTTAATAATTATGTATTAGTAAACTGCTTCTGCAGAAAGGATATTAGGGGAGGTGGTGTTGCTATTTTTGCCAAAACAGGAACTCCAATGAGGGCTGTAAGTTTTACGCTACCTTGCATAGTGAAAGATTTCGAGTATACTTGCGCCACTACTAAAATTCAAGGTAAGAGAACTTTATACATATCAATTTACCGCTCACCATGTGGTAACATAAAAATATTTTTGACACAACTAGAACTCTTATTGAAACAAGCGATCATTAAGTATGATTATATCTTTCTAGGAGGAGATCTAAATATAGACCTACTAACTAATGATGCAACTTCTACACAACTAGTAGATCTCTTAGAGTCGTATAATCTCACACAAACAGTAAATGCACCAACAAGAGTTTTTGCAGGCTCGGCAACGCTAATAGACAATATTTTCACCAATCTTATCAATAAACCCACATCAGTCTTACAAGTCACTGACCTCTCAGACCACTTAGCCATTGTGTTATTATTACCTAACAAACTTACACAGAATGAAGATAAATTTATAACTAAACGTATCTATTCAGATCAAAATAAGAAAATTTTTTATGATCTACTGAGTAATAATAGTGATTGGAAAAATGTGTACACGGCAACTACCACAAATAAAAAATACAATGAATTCTTTCAAATCATTTCCAGTTCCTTTGAATTAGCATTTCCATTGAAAAAAACTAAACTTAAAAACAAAGGTAACAAATCTTGGGTGACTCCAGAAATTATAAAAGAATCAGAAAGGCTAAAAGAAATTCATTGGCTTTATTCTTTAACACGTAATGAAGAAATAAAACAAATGTACTCTACACTAAAAAAAGAACATAAAAAAAATATTATAGAAGCAAAAAAATCGCATAACCAGAATATACTAGCAAACTCGCAAAATATTAGTAAAACTACTTGGGATCTTATAAAAAAGGAAACAGTCAACAACAATAAAAATGATTTTATAATAAATATGAATGGTGTGAAGTCAGCGATCTCAAAATAATTAGTGAGCAATTTAACCAGCACTTTATTAAATCGGTTAAAGAATCAGTACCAGCAATAGTTCCATATGAAAATAGATCAGCAAAAATAACTAGCCATAACTTCTTCCTGATGCCAACAGATGCAACTGAACTTGTGGATCTGATTAAAAGTTGTACCAAGAAACAATCAGAGGGCCCTGACGGAATACCGTGTACAGTAATAGGCTACGTTGCCGATTTAATAGCTGAACCACTTGCACACATCATCAACCAGTCATTCGTGGAAGGTGTGTTTCCAGATAAACTAAAAGAGGGAAAATGTGTTCCTCTGCATAAAAAAGGTTCCAAAGACAATTTAAACAACTATCGCCCCCTATGCCTTCAGTCTGTGTTCGCTAAAATATTTGAAAGAGCTATGTTCAGTAGACTAACTTCCTACGTCAACAAGTTTAATCTTATTTCCAACACACAGCATGGTTTTAGACAGGGAAAATCTACCACCTCTGCACTTTTTGATTCATTATCTTCAATAATGAATGCTATTGATAAACAATCACAGACCATTGGCATTTACTTCGACCTATCAAAAGCCTTTGATATTATAAGTCACGATGTTCTGCTAAAAAAACTTCAGAACTATGGGATCAGAGGCGTGGCACTTCAGTGGATAGAATCATATCTAACAGGTCGTTATCAATTTGTTCAACTTAAGGGTAAAGTAGGAAATGTGTATAATAGCAAAGTTAAATCTGATGTCCTAGAAAACAAATATGGAGTACCACAGGGAGGCATACCTTCTTTTCCTTTTATTTAGTAATGACCTCAATAACAATTTCCAATCTATAACAGGAGTTGATGTATGTCAATTCGCTGATGACACTTCCTTTATTGTCAGAGGCGGCAATGAAAATACCTTAGCGACTCTGTCCAACAAGGTAGCAAATAAGATGTCAGACTGGTGTGTGCAAAATGGACTACTATTAAATCCATCAAAAACTGTAATAGTACAATTTTCAAATATACATAGCAGGGCAGATCCATCAAGTCCCTTAGTTAGATTGCAAAGTAGGAGTATTGGTGTTGCCGAGCATACAAGATTTCTTGGTGTGGAAGTTGATAACCATCTTACCTGGAAGCATCACATAAACAATGTAGCAGGTAAACTTAAGAGTGCTCACTATGCAATATCCATGTTGAAGAACTCGTTAAACCTACACTCTATTCTTCTTTTCTATTATGCAAGTGTACAGAGTTATCTAAATTATGCCATAATTATATGGGGTTCCTCGAGTGAAACAAACAGATTATTCATCCTTCAAAAAAGAATAATAAGATTAATATCTAACACCAAATATCTAGATCATTGTTCACCACTATTCAAAAAGCTGGGAATAATGACAGTATACTCTCTGTACTTATACAATCTTGCACTCTTTGTAAGAGAATAATCAATATTTTGTAACCAATGGAATGTTAAATGACAACACAAGAACAAGATATTTCAATCGTATGAGTGTGCCTAATCACCGAACCACCCTATTCGAAAAAGGGCCTCACTATATGGCAATAAAAGCATATAACCATCTTCCTACATACCTGCATACCATCCAAAACAAAGTAAAGTTTAAAAAAGAGTTGAAGTTGTATTTCACCCATAATGCCTACTATTCTACTGACGAATATTTCAATAATAGAATTTAAAATTTGTTATTTGTTGTGTAATTTGTTATATTAATTATATTTATGTTTGTTTGTGTTAAACGTACTATGTGATATACCTTCTTTACAGAATGTAATTATACATGTAAAATTATATTGACAATACCTATACTCTATAAAGAGTCCAAAAGGAAATAAAGAATATTATTTATATTGTAAATCGGTGCGCAAATGAAATATATCACTGGTGCATTAATAACGGGTTAGCGCTCAATCTGAACAAAACATTTTTCATGTTATTTCAACAAAAAAATATAAGTTACAACTATAGCCCACTAATAAAAATAGATCATAAATCAATCGAACAAGTTGCGGAAACCAAATTTTTAGGAGTGATCATAGACCAAAAATTAACATGGGAAAAGCATGTAAACAATGTAGTTTCAAAATTAAGTGGTGTCTGTTTTTTTATTAGGCAACTGCGTCTAACGGTTTCATTAGACGTATTAAAATTAGCCTATCATGGTCTAGTCCAGTCCTTACTCTCGTATGGCTTGATATTCTGGGGAAATTCAGCCCATATGCATAAAGCATTTATTTCGCAAAAAAAAACAATTAGGTGCTGTGTAGGAGCAAGCCCTCGCGAACCTTGCAAACAAATATTCAGAAATCTAGGAATACTGCTACATTTACTTAATAATCTTGGACATAAAGAAGAACTACACACTATATACTAGAAATAATATGATACACAACCATTACAGCCGGACCGGTAATGATTTAAGATTACCTTTTTCACGTTTAGGAATAGGCCAAAACTCACCTTCATATCAAGGTATCATCTGCTTCAATCACTTTGTTAGAATATACAACGATATTGGGAATTTTAATACTTTTAAGAACGTACTGTTTGAACATTTGAAAAATAATGTGTTTTACTCTGTAGAGGAATTTTTAGATTATTTTAATATATAGTGTTTGTAACTTAGTCTATTTTAATATAATTTTTAACATATCTTAACAAAATATTGAGGTCTGTACCTACTGTATGAATGGAAGATTGAACGAATGAATGTGCGATTGTATGTATCTATAAATGATGAGTATGTGGGGTTATTCTATTTGACTAGTCTTATAAGTTTGTGCTTTGTAAAACCTCAAACTTGAACTGACGAATAAATTCTATTCTATTCTATTCTATTCTATTCTAGTTGAAAATCACGAAGAATGCAATTTTCTATGCATAACCGAGCATTGGAAATCTGAAACACAACTTGGAAATTTCAATATCTGTAATTATTTCCACATCCAGTGGAAGTATAGTAACGACAAAAAAATTTTTAAAAAATTTTATTGTTCAAATAGGGTTAGAATATCATGAAACGTCGAGATTTCAAGTTTGAGCGAAAACAAATTTTCTGCTCTTGGTCTGTCGGTCTGTAACTTTTTTTGTGCGCACGTTTACTCTGGAACCGTTTGAGATATTGATTTGAAATTTGGTTCACATATGTACTTTAACGAGATCTAGAACTAGATTATATTTTCATCTTGTTCCGTCGAAGGGTTGGGGGGTAAATTGGGGTAAATTTGGAGTAAATAGATAAATCAAGCAGGTAAGAGTTCATAAAATTGATATTTAGTATAGACAAGAGAAGCTAAGGTCTCAAAAAAAATTTTGGCATTAGCCACCCCCATTACCACCTGCACCCCATTATTAAAGGGGATGAAAAAAAATGTGATTTAGTGTGTGTACAAGAACCAGAAACCTCAAAATATTTTTTTACTTTATCCACCCCCCACTCCCACCCCCTGTCACCACCCCCACCCCACTACCGATGTGGGGTATCGTTTTATGGGTTTTTGGGGTAGAGGATTTCAAATATTATATTATTAAAGTTCCATAAACAATTATTTCCAGATACAAAATTTTTTCGTTGTGTGACTTGGATAGAAAATCCGGATGTGGAAGTAGTGATTCCTTGGGCAGCGGTTTTTTGAATTAGCGTCTTACTATTGCCGAGAGGAAGACGAACACGGGGGCACAGCCGTATTCTGTAAGAGCAGCATAAAATGGAAGAATAGAAGTGACATCGTAGATCTGTCCGAAAAAAGTGTCTGTGAATGTGCTGCTGTAGAAGCATACATAGGAAAGGAAAAACTCATGGTGTTATCCATATATCGAGCACCAAATACACCACCAGATGAATTTCTAAGAAAAATGGAAAAAATTTTAAATAGTGTTGTTGATGAAAACTGTACTGTCTTTGTTGCTGGAGATTTTAAAATTGATATAAAATGTATCATCAATTTTAGATTATACACGAATAACAAGGGTAAGTAAAAGCTGTATCGATAATATATACACTAATTGTGATTTATATAAATCTGAAATATTGAGCACTCATATGTCTGATCACACGGCACAGAAAGTAACATTCTCTGTAGCATAACAAATTCCAGCTCTACTACCACACACCATAACAAATTCCAGCTCTACCAGAAGAGTATTTAATAATCAAAATAAAGCACTATTTAAGAAAAAACTATCAGAACAAGATTGGGTCAATGTTTACACCTGTGCAGATAATAATGTTAATAGTCAATGGGATGGTTTTATGCAAACAATTTTGCCAATATTTAATGAATGTTTCCCTCTAAAATCATTTAAAAACAATTCGAACAAAAAAACTAAGTATTATAGGTCCCCAGAACTTGAACGATTGTAAAAACCAATTAGATCTGATGTTAGTACTAAGCAGAACAGACAACAGGTACAAAGATGCATATAATATGATAAAGACTAGATATAACGAGCTACAAATTGAGTCTAGGAAGCAAGCGTATTCTGATAAAATAACAAAATAGCGATAATAAATCTAAATGTGTATGGCAGATCATAGATACCATTGAAGGTAAAGCAAGCAAATCAAAGGATATATTAATAGATGGAGATCCACATATATTAAGCAACGAGTTCAATGAGTATTTTCTAAATGTAATTTGTTTAAAAATTTTTAAAATGCCCATTCTGAGACGGCAAAAAATAATATTAAACAAACTATGTTTGTGGCACCAGTAACTAGAGAAGAGATAAATGACATCATAAGAAATCTAAAAAGCAAAATGAGTGCTGGCCATGATGAAATACCCAGCAATTTAATAAAATATTGTTCACAGGAATTAAGTATTCCCTTAACTTTTATAATAAATAACTCTCTCAAGTTTGGAATTTTCCCTGAAAAACTTAAGCTGGCAATAGTAAAATCTTTACATAAAAAAGGAGACCCACTTCTAAAAGAAAATTACAGACCCATCAGTCTACTTGCTTCCTTTTCAAAAATATTTGAAATAGCCATGTGCAACCGGATTCTAAATTTTCTAATTTCGCAGAAACTGTTAAGTAACCATCAGCATGGATATCTGAAGGGTAGGTCCACAGAAACTGCTGTGTTCAATTTCACCTCCGAAATAATAAAAAACTTGGAAAAGAAAAATCTGCCGTTAGGCATTTTCCTTGATTTATCTAAAGCATATGACTGTATTGATCACTTCATTTTACTAAGTAAACTAGAAAAATATGGTATCAGAGGCATAGCACTACAGTGGATACGGTCCTACCTCTCCGATCGCACTCAAAAAGTAGTTATCCAAAAAGAAGGAACGAAATATTATTCAACAGAAAATAAAATAGACGTGGGAATCCCGCAAGGGAGCGTGACCGGGCCGCTATTATTCATTATATATGTGAATGATCTTGCCCACGCTCTGCAAAATCAAAATGTTAGCCTTATAAGCTATGCAGATGACACCAATCTGATGGTTAATGATGGCCAGTTTGCGAATTTGATAGATCAAAGTAGTCATGCCTACAGAAGTATAAATAGTTGGTTTGCCTAAAATAAACTAATAGTAAACAAAGAAAAAACTAATTATATGCCGTTTAAAACAAAACAGGCAAAATTAGATATACCAGAAAATAGCCCGTCAGGCAGAGCGCGAAAAGCCTTCTCTTTCTTGATCTACCCAATACTGAAGTATAACCAGATGGGACCTTCACTACTTGTTAAAGCATGTTATTTTACATAGGAAATCAAAATTGACGACACTCTCCATTGGTCAAGACAGAAGATATAAGAAAAAAATTAAAAAAAAAAGAAATTTAGAAATTTAAGATTTAATCAAATATAACTTTAGAACTAAAACATATAAAAATAAAATTTTTGTTTGGTTTTGAGAAGTAAACATTTCTGTTTAATTTGAAGTATAATTTATTGCAATAATTAAAAAATTAACATAAAAAAAACTGGCAAAATTCAAAAGGATACACAAATCAGCAACATTTTTCAAATTCTTAACTTGCCATAACTCGCTTATATAACGAGCTATTCAATTTTTTCTTTCACCAAAAACTGCCAAATTTAATAGGCTTCATTTTGTCTCGATTCATGCTAGGTCTAATTTTTTAACTATAAGCGCTACAGCCCTTGAAACACAATGAAGCGCACTACGGCAACGAAGACACGAGGCTTCCTCTCTCGCCCCCGCTACTCTCTCGGCCAATCAAGAAACGTATCGACTGCTGGCCTCATTATTGTCTGGATAAATATTAATATAAGTATATACTATTTTATTTACATTTAGGCTATTACAGTTTATGTATATTGTAGATACAATTTTATCAATGAAGAAAAACTGCATGTTTCTTTTGCGAAACTGCTGAAAGCAGAGAAAATCTAATGGTAAAAAACCAATTGTTACTGGCATCAGGTCTATTATACATTGTGCAAATGAAAGAAAAAATTCTATTTCATTAAAATTCTTATAAAATAAAGTGGTGGCACTTATTTGCACACTCTTCGATACTGATTTCATTATTCTTGTCTTTTTTAGTAGAGACAATACATATTGCCTCTGATATTAGTAACGTGATTAAAAATGTAAGTGAGCCTTCATGTGGTTATAATGAAGATAAAAATCAGATTAAAATAATATAGCATTGTCTGATCTGTGGAAAATCCAGAAAAATTAAGAATAAATTAAAAACATTTTTAAGTAGCAATTTGTACAGGAAAGAGGGCGAAAACTAGAAAAAAATATATATTAAAGCTGCAGTAACGAATTGTGATATAGAAATGAAAGGCAGGTTTTACTTTTATTGAGATTTATTTGGGGATGACGGAATTTATCATAAAATTTGTTATGCAAAATATATTAACAAAAAAAAATTAAATGTGTACAAACTAAACCACTGAAAGAAAAAATGAATTTAAGGTAGCATTAAACATTTTATTTAGGGAGGTTGAACTTGCTGTTTTGGAAAAAAAGAATCCTTAACTTTAACATTTCTAAAAACACTCCTTAATGATATATTTGAAGAAATCACGGAAGAAGAATTAGATTATTATATCAGCGGAAATATAAGAAAAAGACTAGAAAGCATTTAAACAAACAAAGTGTTTTGGGAACACAAAGGAAATACAACAACAGTTCATTCAAGTGATAATAAAGCTAAAAAGACTAACGAATTTTTGTTGTCAGACACAAGTGCTGCCAGTATCTTAAATGAAGCTATAGCTGGACATTTTTAAAACTATAAAAAAACACGACTACTAATCAGAATAATCATCAATGTAAACAAGAAGCTTCAGATTTGTTATAAACATTAATGTCGTGGATACTAAATATGTCAGCACAGACAAA
The DNA here is from genome assembly GCA_936432065.2 of Rutpela maculata. Taxonomy (NCBI): domain Eukaryota; kingdom Metazoa; phylum Arthropoda; class Insecta; order Coleoptera; family Cerambycidae; genus Rutpela; species Rutpela maculata. The sequence goes on along the minus strand of OW386294.2, from coordinate 21,032,342 downwards.
TTTGATTTAAACGTTATTTCTATAGTAGTGCAATTTATATTAATAACTATGAAAAAAAAAAACAACCAGCTTAGGCCACTTTTTTAATCCTTTACATATAATTACATGTGTATCGTGCCGTCAGAAGAAAAAAAAACTTATTGATATGCTTTATTCTTTTGGCTATGGTTATTCCTATGATAAAATACGGATATTTAACATCTTTAGCTAGTCACATATTAGTAAAAACTACGACATTTTTATTTCACCTGGAGTTCCTCCAATAAGTTCTGAAGAAAACAATTACATTCATCGACATCGACAATTTTGATCAAAACTAAGACAGGCTAGATGGTAAAAATCCCACTCCCATTACTGCTTAGAATGGTATTATTTAAAAAAGATCGGCCTATTTACACAAGAATATCTATCCAATAAATTTTAACTGATTTTAACCCTTCCAGTTTACATGAAAACAAAAATATAGATGTACAAAAATCCAACTAATCGTTCAGATCCTCTACGAGTTAGTGAAAGCATGCCAAATAACTGTTTTGATTATGTGGTTACCTCTGACACTTTATGGAAAATATTAAAATATACGAAGCAAAGTAAAAACTTTACTAGCTGGCATGAGTTTAACAATGATATATCTGAAAATCAGTTATCCCTGTCTGATACCTATTATTTTCCATTTAATAATGCACGACAAACATTGCACGACACAATAATACCGGATTATTACAACTAATATTGTATTATTCAATTTGATTTGTTAGTTTTATCATCTTACAATAAAGGAATATTATTCTAAAACTTTTGTTACGGCCGCTGGGTGTATCATTGCGCGTTTTATGGCGAACGCGGGAACGAGAGGGGAAGCCTTTCGACTCCGTCGCCGTAGTGCGCTTCGTTGTGTTTAAAAGGCTGTACCGCTTTTATTTACAGAGCTAGACCCAGCATAAATTGAGACAAAATGAAGTTTATGAAATTTGGCAGTTTTTGGTGAAAAAAAACATTCGAATAGATCAATACATAAGCGAGTTACGAGTTAGAACTTTTAAAAAAATTGACAATTTGTGTACCATCTAAATTAACGTCAATTTTCTAGTGTTAAAGTTATTATTTTTGTAATAAATTATACATCAAATTAAAGAGAATCGTTTATACTATAAAACTAAAAAAAATATATAATTTTATCTTTTTTCATTTGAAAGTTATTCGTTGTTGAATTTGAATTTTGTTATTTTCATTTTTTTTTGTTTTTCTCTTGTAACTAAGTACATATACCATTCAAGCTGAAATTCACAACTACCCTACTAGACAAGGTAGCAATATCCGAATCGATTTCACAAGATTAATGCACAGTCGAAATGCTTACAATTATTATGGCCCACTGTTCTACAACAAGCTTCCCCAACATATAAAAATTTTAGATATGAAAAAATTCAAATCCATTATAAGAAATTTTCTAACTAGGAAAGCATTTTATAGTTTTAGTGAATATCTTGACACTGACTTTGAAGAAATTGACAATTGATACAAAATATATTATGTCTCACTATGGGTGCATTCAATCTAGTAAATTCTAAATTTTAGTTTGTTATTATTTAATGTCTTTTATTTATGTATATATGTATGTATATATGACCAGGTACATGTTATTACTTTATGTTTTTTTTTTTTTGACAGATATGTGTTATCTTGTTTTATCACTACATTGTTTGACATGGTTACAACAATTTTATTGTTTACAACCGAATAAAGATCTATTCTATTCTAACTTCAGTCTCGACCAATGGAGAGTGTCATCAAAAGTGATTTCCTATGTAAAAAAACCTGCTGAATAAAATGAAATAGGTTTTGTTTGGTTATACCTCGGTATTGGGTTAGTGAACGCTAGAGCCCGCCATCCGACGTACTAAAATGTAATAATAGGCGGGGAAGGCGTAACATTTCAAGAGAATATAAAATTTTTAGGTGTTTACATAGATTGTAATTTATGCTGGTCTACACAAATACAGCACGTTTGTAATAAACTTAGCAGTCAGCTATACAATAAGAATTATGAGAAACTACTTAGACCTTAACGCTCTAAAAACACTATACTTTGCAAATTTTCACTCTATTATAAGATATGGTATAATATTTTGGGAAAACAGTACAGATATCATACATGTTTTAACTATACAAAAACGGACCGTGCTTTTGTTGCTGGACTCAAGTAGTAGAGAAACATGCAGGGGAAAATTCAAAAGGTTACCAGTGGCCGCTGTGTATATATATAAGTGCTTAATATTTATGCATAAAATAAAGAAATATTTCAACAGTATAATACGATACATGACCATAATACAAGATCTCTAGACTACAAGTATCCACAGCACAAACTCACACTATCTGAAAAAAATACTGCTTATTCGTGTATAAAATTTTATAATAAATTACCAAATAGTATTAAGATGGTAAACAATTTTAAACTCTTTACGAAATCGATTTTTAATTATCTTTTAAATATTGAACCATACTCCATAAATGAGTTTATGTCATTTTAATGTAACTTTTACTACATGTATTTTTGTGTTTTCTGTACTCATAATCTTACTAGAACTGTTGTCAGTTAAATGTAGATATGACGCTCTTTCATTCTTCTAGTTTCTGCAACTTTACTGTGACTAGTTTTTTGAAATAAAGGATTTTTCTATTCTATTCTATTCTACATATTCTTTGAAATCAAAAACTAAAAAACTATTAGAGTTAAATAGGTCACACCTTAGAACTCTAGTTGGCCTATATACTGGGCACTGCAGACTAAATCACCGCCTACACAGACTTAGAATAGCAGAAAACGCTGAATGTCGACTGTATTTGAAGGAGGACGAAAAGGCGCGCACCTTCTATGTACCTGTCCTGCTGCAGAAAGAACCAGGTTCTCATTTTTTTGCTACTACCAGAGGACCTGTATATTTGTGTATTTTTTTTTTATTATACGTTCATAAAACTGTACCGGGTAGGAGTTTTCTTCAAGGACTGTTTCAATTTTCTTCCTATTATTTGGTCTATCTTTTGGACATGAAAGTTGAATGGCACAATCTGTTAGGCTACTGACCACACTTTTTTGTAGCTGTTAGGTGTATGTGAATTAAAATCTATAGTTGGATGAAAATGTGAAGGCAAAGTTGGCAACAAAATCAAGAGAGAAAAGCCATGATTTTTGTACCCGCTCCACTCTATTACTCTGGTTATTTGAGACAGAGCGTCAAGTGTTGCAATGTGGATGCAAGCGTGGCATGCATAAAATATTAAAATATATCTAATGCTTTATTGCCAATCTCGCCTTCGCCTTCGTATTTTGACTCAATTTAGTTAGTTTCATTAGTATCAAATAAAATAATACAAAACTTACTTGTGATTTATCTTCTATTCCACCTACTATCCTAAATCCAAAGCCAGTTTCTTGTCTATTTAACGTAACTGCTGTGGTAACATACTCAACATTTCTTGGCTGATACCACCAATCATTCCCATTATACTTCTTTGAACCGTTTGTGTCATAGGAATCAGTAGGTTCAGAAACAATTGGTCTAGGGTTCGTACAATAAACACAAGAACAATCAAATCTATGAGGAATAGGCATATACAATCCAAACTTTGTGTCAACTGGCGGAGGAAATTCGTACGATGGTTTATTTTGATTTTCTGATATGTCTATGTCATCCTCTTCTTCTGGATTGTCTATTAATGATAAACGTAGTCGAGACCTATCTGAATTAATATTATCATTGGAATATTCACTTTTAAATAACTCATGGTTTGAGTTGGAGTTTATATCTTTTACTGGAGTTTTTGAGAGGCTTCGTGTGTCTACCAATGGCGTTTTTGGTCGGCTTGGTAAAACTTCTCTAGGTTGGGTACTGTAAATGTCTGCTGTGGGGGTCTTGCTTCGGTAAACACTCCCAATATCCTTCCCACTAAATCGATTGTCTAATTTCCTAGGCTTATTTCTAATATTTGGCGTCTTGTTTGAACAGCCCCTTTGCACACATATATTGGCCTCGCTGTTATATGGACAGTTTTTTAGGACTTGGACCACATCATCGTGAGACATATTTTGCAAGGAGATGTCATTTATTTCTAAAAGTATATCACCCTCCATCAAATTTTTACATCGTTGTCGATCTAATATCTTTTTAACTCTTTGACCACAGGCACTATCCGCTATTGTGAAACCAAACCCTAAATTTCCCTTAACTATCCTCACACGTACTTCCACTTTTCCTAAAGTAAGGCTACTAATTCCTTTAAGTAAATCATCTATGTCATCATTTGGCTCTAAAACATTTTCTACACTCCTAGAGATATCTTCACCATCCAAAAAATTGTAATTTGTGTCTAGTAATCTTTTGTCATTTGAAATGGGCTGCAAATGACCATCGACGGCTATAGTAGTAACTACTTCTGTATTCGGATCATTCGGATCAAAAGGCAGAGGATAACCTCTACACACCTCCAACGAAACAGTGGAACCTACACTTATTGACTGAAATAATCTAACAATTTGATTGTGGGTGTATCCTAGCACACATGTATCATTTACATATACAATAACATCACCCGTTTGCAGCTGCCCATCTAACCATGCGGGGCCTTTCGGAACAACCGATTTTATTTGCAAAAATTCATCTACACCATCGTCTCCACCGACAATGGTAAAGCCTAATCCACGAGAGGACTTAACAAGAGAAGTCTTAAAGCGTTGACCACATAATTCAGAGGGGTCTTTGGTAAAAGACGTCCTACTCGCTCGAGCAGATGCCTGAGAAGCTGCTCGTTTTGCTTGTATCACAGGGTTTTCATACTGAGTTCGACGATTAACGTGATCAATGAAGTAAGTCCCATAGTGTGGGTCACTTATTTTCTCCCATCCATATGGTAACTCATCATCCATACAATCTTCTAAGGTTTTCTTTTGGAATTTTGATAATCTAGGATCTAGCCAATGGGATGTCCCCGTTGAGTGACTGAAACAATAGGTACACGTATTACAGAGAGTAGGTATGTAATAATGGGGTCATTTAGTGGAATTTCACATTTCAATTTTTAGAGCGTTTATGTGAAGTCGAGGGGGCAACCGCTGAGGGGAAATAGTGTACAAATCGGAGGAATTAGGAAGGAATTGAAGGTATTTGGGAAGGAATTATTAGGTATTAAGGGAATTACAGGGGAATTTGGAGGAAATAAATATTATTGAGAGGTATTAGAAGGGAATTAAGAGGAAATCTAAGGTATTAGGAGGGAATTAGGGCGTAAAAATATTGAAATGGAATGTTTATCTTGAAGAATTACATACAAATTCTTATATAAAGGACGTCAGTGTTGTAAAAACATTAGAGCAGAGATTAGCACTAAAAATATCTAGTAAAGAAAAAATATTTAATTTAATTAAACTATCGATGATACTATGGACTTCTAGTTCAGTAATATAACGATTTATATCGGGATAAAATTCATAAAGTTTTGAAAATTGGTAGAAACGTTAGGATAACATAAGAATTACTAAACCGAAAAGTTCCCACCCCTAAATAGTGTGCTTCATCCCCTAGAACACCGTTTCCACCCCCATTTTGAAGTTTTCTAGATTATCTCGAAAACGGTGCACTTTTTGATCAATAATCTACTTTAAAGTTCAATGCTTAACGTTAACGCAGTAGCTACTAAACTCCACCTAAAATTATAATAAATGTACCATTTCCACCCTCTCACCTCTATAAAATAACGCGATTTTTAAAGAAGCGAGAATATTGTACTTGTCTCCACGCCACCCTAGAGGTAAAGTACTTGGCGTGTGGTGTCCCCTGTACTCCGAATCCACTAATTATCAAAAGGTTACCTACGTTAATTAATCTTCATCGTCTTCCATAGATTCGACATTCATGCATGCTTGTCCGTGGTAATGGTAACACATTGTGGAGCAACGTAAGCCTGCTCTTCTGCAACTGCACCTGTTTTCGCACCCTAATTTGCACGAACAAGAAATTAGTGTGATAACAGATTCGAGAGCCGGTTCCTTTGTTGTCATAGTTCGGGTTAATATACCGCCAACTTTTTTCCATCCCCAATCAGTAGCTTCTAGCGCAACGTTTTTCCATGTTTGAATTTGGTAAAAACGCTATATGAGTGTTGCCAAGCAGCAGCAGAAGTTGTTGGTAGTTTTGATAATATTACAGTATTGTTCGCTTTACCAACAAGTTTGTTAAAAGTCATGAATCTGTATACATCTAGACTTTTTTCTGCGGAAGTAGAGTTGTATAAAGCTAGAACAAATCGCTCTCCTACGTCTACAATTTCTCCATGACTAGCTTTTTCATTATTAAAACTTTGCACGATGTCTTGTAATACTTCAGTAATATAACAGTTAAAATTGTAATATACTAAACAAAATTCATATAGTTTCAAAAATGCGTGCTTCATCCCCTAGAGGACGTCGTTTCCACCCCCATTTTGAGGTTTTCTAGATTATTTCTGGAATAGTGCATTTTTTCCTTAAAAAAACCTATATACAGAATTATTCCTTATAAAATTCTCTATAAAAAACTTCTCTAAACTTTTTTCCTAAAATTAATAGTACTTTGGTAAATGAGGCGCAAATGTAATCAGCGCAGGTTATATAATTCGCTGAATATCCGTATGGCTATTTCCAAAGCTGTCTTTACGCGAAAAAAGTATAAATATGTATACACCACTACAATGTAAAAAATTTCAATTTCTCCCACTACATCCCAGACGACCCAAGGTCACTGCATTATTTTAGAGCTTGCTGTAAACGTTGTTACTGTTCAGGGCTGCCAATGTGCGGGAATTTTCGCAAAAACCGGGTATTTTAAAACCACTTTCGGGTAAAATCGAAACCGGAAGTCGGCCATTTTGGTTCTTTACATTATATAATTGGAAATTATATCCCATATCACTACACCAAATATGAAAAAAATCCATTCGCCCATTCAAAAGTTACAACAGTCTCCCTATCGTATGAGCGACCCGGTATACAATATTCTCGCTTCATCAAAAATCGCATTATTTTGTAGGGGTGAGAGGAACTTATTATAATTTTAGGCGGACTTTAGTAGCTACTGCTTTAGCGTTAAGTATTGAACTTTAAAGTAGATTATAGTAAAGATTACAATTTATTGTGTTGACCGGAACCAACCCTTATGTGTGCGCCTTATTTCCCACGGTACTATTAATTTTAGGAAAAACGTGTAGACATTTTTGGTAGAGAATTTAATAAGGAACAATTTTGTATATAGGTATTTTTATCAAAAAGTGCACCGTTCCCGAGATAATCTAAAAAATATTAAGGTATTAGGAGGAAATAAAGGTATTTGAGGAATTAGGGGAATTACAAGGAATTAAAGGGGAAATAAAAGGTATTTTTCTAGAATAGGTATTAGGTGTACAAAATTTCGCCAGCGGTTGCCCCCTCGTGTGAAGTAATCATCTAATAATTATAATATTGAAAATTTGAGGTCAATCCGTTTCAGAAATATACTGCTTTAAACATGAACTGACACGCTCAAAGTGCTGACGTCATTGTATCCGAAAGTCTGTCTCAAAGATGCGTTTACTTTGTTAGAATCCGGCAATTTGTCTAATCTGCCAGAGATGTACTTGATTATGATGATTTGGAGACTAGATGTTTTTGATTCATTTTAAAACCTATAGAGATCCTAGAATATTCTGTTTCTTTTGCATTTTGCTCTAAAAATTAAGAGATCTTTTGGAAAACTTAAAAAAAAAAGACGCTAAATGAGCCCATTTAGAATTTAGATAGATAGACAGACATTGATTTCTGTGACTTATTACATAAGTACAGATATTGTCATGGTGTTAATTCTAAAATAATATAACATACAACATATAAATATGAACAAACATAATTTAAACTATCTAACTTTATCGTTCTTAGTTTTTGTTTGAACTTTTTTATTGGCGTGCAATTTTTTATATTTGGGGGCAATTTATTGAATAAATGACTCCCCACGGTGTGCTACAACCAAATTTAAATCAAAGTTGATGCCACTCGGATTTCTTTTTTTTTTTTACACATTCTTGAATGTACTTAGTACCAATTTCTACGATATGTAAAATCATTAATCGCAGAAATTTTTTTACAAGTATTTTACTTTTTTGGTTTAATGACACAGCTACGCAAAAAAAAAGTGGTCTGGCCTGAGGTTCAGACCAGTGTATCCTTATGTATTTGGACCCGCTGAAACCTAATCCGAAGAGAGAATTGCCAGATTGGCTCGTTTTTCACCACTAACCCCAAAAAAACACCCCTTCAAAAAATGGTCTGTACGGCGGACCATACCAGTGTATCCTTATGTATTTGGACCGTCTGAAACAGAATCCAAAGTCAGACTTGTTAGATTTGCTCGGTTTTCATCCCCAACCCCAAAAAACACACCAAAACAAAAAAAAAGTGGTCTGGCCTGCGGACCAGACCAGTGTGTCCTTATGTATTTTGACCCGCTAAAACCGAATCCGAAATCAGATTTGTCAGATTGGCTCGTTTTTCACCGCTAACCCCAAAAAAATACCACCCAAAAAAATGGTCTGTCTGGCGGACCATACCAGTGTATCCTTATGTATTTGGTAAGGATACACTGATCTAAAAAACTGAAAAATAAGCCAATCTGACAATTCTGACTTCGGATTCGGTTTCAGCGGGTCCAAATACATTAAAATGCACTGATGCACTGCTCTGGTCCGCAGGTTAGACGTTTTTTTTTTGTTTTGGGGTGTTTTTTGGGGTTTGGGGTGAAAAACAAGCGAATCTGACAATTCTGACTTCGGATTCTGTTTCAGAGGGTCCAAATAGATAAGAATACACATGGTATGGTCTGCCGGACAGACCATTTTTTAGGGGTGTTTTTCCAAAAATGAGCCAATCTGACATTTCTGACTTCAGCGGTTTCGCTTGTTTACGTTTGTCATTTAATATAAAAAAGTGAGCATATCACGCATATCTATAATAATAATGGTATTTTAAAAATGAGGTGGCGGTTTAGATTACTATTTGGAGTATACCTTTACAAGATCTTGTTGAGCAGAGAACCCAAATAGCTAGGCATCAAATACACAACTTGCAACTTAGAAACCAAACGAATTATGAAATTCCGCAGCATAGGACCACTAAATTAGAATGTTGTTTCGCATATGCAGCAGTACAGTTCTTAAATAACCCAGCATATGAGTCCTCTCATCAAGACAGATCTATTGTAAGTTTTAAGAAATATTTAAAAAGACTACTTCGTGGCAAACAGTTAAGCAATACAAATCATTAGAAGTTAGCTAACATTTTTTGCTATTATATTAGTTGATAAGGGTTTTTATTAGGTATGCTATTTTGTATGTTTTTATGGCAGGTGGTGTGGAAGAACATGTTTACGAACACCTTTTTGTGTAAGTATAATTTGTATATTGTATATTACACAATAAACATTTTTTCTATTCTATTCTATTCTATGATTTTATATATCGTGGAAACTGGTTTTATATACATCCAAGAATGTGTAAAAAAAAAAAAATTAGTGGCAGCAACTTTGATTTGAATTTGGTTGCAGCATACCGTGTCCCTGCGCATAATGGGGACTACAGAGAAAGGTTACATCTACTTATATATCTCGCCTTTGTTGAGAGTTTGATAACGGTGAACGTAGCGATATTATAGGTGTAAATATTTTTTTTTTTTACTATGAACACAATTTTCTGTGTTCTGCTCTTGGTTGACCCAAAAGCTATTTTCAGTACATTCCAAAAATGTATAGAGGGCGCTGGTGACAGATTAAAAATAAAATTCAGGTAAACTGCCAGTTCTGTGCAAGATATTGAAAAATTTTATAAGAAAAATTTGCTCAGAATTAAAAAATATGACGTTGCACCAAATTTGATAACCATACAGGGTAATTCACGTAGGCCGTTCGTCAGAAGTTTTTCAACTTGAGTTGGATTAGAAACTTGAAATTTCGTATGCAGCCATAATCAATCATGCCAATTCTACCTAAAATATTTTCAATCCTCCAGCTATACAGTGTGTGCCAAAAGTTGAAAAACTTCTGACGAACGGCCTACATGAATAGCATTTGCCAAGTAAATTAAATACTTCAACTCATACAAAATAAACGAAAACACTACTTAATAATTGAGGTTGAATAATAATTTATAGTGTATTCCACATATAATTCAGCGATATAAAAAAAACTCGTAAAAAAGCATAAAGGATGCTGACCGTCCGCCAGTCCACGTTGACCACAAACTTTATTCCAACCTATCATAATTCCGGTAGAGAAAATTTCAACCCATTATATTCAGTGGGAGTGGCCTACATTTTTGTTCGGAAATATGTGACCATTTTTTTGTGATGATAATAAAGAAGCCGAACACTTTTATGGCCTTTTATGTAAATAAACTGAAATTTATACACGGTCGGTACCCTTTACGTTTTTTGCGAGCTTTTTTATATCGCTGGATTAAGGGGTCTACACACGATCCAGCGGCAGGGAGCCAGCATTGACGGTATGCTTTGAAGATAATTGGAATTCCAGCGGACCAGTTCACTTTTACGAATGAGTTCGAAGTTGAGTTTAAATGAGTTCAAAGCATGCCGACATGGCTGGGTCCCTGCCGCTGGATCGTGTGTAGACCTCTTTATCGGTGGTACAAATTATACCTATTATAATTGCAAGGCTAATATAAATGTATTTATTCTACCCAGGTTCCTCCATTTCCAGCACATATTTCAATTCTTTTCTTAAATTCTTTGTAGCTATTTTGAATACCTTGAAGATTAATTGAATTTACAGCATCTGAAATTCTTGCTTTTAATACATTTCTATCCATTGTTAAAGTATGAAAGTAAACAATAGGGCATCTGCATCATGTACCCAACATAACCTCGAATTTTAAGTTTTTCAAGTTTATTCTCATTTTTAATGTTTGTATACGCATTTTTTGGAGCCACACTGGCTCCAAGCAAATATTTAAAAATTCACGCACATAATTTTTCAATATTGTTGATTACCAAAAATAAACTACTAATTACAGATTAGATTTCCAACCTACAAAAAGAGTCCTATTTTATTAGGAAAAGGTATTTAGAACTTCATAAATATTACACTGAACTAGTTTTTAGTGGAAAGTACGGGAACCAGGCAGAAATTTTAATAATAGCTACGTAATACTCTTAAATTTTAAGAGATATATATTTCTGAGGTTAGCTGTGACGTCACGTGCAGATGCCCTATTTGCGCTTCACATGACCCCATAAATAATAATCGCAAATAGTCAAATCAGGTGATCGGGGTGGAAACGGAAAGGATCCAAATCGTCCAATCCACTTTCCTGGAAAATTATTATCCAGCCAGTGCCTTACAATTTGAGTGCTGTGGAGTGTACAGCCATCTTGCTGAAAATATAAACGTTCTCTTTCGCCAAGTGGCCAAGGTATCTAAATATTCTCGAAAAAATGTCTCTAGTAGATTTAAATATTTATGCCGATTTAATTTCCATGAATGAAGTATGGTCCGATTACATCATTGTAGAATATTGCACACCAAACATTAACTCTTCTAGAATATTGACTTCCAGTTACGATTCTAACATTTGGATTTGTATCCCTCAAGTAACGACAATTTTGACACAACACAACACCATTGGTGGTGGAAGTGGCTTCATCAGAGAAAATTATATGTCGATGAAAAAAACAGTCTTTTATAAATAGGCCCCTTGCATGTGCCGTATATTTTAAATTAATTTATATACAGGGTGTCCCACTTAAAACTTCTGGCGCCATTTTCTCGATAACCAAAAGCGATATTTGAATTCTGTAAAAGATATCTACTAGAATATATAAATCACTTCAGTTTTGAGTAAAAATCGTTATTTTACACATTGAGGTATAGATGGCGTTGCGATGCAAAGAAATTTTTCGATCGCAGGAACGATGAAATGAGTTGCATGAGATGGAGAATTATATTCTAAGCAACTTTTTAATATGAACAATTTTCGAAAAATCACTGGTTTTCGAGATATTTGAACTTCAATGTAATTTTGCAAGTAACAAAAATTTCATTTTTTTTTTCAATGTCTACAATTTATAGTGTAAAATTTAGTAGAACATACAACATAAACATGACGCAAAAATTAGACAATACACAATAAACAAAAATGTCAAAATCTTTAATTTCCAAATAGCAGTTACAGCCCCAATGTTTTACTTGAAAAAAAAAAATTATTTTGTTTTGAAATAAATGTTTCATTACCACCTAAATGAGCCTGATTCACAATGAAAAATGTACCAAAGGATTTATTGTCCAAAATGTATTTTAAAAAAGTTATGACGATTTTTATATTCTAAAAAATTATATTGAAGTTCAAATATATATATAAATCCTTTATTTAGCCAAAAGACTAATACATCATAAATACACAGAAACATCATATAGATATAAAACAATATATATATATATATAAAACAAATCATCAGACAGACAAATTTTACACGTCATACTATAAAATTTCACAATGAGCATCTAGAATAACAATAGTAGTACAGCAACCGATATCCCATCAAGATTAAGACAGTTAATTCAGTTTTTAATTGGGAGGTTTGACAAACTATACAAGCAGCTACTCATCCAACAAATACTTTTTAAGTCGATTTTTGAATATATTTAATGTGGGACTGTTACTAATACATAGTGGTAGATTATTATATTCACTTAATCCCTTATAGAATAAACTATTTTGGGTTGATTTTTTCCTGTATGTTTGCAAGTGAAAGTTTAGATTGTTTCTAGTATTATAACTATGAATATCTGTATTATAAACTAACTTATCCTGCAGATATTCGGGAGTTGAGTCATTTTTAATTCTATATATAAACACCATAGTGAAAAATGTTACATAATTTTTTACAGAAAGCCATCCTAGTGTGTTTAACATAAATCTAATAGGTGTCAGTCTACAGCAACCTAAGATTATTCTCATACTTCTGTTTTGAAGCTTTTGAAGTCTAGCCATTTCATTTTTATTTAAGAGGTATAGAATTGAAGAACAGTAATTAAAATGGGGCAATATGCATGTATTATATATTGTAAGTCTGGTCCAGTAGCTCAAATAACCACTGCATCTGCTTAAGAAATTTATTTTCAATCCTATCGTCTTACATATATATTTAGTGTGGTCTTTAAATAATAATTGGTTGTCAATAATTACTCCCAGATATTTAATTTTTGTAACTCTCTCAATTTCATCTGTACCAATATGAATTACGCGTCTATTTATTAAATTTGCTCCCGTTCCAATAAGCATCCACTTAGTTTTTTGTGAATTAACCTTGAGTAGATTAATACAGCAGTACCTGTTAACGTTTTCCAGTGTATTATTTATTATTGTGAAACAATCACTACTATTTACACTACTAACATAGATTAGGGTGTCATCAGCAAATAAATGTATTTTACAATTATCTATAACCTCCACTATGTCATTTATATACACCAAAAATAATAGCGGCCCCAATACGCTGCCTTGCGGTATTCAGTATTATTACTTATTTCAGAAGATGTTATATTATTTAATTTTAATTTCTGCCATCTATTATCCAAATAGTCAGTCAACCATAGTAATGCAATACCATCAATACCTATATTTTCTAATTTCATTAACAGCCTTGCCCTATCTATCGTCTCAAATGCACGTTGCAAGTCTAGAAATACTGCAAGGGTAACTTGATTTTTTTCCAGACTTAATTTCCATTCATGCAACACACATTGTACAGCTGTTTCACAACTGTGTTTGCTACGAAAACCAGATTGGAAGCTTGTTAATATTTTATTTTTTTCCAATAAAGCTACTAGTTGTTCACAGACTACTTTTTCAAGAATTTTCTCCATTGCATTTATCAGGTTAATTGGTCGCAGATCACTAGCTTTTATTGAATTTGGAATCTTTGGAACAGGTATAATGGTAGTAACCTTAATATCCATCGGTACTTTACCTTCCAAAAGTGACAAGTTTATCATATTTAACAAAGGAGTTGATAAATTCTCATAACAATTCTTAATTAATATTATGCTCACATCGTCAGGGCTGTTTTTGTCGGGCAGAGCAAAAATTAGACTTTTCAATTCATCAGCACTTAATAAAGAAAAGCTATGAAACTTTTCATCAACTATCCTGCTACTAAAAGGGAAATCTGGACCTATCGCGACAATTTTGTTCCTAATATTCTCTATACTTCTGACATAATACACATATCTCGAGAACCAGTGATTTTTCGCAAATTGTTCGTATCATAAAAGTTGCTCAGAATATAATTCTCCATCTCATGCAACTCATTTCATCCTTCCTGCGATCGAAAAATTTCTTTGCATCGCAAAGCCATCTATACCTCAATGTGTCAAATAACGATTTTTACTCAAAACTGAAGTCATTTATATATATTTGATCTCATATGCCAAATAATTTATAATGAAAATTCTAAATTAATAATTGTAGGGGACAATATAGATTGTTGGGTGTAAGTGGATGTAAAACCGAATTCATGAATTTATTAAAAACCTACGATATAATTCTGACCATTAAAGACTATACCAGAATAACAAAAAGCTCAAAAACATGCTTAGATAATATTATAATAAACAGTAGTGTCTCCTTTTCCACACAAATAATTGATTCTCATATCTCTGACCACTTCGCACAATATGTAATATTAAAATCATTTTAAAATAAGGAGCAAGTAAACTATATTTTAAAACGCGATTTTAGTGATAACAACATAAACTTATTTTCCCACGCTCTAAACTTAGAGTCTTGGGAAGAAGTCTTTAATGCAAAGGATGTGGATTCCAAGAGGGAAAGTTTTATAAACATATTCATGTATTATTTTTATATCTACTTTCGAATAAAAAAAATTTTATATAAAAACAAAAAATCAACAAGTGTCTTCGTAAGAAAAGAAAAATGTAAAGAAAAACTAAACCTTTTTAGTATATTATCAAAATATTCGGAAGAATGTAAACCTGAGTACAAAAATATAAAAAACCAATATAATATTTTGCTAAAAAACTCAAAAATTCATTCGTACCAAAAAAGATTAAATTCAGCAGATAATAAGTCAAAAGTTACAGGGAAAATTGTTAAAGAGCTGACAAATAGCGATAATTCAAGAGCAAATTTCTCTAACGGTGATCGAAAAAAACAAGCTGAGGAATTTAATTCACATTTTGCAAATTCTGCACAAAATATCTTTCCAAATAACATCAAGACTTCTAATTCACAAAAAAATAATTTCAACAACAAATCAATTTATCTAGAACCTATATGTGAAGAAGAATTGCACCTAATAGCAAAAAACTTTAAAAACAAAGTGTTGTGGGGAAGATCTAGTCCCTCTGTTCTTATTAAAAAAATGCATAACATATATAGCTTCTCCTTTGGTGGATATTGTAAACACCCTAAAAGAGGGCAAATATCCAAGCAATCTAAAGAACTCCATTGTAATTCCGGTTCACAAAAAGAGGAACTTTGAGTTAGTTGAAAACTATAGGCCAATAAGCCAGCTCTCGTCTTTTTCAAAATTTTTTGAAAAAGTTTACTCTACTAGACTGATTCAATTTTTTAATTTCTGCAAGTTGTTTTCTCTATTTCAGCATGGATTTCTTAAGCAGAGATAGATCGAAACTGCAATATTTGAATTTACAGAGGCCATACTGAATGCCTTGGAGAGCAGGGGACTTACTTGCTGTCTGTTTCTTGACCTCTCCAAAGCCTTTGATTGCTTAAAGCACAATATTTTGTTAGATAGATTGGTTACGTATGGTGTTAGAGGAGTGGCATTATCTTGGCTGAAATCCTATCTTACGGACAGATCCGAAAGGGTCGTATTAAGAGATGGTCCTTCTGAGGTCTATTCAAGTAGGGTGTATACCAGCTTGGGTGTTCCTCAGGGGAGTATTCTTGGACCACAACTATTTATAATTTTTGTTAATGATCTACCCATTGCACTAAGCAATTTACAAAATACAATGATTAGTTATGCTGATGATAACAATATACTAATTAGAGGCAAAAGTGTACCGTCAATAATTACTTTAAGTGACGAACAATTCTGTGAAATTGATAAATGGTATTCAAATAACAATCTTACTTGAAACACTGACAAAACACAATGTATCTTTTTTTAGAACTACTCAAAATAAGTCTAATATTCCCGATACGATAAACTTAAAAAATATTCAGACAAACATAACCAGCTGTACAAAATTCTTGGGTATTTATATTGATTCATGCTTAAAATGGAATTACCATATCGAAAATACCTCTAACAAATTATCATCTGCCTGTTATGCTCTTCGTGTTCTAACCAAATATATGGATTATAAAATACTTAAGTCGGTTTACTATGTACTAAAATTCGGTATACTCTTTTGGGGAAGGTCATCTGACATACACCAAATATTTAAAATTCAGAAAAAATCTATACGAATAAAGCTTAGGATGAACTGTACTGAAAGTTGCAGGGAGGTGTTTCGAAAGAATGATCTGCTAACGGTTATAGGTGTGTACATATTTGAATGCATACTTTTTTTAAAAAAGCATCCGGAAAAATTTAATATCAATTTGATAAACCACAAATATGACACAAGAGGAAAAAGTAATTACAATTATCCTACACATTTATTAACTTTAACTGAAAAAGGAAGTTATTACTCATGTACCTATATATTTTTATAACCATCTTCCTGAATACATAAAAAATGTAAACAATTTTAAATCCTTTAAATCAGAGCTTTTTAAATACATCCTTGATGCGGAGCCATACACCATCGGTGAATTTCTTTTAATTAACTAATGCTCTTCAATGTTAGCTATTTGTGAACTCTGTTTTATTAAATGTAAAGTAAGCATGTCCTGTAGCCGATATGTTCAATTTTATTTTAAAATATTTTATATTCTATGTTGTGTAAAAAGTATTTTGACTTGTTTCGAACTTTTGTTAAATCAAAATCTGTTTTGAGATAAACTGATTTATCTATCTATCTATCTCTCTATATTCTAGTAGACACCTTTTACAGAATTCAAATATCGCTTTTGGTTATTGAGAAAATGGCGTTGGGAGTTTTAAGTGGGACACCCTGTATATTAATATAGTGTTACGAAACATTAGCAACATTCAAATCTGTTTTCATAATTTCTAACTGGAAAGTATTTAAATCACCGACTAATATCCGGGAGTAAGGGCATGTCTGAAAACACACCCATATTGGAAGTCACGTCATCTAACTCTGCGAGTGCAATGATTCGGGCATATAATTCGTGCAGTTTGTGGTTATTTCCTAAAATTATTTAGTTGTATTCGGTCTGTAAAGTGAGTATTTAAGTGTACCATATTCAAAAGAGTTTAAATTGTTTTAAACATGACTGAAAAAGATTATTTCAAAGGTCAATCGGATAATTTACGCCGTACGCCTGCCGGGAGTATGCCATTTGCTACTGCATCACAAAAATATTCATAAATAAAAAACTATAAGTCCCAGATGAAAAAAAAATTTTTTTTTCAAAAACTTCTGTATCTTGGCTTCAATTGCTTCACTGCATGTATATGAAAATTTGCAACAATAAAAAAGTTTGTCGCTTACTCAAAATATGAGTAGTTTTAGCGAGGTAATAAGTTCATTGTTGTTTAAAGAAATAATAAACAATAATCGATAGAAACAAAAAGAACCATTGGAAGCACTTGTTTCTGTACTTGAATTTAAAAAAAAATAAGATCGATAGCTCGATTAGATTTGAAGAAATGGCGATGTAACTGTTAAAAAAACACGATTTTTATAATCACTTTCTCAAGTTTTTCCGAAATAAAAAATATCTGTAGCACAAAAAAATATCGTAAATAGACATTTCTTGTGTATAAAAACTATAAGGTCTGGTCTGGTTCCACACTGATTTTTTTTTTCTCGAGAACGGAGAGACTTGTGTGATCTATTTCGCTCCACTATCAAGCTATTACAAGGGCAACGCGCATAAATGGAATTAATTTAAAATATACGCAAGCGCTGTGGCGACTCCTGTTACATGACGTCACGCATTGTTTGCGTGCCCAACGGATTTATTTAAACTTTAACATTAAATACCGTTTGTAAAAGAAAGAATAAAAAAAATCCTTTACACACTATGTTTTGTATTAAGTAAAGATTCTAAAAATACTAAAATTATATTTTGTGCAAGGGGCCTATTTCTCACCCGTTAACGTACAAAAATACAAACGTTTATCTTCATCACAGTAGATGATGTAGATTCTGAGTTTGAATGCCAAATTTTTGTTCTCTTTGTTTATCTTACAAATTAACGACTTGCTTGCCCCTGTATTACTAGCGTGCTCTCTTAAAGATAACTTCGTATTCTCTATGAGAGAAACTATCGCTAATAATGTTGTATTTCTAAAAGTAATACATATTTCATGCTGGATTGGCCAGTGCCATAGCATTATACTAGATAATTTTTTTCTTGTACAGTTGATATTTTAAATGCAAACAATAAATATTTCTAACACAATGACATATCAGTTTTATTTTTGGTTCCATGACAAACTTTAATTAAAAAAAAAATAATAAATACAAAAATATGCATACATTATCAAATTTGGTACGTCATATTTTTTATTTCTGAGCAAGTTTTTCTTATAACATTTTTCAATATCTTGCCCAGAAATGACAGTTTCCCTGAAGCAAATTTTATTTTTTAGCAGAATACAGAAAATTGTGTTCATAGTAAAAAAAAATTGTTATTTACACCAGAGCTGGGCGAGCACTGCTAAAAAGTGCTCGCGAGCACCAAGCATTAAGCACTCAAAAAAAGTGCTTTAATTTTTCGAGCACTAAGCACTGTTAATAGTAGAGTGCTCGTGATTACTAAGCACTCTGAAAAAGTGCTTTAAATTCAGGAGCACTAAGCACTAAGCACTTCTTTAAAATTTAAATAATGGAGTATCTATTGATTGAGGCTAGAATTTCATTTATAAAAAAAAAAAAAAAAGGTCAACAAAAACAACCTAGAAAGAAATTAAGAGATTTTTGAGAAGAAGGTGTTATTTATAAAAAAAAGGTCAACAAAAATAACCTAGAAAGAAATTGAGAGATTTTTGAGAGGAAATATGTTACAAGAAAAAGTTGTTTCTAGCTCCAATGAAAGTTCAGATGTGAAATTTAAACGTCGGCGTCGTATCCCAAAGTTGATATTTTTGCTAAAATTATGATTAAAATAATTAAATTGAACCAAAGTGCATAATAACATGATAACAAAACATCAATAGAATAGAAATATTTATTATATATTTTTTTATTTTTCATGTTTCTTTAATTCATTTTTACTTCCACATCCAGTGGAAGTATAGTAACGCAAAAAAAATAAATGTTTATTGTTCAAATAGGCTTAGAATGTCATGAAACGTCGAGATTTTGTTTGATAAAAAAAAAAAAATTCTGTCTGTCGGTCAGTCGCTCTGTAATTTCTTTTGTGCGCACGTTTACTCTGGAACCGTTTAAGACATTGACTTGAAATTTGGTACACGTATGTATTTTAACGGGACCTGGTACTAGATTATATTTTGATCTTATTTCGTTGAAGGGTTGGGGGATAAATTGAGGTAAATGGGGGTGAATATGTAAATCAAGCAATAAGAGTCTGTAAAATTGATATTTAGTATATATAAAAGAAGTTTAGGTCTCAAAATATTTTTTGCAATTAGCCACCCCCCATTACTACCTCCTATTCATTATTAAAGGGGTGAAAAAAATAACATTGTAATTTAGCGTATATACAAGATCCTAAGTCCTAAAATTTTTTTTTACTTCATCCACCCCCACTACTCTGCCACCCCTCTACCACCACCCTTATCCCCACTACCGATGTGGCATATCGTTTTATAGGTTTTTGGGATAGATGATTTCAAATATTTTGTTATTGAAGTTCCATGAACAATAATTTCCACATAGTGAAGTGCAAATATAGTATCAAAATGTTTTTCGTTGAGAGACTCGGATGGAAAATCTAGGTGTAGAATTTTAAGATTTATAAACACTACAGGTTGCCTTATAATTCGAGTCCTATGAACAAACGAACATCAGCGTACCTGCCTTTCAAGATTATTTTAGTAGGTTGCTAAATTGACATCAATGTTTCAAGAATAGACGAGGAGATGCGTCAGAGACGCGTCATCGCGTCTGTGTCTAGCTTCTACGATTTCAAATTAGAATACCATGCAGCCCGTACGGTGTTTATTTTCTTCGGTTTCCTCGAGTCAAATGGATGCGCAGTGGCTTACCTGAAGTAGTATGGGTGCACAGTAGGTTTCCTCGAGTATTTTGGATGCTCAGTGGCTTTTCTCGAGTACTATACATACGCAGTAGGTTACCTCAAGTGGTATGGATGCGCAGTGGATTTTCTCCGATAAAATGGATGCGCAATGGGTTACTTCAAGTAGTATGAATGCGCAGAGGGTTTTCTTGAGTAGTATGGATGCGTAGTAGGTTTCCTCGAAGAAAATGCATGAAGTAGAAGCTTTACTCCACGGCACACAATGATTTGTTATATCTTTATCATGCCATTGTTAGCGTATTAATTCCACGTCCAGTGGAAGAATACTGATGCGAAAAAATTTTTTGAAAATTTTCAATGTTCAAATAGGCTTAGAATGTCATGAAACGTCAATATTTTAAGTTTGAGCAAAAAAATTTTTGCCTGTCGTGTCGGTCTGTCTGTTGGTCCTGTAACATTTTGGTGGGGGGTAAATTGGGATAAATAGGTAAATCAAGAAAGTAAGAGTCCATGAAATTGGTATTTAGTAAATATAAGAGGAGCCATGGTCTCAAAAAATTTTTTGGCATTAGCCACCCCCACCCTATTATTAAAGGGGGTGAAAAAATATTCTGATTTAGTGTATGTACAAGAATCAAAGTCATCAAGAATTTTTTTCACTTAATTCACCCCTACCACCACTACGGATGTGGCATATCATTTTATGGGTTTTTGGGGTACACGATTTCAAATATTATATTATTAAAGTTCCATAAACAATTATTTCCACATAGCGGAGTGCAGTATTTTCGTTGTAAGACATGTATAGGAAATCTGGTTGTGGAAATAGTGGTTTCTTAGGCAGCGGTTTTTTTAAAATTATTTTAATCATAATATTGGCAGAAATATCAACTTTGAGATATGATGTTCAAATTTCTTATCTGACCTTTTGTTGACATTAGAAACAACTTTTTCCTGTAACAATTTCCTCTCAAAATACTCATACTTTACTTTTGGCACAAATTCACGTTTTCATATTTGTTAACCATCCTGTACGTTATTTCGAAATTCTGACTATAGCCAAGGACTTTTCAGAGTAAGAAAAATATTTTATGAAGAGTGACTTTTTCTCTAAAAATCCAAAATAATTCTTATTTTAAATAAGAAAGATTGCAAGTGTAGTTAGGTGTTAGATCTATCCGGGGACACACTGTAATACTGTATACTATTCCGATTTTCACCTTGGTGGAGAATTATTTTTTAATGAAAGAGACAATTTATCACTATCACAAAATTGGAAGTGAATTCTTCATCATGCTTTTAGGTAGAGAGTAGGAGGGTACACTATTTGTACTTCTGACTAGAACAGAATACAGTTAATAATATGATAAATGTCATCTTTATGTGAATTTGCTAAGTATGCTTATTATGCTTGTAATGTAAAATGTAACATAATATGATGACTGATGATGATGTATAGATGAATTTGATAATCCCAACCGTTTTCGAGCAAAAATGAAACAGGAAACCATCATTAACTTGGCACACACCCAATTTAGAAAAAATTGTTTGAGACTATTTTGAAAAAAGTAATGAATGAAAACAATTTATTATAAAGCAT
Source organism: Rutpela maculata (assembly GCA_936432065.2). NCBI lineage: Eukaryota > Metazoa > Arthropoda > Insecta > Coleoptera > Cerambycidae > Rutpela > Rutpela maculata. Next base: position 21,010,381 of record OW386294.2, on the reverse strand, counting down.
TTTCTTAAGAATTATTATTATTGCACGAAATCTGATGTAAATCAAATTTTGATGTAATTTAATGTATATTTTTTCTTCATCATAAAATAAATTCTCTTTAGTCTAAATTTTTTTTCTAAATTGGGTGTGAATTCACAAATTTCATGCAGAAATGATTCTTTGCTTGTGAAAATTTTAAAGTGCTCACGAGTCATAAAGTGCTTGGGAGCTTTTTGGAATGCTCGCAAGCACTTTACTGCTCGCGAGCGCTAAAAAAAGTGCTTACGAGCCTTTTCGAGTGCTTGCGAGCACTTTCGAATGCTCCCGAGCACTAAAGTGCTTGCGAGCCTTTTTTGAATGCTTGCGAGCACTTTGCGGGATTACTAAGCACTAAGCCCTTTCGAAAAGTGCTCGAAGCCCTAAGCACCGATTTTAAGAAGTGCTCTTAAGCACAGTGCTCCAGAGCACAAAAGTGCTTAGAGTGCTTAGACAAGCACTAAGCACAGTGCTTAGGAACGGCTCTGATTTACACCTATAATATTGCTTTGCCGTGGACACTCGTATATGTAAATTAACAACTTATATAGATGCCACAGTCAATATTTTCTCTTTTAAAAGTATCTCTACATGATTCTATATAACCTAAATTAAATATTGATCTTATGATTCTTTTTTGCATTATAAATAATCTTTGCATGTCTACTGTTTCCATATGAAATTATGTTATAGGAAATTTGAGAGTATACTAGGGCGTAATAGACATTTAGGAGTGATTTTTTTTCCAAATTATTTTTTAAATTTGTGATAGGGAAACAGGATTATCCCAATTTTTTACATAAATATTTCACCTGACTTGTAAAGCTGAGATTCACATCAATTATAGTTGCCAGAAACTTTATTTCTGGTTAAAGCGATACAGAATGACTATGTAAATTTATATTAAAATTGTACTCCATTTTTTTTGTTTTGTAGCAATTTGAATGCAAAACGTTTTACCATGATTTATTATAAGCCTATTTCTAAAGCACCAATCACTGAACAAATGTAAAATATTGTTCACATTTTCCTCTAGTTGCTTGGAGTTTTTGCCGTAACTATAAAATATGTGTCATCAGTCTACATGTAAACATTTGCAGAGTTTATGTAGTGTGGCAAATCATTTAACATATAGCAGGAATATCAGAGGACACAGCACACTACCCTGTGGTGTTCCAATGTTTAGTTCGTGTTCTCTATTTTGTTTCTGATTTTCCTATCAGTAAGTATTGATATAATCAACTTATTGAGATTGTCTGTAATACCTAGCATATTTAATTTGTGTGAAACAAAATAGAAATCTAAAGTGTCAAAAGCATTTGCAAGGTTAAAGAAAACTCCCATTACATAATTCTAGTTCTTCATTTACATTTTTAATTAACTCATTTGTAGCAGCCTCTGTAGAAAATTTACTTCTAAAGCCATGTGTGGGGTTCCACATAATCAAAAACAAATATTATTTTAAAGTAGTTTAATGTAGTTAAAAGGTTTGGAGATAAAATTTATATTAAAAACATTACCACATATACATATATATCATATCTTATTAATTATGTAACCTAACTAACGGATTTTATTTTAATCCTCGGGATTTAGTTTTATGTAAAACAATATAACAAATAATAAGGGAAATAGTTAGGTAACTACACTACATAATACTTCCTCTCAAAGAAAAATAATAAACCAATCAATCAAAATCAAAACGTACTCTTTTAGCCACCAACGGAGCTGGACGATCTGTAATGTCAGCTAATAAACAAGCCGGTTTAATTCTGTCAACACTGACAGTCACTTCTTTTCCCTGCTTAAGGATGGTGATAATATTAGCTGTACGTAAAATCACTTGAAATAAAGGTGTGAAAACAGTAATACGTGCATTACGAAGAAATACAAACTTGCAAGTATTAACATCAGGACTCACGAATGACTTCTGAGAAAAATGATTAGGATTGGGATTTGTAAAATCTAATTTGTCAAAAGTGTCATGTAACTTATTAATAAAATAAGGAACTTCCGTACGAACGTGATTTAATAAAAAATTCTCCAGGGAGACGTAATGCTTGACCAAACATCAGTTCTGCAGACGAACAATGTAAGTCAACTTTGGGCATAGCTCTCAAACCAAACAAAATAATAGGGAGTTCCGAAACCCAATTAATTGAATTTGCTCTAGCTAATAAAGTAGTCTTTAATGAGCGGTGGAAACGTTCCACTAATCCGTTGCTTTGCGGATGGTAAGCAGTCGTGCAAATACGATGAAATCCTAAAAACTTCGAAAATTCGCGAAACAATTTAGATTCAAATTGCATTCCCTGATCCGTCGTGATATGAACCGCAACGCCAAAGCGACAAATGTAATTTTTAAACAACACTTTGGCCATCGTCTCGGCAATGCGATCTGGAATGGGGTAAGCTTCAGGCCAATGCATAAAATGCTCAACGATGGTAAGAATGTTTCTTACATTCTTACCATCGTTACCCTCTGAAGGAGGTAACGGTTCTACAAGATCCACATGGATGTGTTCGAAACGACCTTTAGGTACATTAAAATTTTCTATCGGAGTCTTGGTATGTCGATTTACCTTAGAAGTTTGACAACTTATACAAGTTTTGGTCCATAATGTGCAGTCCGTATTCATTCTGGGCCAAAAATATTTATCAGAAATTAAGCGCGAATACCTGCATGAACTATGTTATGAAAGATGTCAAAAACAACATGACGCAAAGTTTTGGGTACATACGGACGACATTTAGAATTAGAGACGTCACACCAAATGAGCTCTTTTGAAGCAACACTAATTTGTTTTAAAAAGAAATGTACCTTATTGTTTATTTTCCTGCGACTGTAATAGAGAAGTAAGTTCTGAATCCTTAGATTGTGCATTTTTCAAAATCGTCAAATTAAATTCATTCGAATTAATAGCCGACATCAGATATTTTCGATTTACTAAAGAACAATCGTTCAAACGAGACATTGTATCTGCGACGACGTTATGAGCACCAGGAATGTGTTTAATGTTATTCGTAAATTGTGCTATGTATTCCAAGTGACGAGTTTGTCTGGGGGTTTTCTCCGCTCTAGAAAACAATGCTGAAACCAAAGGTTTATGATTGGTGAAAAGAGTAAAATCTCGGCCTTCTACAATATATCTGAAATGTCTAATTGACAAATAAGCGGCGAGAAGTTCTCTGTCAAAAACTGAGTAACGTTTTTGAGTGTCAGTTAGCTTTTTAGAAAAGAAAGCCAAAGGAGTGGAGACATTGTTAAAAGTCTGCTCTATAACTGATCCTACGGACACATTTGAGCAGTCAACTGTTAACGAAAGAATTACTCCATCGTTGTAATTAGGGTGATCAAGGACAGTAGCATCTACTAAAGCTTGTTTAGCTTTAATAAAACTATTGGAACAGTCCGCTGACCAAGTATTTAGAATTTTTATTTTGTCATGTAACAATTTAGTATTTAGGGCATGTAAAGGGCTGAATATTTCAGCAAGGTTAGGTATAAATCTATGATAAAAATTAATCATGCCTAAAAACCTTTGAAATTGCTTAACTGTTGTAGGTTGTGGAAATTCTTTGATAATGTCAACACGCTCGGTAGTGGGGGAAATGCCCTTATGAGAGACGTGATGACCTAAAAATGTTAATTGATCTGTGCTGAAAACGCACTTAGAGGGTTTAATATTTATTCCATAATTTTCTAAACGCTCGAAAACGATCTGTAAGTGTTGTAAATGCTCGACATGATCTTTACTTGCGACTAATATGTCATCTAAATAAACGAAAACAAACTTCAAATGTGATAGAACTTCGTTCATAAATCTCTGAAAGGTTTGAGCAGCATTTCTTAAACCAAAAGGCATACGTCTAAATTGGAACAAACCAAATGGAGTGGTAATCGCAGTCTTGAAAATATCTGTTTCGTTAACAGGTATCTGATGATAAGCTCTAAGTCAATCTTAGAAAAAACTGAGCAACCAAATAATTGGGCATTAAAATCTTGGATATTTGGTAGTGGATATCGATCAGGTATGGTGACAACATTTAGTTGTCTGTAATCACCACAAGGTCTCCAGTCGTCGGGATCTTTTTTAACAACCATATGTAATGGAGATGCAACAGACGAAGAAGAAGGTTCACAAATACCTAACTCAACCATATGATCAAACTCACTTTTTGCAACATTAAATTTAATAGTGTCCAAACATCTTAGGCAACTAAAAGGTAAATGTCCTTCAGTAACTATATAATGTTTCACTGAATGTTTAATAGGCAAAAAGTAATCCGGCGTGCAAATTAGATGAGGGAAAGAGCGCAACAATTTGGTACATTGGTTTTCAACAGAAAATAATCTGGGAGAGATGAAAGAAAACTTTTTGACGTAACAATTAATTGATAAACTTGTCATGTTATCTATCAAGAGTTTGTTCTTTAAATCTACAAGTAGACCAAAATGTTTTATGAAGTCAACTCCCAAGATAGGGTCGCCAAATTATGTGGGGTTCCACATAATCAAAAACAAATATTATTTTAAAGTGGTTTAATGTAGTTAAAAGGTTTGGAGAAAAATTTATATTAAAAACATTACCACATATACATATATATCATATCTTATTAATTATCTAACCTAAGTAACGGATTTTATTTTAATCCTCAGGATCTGGTTTTATGTAAAACAATATAACAAATAATAAGGGAAATAGTTAGGTAACTACACTACATAATGGTTGGGACGATGTTAATAGGTCCTTTTCGTTTAGAAATGAAACAATTCTATTTGCGATTATTTTTTCAATTATCTTAGAAAAAACACTTAAAAGTGAGATGGGCTCATGTTATTAATTTCGTCTTCATTTCCCTCTTTAATGATGTACGTAAAACATAGTGCAAATTCGTGTACACAGTCTTTTACTAATTAGACAGGAACCTCATCAATACCGGTTGATTTTTATCAGATAATTGCAAAATAGCATCTCTTACTTCTTCTATTTTTACTGAACTGAAAAGCATTTTAGTATTGTTCAACTCTGGGCTCATGCACTCCTTTGACATTTCTGTAAAATGATTTGCTAATTTATCTTTCACCATTTTTCAAAAATGAGCACCAAAAATAGTTCGGCTACTTTTTGTTGTTATCTATTATTTTATTATTTTGATTTAAAGCTATTTTATTACATGATGTTTTGGTACTGTTTAAATTTAATTTCACAATTTGCCATAACGTTGTTTCATTTTTAGAAATTTCAATTTTTTTTATATTTTGTATTGCCTCTCTTTGAGAACGTTTTTCCTATATTGTTTCTTTTTTATATTATATTGTTTATTTATAATGTCATTATTAAACATTCTTCTTAAATTACTTAGGTTTCTAAGGTTTTCTGATGTGTTATCTCCACTATTATTCTTATTGTTTATTAATGATCTTGAACAACATATTACAAACAATGTACATGTAGTGTTATATGCTGACGATACCACAATCTGTATTACTGCTCCATCCCCGGAGGAACTCCAAAATAAGTTGAACTACACCTTACATCAATTTTACTCCTGGTGTTTTAATAACAAATTTATAGTTAATGCTACAAAAACAAAATAGATCATGTTTCACAAAACAAGGGAAAATCCACATAGATGGTTAAACTAAACAACACAGCAATTGATAAAAGCCAAAGTGTGAAATTTTTGGGTCTGTATTTAGATAAACAACTCACCAGGTCACACCTTATTGAACATGTTATAAAAAACTGCTGCCCAAGGAATCACTACTTCCACATCCTGAATTTCTATCCAAATCTCTCATAACTAAAAAAATTTGTATTTGGAAATAATTGTTTATAGAACTTTAATAATATAATATTTGAAATCGTCTACCCCAAAAACCCATAAAATGATATCCCATACGGTAGTGGAGTGGGGGTGGTGATAGGGAGCGGTAGTGGGGGTGCATTAAGTAAAAAAATATTTTGACGCTTTTGGTTCTTGTACACACACTAAATCACTTTTTTTTTCATCCCATTTAATAATGGGGTAGGGGTGGTAATGGGGGGTGGGTAATGCCAAACATTTTTTTGAGACCTTAGCTTCTCTTGTATACACTAAGTACCAATTTTATGGACTCTTACCTGCTTTATTTACTTATTTACCCCTTAACCCTTCGACGGAATAAGATGAAAATATAATCTAGTTCCAGATCCCGTTAAAGTACATAAGTGTACCAAATTTCAAGTCAATATCTTAAACGGTTCCAGAGTAATCGTGCGCACAAAAAAAGTTACAGACCGACAGACAAAAATTTTTTTTCGCTCAAACTTAAAATCTCGCCGTTTCATGACATTCTAAGCCTATCTGAACAATAAAAATTTTCAAACATTTTTTTTGTCGTTGCTATACTTCCACTGGATGTGGAAGTAAAAACTAAACTCAGCTTATTTTGCCATCAGAAATCTATGGAGTTATGAATAAAAAATATCTATTAAACATTTATTTTGCTTTGGCATACTCGCATATGAAATATTTAATAATATATTGGGGAACTAGCTGTGAGTTCCAATGTATTTTTATTCTTCAAAAAAAAATCATTAGGTTAATATTTTCATTAAATCCCTTGCAGTCATGTCAACAAATTTTTATACAAAACAAAATTTTCTCCTTGCCATGTCTATTAATCTATGAGGTAGCTCTTTTTGTTAAGCTTAACGCAGCACACTTTCCTCAGCACAATAGTATGCATGGCCAAGACACAAGAGGTTGTAATCTAATTTACATCAATAAATTTAACTTAAGTGCTTACAAGAAAGGTCCTTTCTATCTGTGTGGAACAGTTTTCAACAAACTGCCAACTGAGATGAAACAGGAAGCAAACATAAATAAATTAAAAAAAAACTTCGTCTATTTCTTTGCGACAACTGCTTTTATTCGTTATATGAATTTTATAATTTCGACTTAGTCAGTTAACTTTTATTATTTAAAGTGAAGTATTTGTAATATTTTAGCGGCGTTTGATGTATTTTATTTTGTAAAATTGTATGCTTGTATGTATTCCGTATTTTACTTCCACATCCAGTGGAGGTATAGTAACGACAAAGAAATTTTTAAAAATTTTTATTGTCCACATAGAATGTCATGAACGTAGAGATTTAACTTTTTTGTGCGCACGTTTACTCTGGAACCGTTTGAGATATTGACTTGAAATTTGGTACACATATGTACTTTAACGAGATCTAGAACTAGATTATATTTTCATCTTGTTCCAAAGAGTTTGGGGGTAAATTGGGATAAATTTGGAGTAAATAGGTAAATTGAGCAGGTAATTGGTATTTAGTATATACAAGAGAAGCTAAGGTCTCAAAAAAAATTTTGGCATTAGCCACCCCCACCCCATTATTAAAGGGGATGGATAAAAATTGTGATTTAGTGTGTGTACAAGAACCAGAAACCTCAAAATATTTTTTTACTTCATCCACCCCCACTACCACCCCCTATCACCACTCCCATCCCACTACCGATGTGAGGTATCGTATTATGGGTTTTTGGGGTAGAGGATTTCAAATATTATATTATTAAAGTTCCATAAACAATTATTTCCACATACAAAATTTTTTCGTTGTGAGTGACATGGATAGAAAATCTGGATGTGGAACTAGTGATTCCTTGGGCAGCGGTTTTGAAAATTCTTTCTCAAGTTTTGACTGTTCATATCCTGTAAAATGGCTTACATGAATAAATACATTATTATTATTATTTATATTTGATTTCGTCAGAATGTCTGTTACATTTCTAAAAAAGAATTTAAAGTTTTCTATTGCGTGCTCGTTTATTGCTCTGTAGGTGTACCTTTGTTTTTTCAATTGGACAATACAGAATTTGCATTGAGTGGTCTGATATTCCTGGGTCATGTATTTCGCAGCTTACATTTTCTACATTTGTTATAAGGTAATCGATTGCCGTTTGGGAAATCCCAAACATGTTTGCTGTGACTCAAAAAAAGGCTACGTATCCTGAGTTAGGTAATAATAATATTTCATTTTATGTGATTCTCTTACGGCCCAAAGGACCATGATGCATAAAAGTGTCACAAAGTACTAAAATATACTACTAAAATTATAAAACAGTTGATGATCGGTTTAGCTGAACGTGGACTGATTTAACCAAAGGCCTACAATTGTAGGATACATATGACCGATTTATAAGTCACACGCCTGAGGCGCATGACTTATTTACACGTTATGAATTAAATTGTATCTCGAAAAAAAGATAGATAGGTGTTATCACATTATGATTTTTGTCTAGTTACATTTTTCTTTATATCAGTAGTTAGGTATGCTTTACTCACTATAACTGAATTTGGTTAATATCACATACTAAAATACTAAATTTATTAAACATATCCCAATGAGCAAAATATGTCTAAATCAGGGCATAACATATGGTGTCGACACATGTAATAAAATTTGAGTTGGGATGGACACTGTGTCCAAGCGATAATATTTTGAAGGCCACGTGTTGATATAGGAACAAAATATACATTATACGTTATAAAAAAAAGCAAAACAGCTTTCTAAAATAATCTAAACAATAAACATTTCACTCCCAACAGAGACTTGTAAGTATGCAATCCGTAAGAAAATCCATCGGCACCATCGGCCCTATATTTTGCAGATGGCCGATGCCGATGGGTGAAATTTTGTACCATCGGTGCCGATGCCGATCCATCGGTCAAGCCCTAATGTAAAACTATCTTTTAACTTCAGTAGCTGTACGATGCCTTTTCGATTTACTGAAATCACCTTGCCAAGAATGTTTGCTAAAGATCCAAATTTCGTCTAAGAACACTAACATCTTTGGGGTCATTACTTTTCAAATTTTTTACGTACTGAAATCGCCAGCCGCGTTCGACGACGTCACACGTTACGCAAATTGGTTTGCTGTCGAACAATAGAAATGTCGCACGTCGGTCATAACTTGACCACAAAGATTAAAACTGACCTTACAGATTAGGTTACAAACAATATTAAAATAAAGACAAAAAAGGATAGAGCTCTGGACGATATTCCTTAAACTATACAACCGGGATTCTATTAGCGAACAGACTTTATTTTAAAACTAAAGCATATAAAACGAGGGATAAACCGTCATACAAATGTATGCACACTAATTCCTCATTTGCCTAGTAATGCCCACTAATGTCCCATAAATTTCCACTATGGATCACAAAACTCCCACTAATGCCCCCAAAATTTTCACTAACAATGGCCTCATCTTTAACCTATTACTCCCTTAATTTTGAACGGGTGTATTATAATCATAATAATTATAATTAATAATTATAGGACTACTTAAAAAAAAATACTTCTTTTTTATCTTTTTATTTAATGTCGGCCTATTTCCGCTACCAGGGCCTATCACCAACTCCAGAAGACGAGCTACCCCCAACCTGGAAATTTTGCCGAACCTCTTCTCGTAAGAAGAGTAGGGATCCTTTACTTGCCTAACATTTAATAGACAAGGTATCGCCTGCTTTACATCCCCTCCGACGTAATCCTCGTCTTGAAATTGCAAAGCTTCTGCGTATACGCTGATATACAAGCCGCTAGAAGGTGGAACGAGATCGCTGTGTTTCCCAAGTACTAACATCGCTGAACGTTGCTTCAATGGAGTATCGAAATACAATTACACTCGAGACGCCTCTACGCTCATCCCAAAAAATACTTGTATAAATTGTATGGATATGAGTATTAAAAAATAAACAAATATAAAAACGAGCACAAAAATAACCCAAAACATTTTCTCGTATATTGTTAAAATAAACTAAAATCAAGTTACAAAAGTAATCTCGGATGTATGTAAATAAGTTATTTTCACTTAAAAGATTTATATTTTTGCTTTATGTTAAGCAGATCATTTCGTTGCAGTTCTAATGATTCGGAGCCAATCAAATTGACAGGGCCATAAAATATAAATGTTTCCTGTACGGTTTGTATGTCTTCGTTCTTTGGCCAAAGTAATTTGTCAAGTTCTGATATTAAAAATTTTACTTTGTATGAGTTTTCATCACACTTCTCTATTACACGACCTTAGTACCAATTTATATTGTAATATATGGCGTGGTAATTTTCTAGATTTATATCACTAACGACTTCAGTAAGGACTTTACTCGGGAGTTCATTTTGCAATTTATCAGCTGAATTGGTCATAGAAAAGTCTGACGAAACACAAAATGATTCATCTTCAGACTCATATTCTTCATCTGTAGTCTCGTCTGTAGTAGTCTGTAATTTCTTCTTCACTATTTATTTTCTTTCTTTTTTGCTACTTGCCTTGATGTTTTAATACCAGTCAGTGCCTTTTTAGTCTTCCTGTTTTTGCCAGTATTCATGAATCTGCGTGTTAGACTCGTCCAGTTGCCAACAATAAAATGATTTTTTTATTAAAATGATCTCATCCACGAGATCAATTTTTAGAAATTGTGATTCTTCTGATAGTGTTGCTGTGGATTTTTGCAGAATAATCGTTCAAGTGAAGTTCACTCGATTTTTCAATTTGATATCAAAAATTATTTCCGCGACGCTGTCAATATCATTCACGTTTGTGTTCGTATCTTGTTGACCCCGAGGCTGATCCTCGTCAATTTAAACTTCACTGTCTTCATCTGTAGCTTCAATTTCCTCATTTGATCCCACTTTTACTTTTTCGTTGGTCTGACTTTTGGATTTTTCTAGTTCTTTTAGAGAAACGTCCACGAAGTTAGTCATTTTTTTTGCCAGTAATACCTAGTGTTTTCAAATCAGCTGTGACATCAGTTTGAGCCGAGGGGTATTCCGCAAAAAAATATTGTGTACACTAATTCCCTACATCGATAACTAGCTAACACCGATAGTATCACACTGCCTAATTTTTAACCGGAAAGACATAGTTACAAACATTGCAAGTTAAATAAAAGTTTGTAAATAAACAACAGGATTCTTCCTGCATTACCTTAAAAAATTCCAATATAATCGGACTTTCAGTTGTTAAGTTATCATGCTTTCTTTTCTGCAAGTCAAGTCAAACCTAAAAGCGGCTTTACATTTATGCAATGCAATGAAAAGGATGGCATGCAAAACTTTGCCGGAAAATTTTTGCACCTTGAAAGCGCTTTACACTACTGCAATATTTTGTGAAATCTTTGGGCTTACCAACCAAACGAAAATAAAAACTTTTATGAGATAATGTTCGCAGTAAACAAGCAAATTATTAATCCCCGATTCTGATCTGTTGGTACAAAATAATGACGTGCTTATTGTTTACTTTCGTGTTCTATTGTGTTTTCTACAAACAATAACTCATCTCTAAAATATAACTTATGTTTGTTGCTTCAGTTCCTTTAATACTTGGTTGGCAACCCAAATATTCCCAAATAAAGTAACTATATTGCATCAGCCATGCAATCAAATTAGAACACGCGCTAATTCAATGCAATGAAAAATATTGCCATCAGCTGATCGAAATAGCTCGATGTACGCATGCGCGCAATAAAAAATTGCATGCCACCTGCAATATTGCATTAATGTAAAGTGGCTTTAAACCATTAAATGTATATGACTTATATTCTGTACTTTGGAACGAAAAGGGCGGTTGTCACAAAATCATATTTTTTAGAAACGGCCATTTTTGTAAGACATGTGGAGAGAGTATTGGACAACCGTCTATTTAAAGTTGAAATATATTAAAACATTACATATATGAACAACTTCTGGCCTTTAATTATAGAAATATAAGGCTTTTCTTTATTAGAAACAGTTCTTACATAAAATTCACAAAAAATGGACACCCGCCCTTTTCATTCCAAAGTACAGATATATGTATGTATATTTATGTGTTTTATGTATTAGTTTTTATCAATTATTGTTATTTTTATATTATAATTGTTTTTAATTATATAAATATCTAAAAATTTTCTTATTAGATAAGCTACTTGTGACAAAATTTCTTAAACTTACACCTTGTAGTTTTCTGAAATGAATAAATATTATTATTATTTATTATTAAGTATTTTTTTTTTTGCTAAAAACCAGTCACCCTTCTCTGTGGCTCCGACCCTCACAGAGGGGAGCTGGTAGTACGGGCAGCCACTCCCCATACCCGTGGGGTAAGTGACTACTGGGTCCGGGAATCGTGTGTCCTGAGCAGACGTAATGAACCGAGAATGACGGCCTTCTGCATTCTGCCGGCTAAGACCTCTGCCGAATTTCGGCATGCCGGTATGATCTTAAGTTCCGAAAGCAGTGTGTGTCTCGTTCCACCGAGGGCTCCTATAATCAGTACCACTATCTTAACAGTATGGTCTGGATACAGTCTGCGGAGTTTGAAGAGCAAATCTCGATATTTTGTCCGTTTTTCCTCCTCCTTCAAGACAATGTTGTTCTCCACGGGAGCCGAGAACTCCACGGGAGCCGAGAACTCCACGACAAACATTGTCTTGAGTTGGTGGTCGAGGAGGACTACGTCAGGCTTGTTGGCTTGTATTCGCCTGACTGTGGGAAAAGAGTAGTTCCAATAAATTAGACACTTCTCATTTCCCACAACGGACTCAATATCCCCCGGAGCGTAAGGCAGCACTGGTGTTTCGTCTATCCCATACGAGTGCCTTAGATGGTAATAAAGCACTCGTAATGCTCCGTCGTGCCTCTGGATATAGGCCGAGACTGCATATGTCGGACAAGCCGACAACAAGTGCATCAGAGTCTCTGGCGCCCTGCGGCAGGCCCTGCAGCTGACATCAGGGACCTCTATACCCATGACACGACTTCGATAGACGAGGGTATTAAATACACCGTCCTGGCAAGCCATTATGAATCCCTCGGTCTCAGACTTCAGCCCGGCTGACCTTAAGAAGGCAAAGGTCAGCCTTTCGGATAAGCCAAGGTTCTCTATATTTTTATAGAAAACTCCATGCATTGGCTTATCCGTGTGAAGCTGCAGAAAGATGTTGTGTTCTGCAGCTTTAATTTGGGCTTTTCGTCGAGCAGGTTCTAACTCGGTGACAGAGTCGGGATTTACCCGCTCAACGTCGAAGGAGAGACCAAGTTCATCGGCTGCTCTTTGTGCTGCCTTAAACAAAAAGGCCCCTATTCCTGCACTTTCATGGTCTCGGACCATGCAGAGGAGGGGATCCGAACTCCTGATGACCTTACAGGCTCCATCCAGAACCATCCTTATTATTATTTTGAAAGTTGTTCAGAATTAAATCACTAACACAATAATATAAACATGTTTCCTTTCCAAGTAGTATTTTCTATTTTAGAAATGTGCCGATCAAATTGCAATATATTTTTCGTTTTCGTATTTACAAAGAATATAATAAAGGGAATTTTATTAACCATATTTCATCTCCTTTGACATTTTTTTGTAAATCCAATAGTTTGGCAGCAAAAATTTCCTGTGTTTCTCGAAAATGATAAAAAATATGCCCTTTTCGAAAACATATTTCAACAAAATGAGCAAATAAAACCATGAATATATATTTTTTTAAATTCGTATATTTTTTGCAATATACATGAAAATCGCAATTTGCGTAGACATTGTGTCATAATTTAAAATGCTATAGAAGCTGAGAAAATGAAGATAAATAAACTAATGGGCCCATTTAGCACTTTTTTTTTTATTTGATTATCTGAAAGATCTTATTATTTTAAGACCCTGTGCAAAAAAACTAGAATTTTGTGAGACCTACAAATCGTCTAAAAAAAATCATAAAAATGGGCCGCACCCGCGGTCGAGTATCGGCCGTGACGTCACTTGATAGGAACCCGCTAGTCGAAGCGGCTAGCTGCAGCGCGTTATTATATTTTCACAATATTACAAATCGTTAACTCAAGCAGTATGTTTTGAAACTTATGCGTGTTTGTGAAGAATTTCAGTTTATCAACTATTTTCACCGATTTATATTACTATTCTCTGACGTCACGATGTTGGTCGCACCATGCTCTTTAAAAGTCGTATATTTCGAAAACCACATGTCGGATTCATCTGAAATTTTCAATATCGTCTAATTTTAAGTAATACTTTATCCACAAGGAATAACAATTACTAAATAAAATTCACTAAATGAGCCCATTGTCTGCCACTTTAAAAGGATTAGAAATATTTAAAAATCTTTCGAATTTCCCAGTAATTTTTGACATTTCATTTATTTAAAAATAATTTTTTTCATAACAGATTGTACAAAAAACCCTGACTGTTGGCAACCAAAGGGATTTTTGCTAAATATATTTATTTTATAAAAACTGCATACATTGATGAATTTATATATAAAAATTTACCAAAAATGGTTCCAAGCAATTTTTCGATAGCACGCATTCTTAACATGTTATTTATAAATATTCATTCAATATTTATTTTTCTGGATTTTCTGGGAGTTTTGAATCTAAGTTAGTCAATTTTCATCTTAAAGCGATTGTAGCATGTCAAAATGCTACTAATCTAACCGACGGTTCAGATCCCTCAAATTCATAGAATAAGTGTAGTTTTACAGTGTACACCACTAATACATCGAGATGTATTGCTGGTTGCTTAATTAAAAATCAAACAAAGTAGTAAAGTTTACTTAAGGCAAACATGACCACTGATAATTTCCGCTTAGGTTTTTTTGTCAAAACGTGTGAATAGTTCTGTTTAATCCGAGAGGCGTGTTTTTTGGAGTGATAAGGTCTCCAGTGATTTGTGGCTTTCCACGTGATTTTCGCAAGAAATTTTTGTATAATCAATCACACCCCGATCTACATTACCTTATACGTGTCCTCGAGTATTTTTCATGTAAGTGGCAATTTTTTTTCTTTTAAGTTTTGTTCTTATGAGGTTTTCTATCATTAATTTCAGTGTTCAACTGCAGTCCTAGATTTCTCGAATTTTCGTTGCTGTCCCTAGCGACAACCCTTCTGACGAAGGTGAGTTATCTAGTGTACAATTATTTTAAATTATTTTATTTTGCCTTTTTTGTACTGCAATTACTTAGTGAAATTTCGACGTTTACGGTTCTAGGGAAAATTGACAAAACTAGTACAAGTTTGGGAAGTTATTGTAAATAGCTGTATGGGATATTATAAGGAGTTCCTAAGTAGATAAACAGATTAGACATGGTAAAAATTTGGGAAGCTGAGAGTGCTAATCCAGATGATGTAATATTAAAAACATCTAAAGGCTATTTATTTAAATCAAACACGGACAAATACAGGCTGTTAGCAAAGCTAGCAGGAAATAAAAAAATCATTAGCTACAAGGAAACTTCCAACAAAACCACGGAAACAAAAGCAATTCCTGAATCTACATATTCGGTAGTAGTTAGCTCGGTTGAACAATATATCAACGAAGATGCAATAAGCGAATTTCTAAAATCACAAAACATAAAACATAGGTACTGCAAAAGAATTGTATCACGTGCTACCAATAAACCAACTATACTAATACGCATAATAACTGGATGCCACACCTCTTTTGAATATCTATTAAATAACGGATTATTCTACAAATACCGCCACTATCCAGTTTACCCCAGTACCCCGCCGCAACCTGTACCCCTACCTTGCAGAAGGTGTGGTCAATATAATCATATCTCAGAAAACTGCGACGCACCATTAAAATGCGAAAGATGCAATGAAAATCATCATACTTCAAAATGCAAAACAAACCTGCCACCAAAATGTCAAGCTTGTGGAGGCGAAGACCACAAAGCATGGTCTAACAAATGTCCAAAAAGACCCACAAAACCAATCGACGGAATACCGAATGCATCCATAAAACTCCTAAACAAGAAAAGCTACGAAATAAGTGAAGAAAAAACGAAGAACAACAAAATTCATGCTAACATTACTATACACGATCTTATTCTTAATACGAACTTAACAAAAATTAATAAACCCAAGTACACCAACAGAGAGGAGCTCTTACAAAAGCTTAGAAAGAGGTACATTCAACTCTACAACATAGATACAACAGCGTTTTTTTCTGGCAATCACATGTATATACTTACGTTCGATTTGGATAACCCCACAAGTACATCACCAACAGAACCTCTACATGGAGAACAAAGAGAAAACACTCATGGCACTGCTTAATATAATTTATAACAACATAAACAGCTTCAACAACAGGAAACACCTCATTTACAATTATGTAGAAAACAACAACATAAACTGTATTATGTTAGTGGAAATGAAGATTAAAAAAAACTCCAGCATCTCCTACAGAAACTGGACTACTATTCAGCAGCATGGGAATTTAATAACGAATCATACAAGGGGAGGAAGCCTAATTCAAAGTCATCCAAGTTTGCAAATGGGAAAAGCCAATGCTCCAAAAATGAATAATTTGCTAAATGAGTGTATACACTTTACAATTCCCTTCTCAGGAGATCACTTACATATATTTTTAGTATATATACACCCCAATTCCAAAATTGAAGAAAATGTGTTCGTTAAAGCATCTCTGTAGAAATATGCAATTATCATAGGTGATTTCAACATTAATCGAAGTAAACAAAAACATTTAAAACATTTTTTAGACAACAGTGATTTTGTGAAAATAGATACACCACCAACTTTTCTAATGCCAAACAACCAAGATACAACACCAGATGTTATTCTACATACAAAAAATATAAAGAAAAACTTCAAGAAAATTGAACTAATCCCAGACTTTGGTTTGGACCACTTGGCAATGAAAATCATCTTCGATACAAATGAACTCCCATCAGCTTGGCAACCCAAAGAAATCTATAATTTCAAGAAATGTAACATAGATAAATTAAATGAGGAGATGTGCTCTTTTATGGAAGGTAAGGAAGACAAGGTTGAAAATATAGAAGATATAAAACAGTTTAATAAGAAAATAACAGATGAAATACAAAAAAATACCCCAACTTTTAAGACACAGTGCTATTCCCATCGACTTCCACCATACATAATCAAAATGATAAAAACCAAAAGAAAGATGTTACGGGAATATTACACAAGCCCAGACCCCAATATAAAACGGAAAATAAATGAATACAACAAAATAGTACAAAAAATGATACTTCAGTATAAGACACATTGTTGGCTGCAGACATGTCAGGAAATCGAGGAATCAAATGGACGTCTATTTTACCAAAAAATCAAAAAATTATCAAAATACAAGCCTAAACACAATACTCCAGAAATTGAAGGAAATGGGCAAATATTTAACAAAAATGAAGACAAGGCCACCATATTCACAAACTATTACGAACAACAATTTGCAGAGAGTCAAAATCCAGTTTTTGATCAAAATAAATATGATGAAGTAAATAGATGGTACCACGAATACTTTAACACAGAGATTCCTAACAACCCTATAGAAATGGAGGAAGAAGAATACTTCAATATTCTACACAAGCAAAAAAATACATCACCAGGAGTAGACAGAATACCATGGTCAGTAATTAAACAACTAAATTATCAGGTTCATTGTTACATTTTAAAAATCTACAAATATTGTCTAAAGCACCATTTATTTCCCGAAGACTGGAAAAGAGGTGAGATAATAAATATACCAAAACTGAATACTAATCACAAAAAAATTAACAATGATCAACCAATTACTCTACTACCAGTACTAGGAAAATTATTTGAAAAAATTATAAGAAACAAATTATATGATAAAACTAGGAACATAATTCCTAATCACCAGTTTGGTTTCAAAGAAAAATGTGCCACCATTCATCCACTGACGATTCTCACCTCAAACGTCCAGACTGCCAAGCACGAAAATTTAAAATAGGCAGCAATATTTCTTGATATCAAAAAAGCGTTTGATAGCGTTTGGCACAAAGGATTACTATACAAATTAAAAAAAGTAGATACGCCTGATTATCTGATACACCTATTTAGAAACTACCTAGAAAATAGAACACTACATGTAAAGGTTGACGGCGCAACATCGGAAGAACTTATTATTGAGCAAGGGGTTCCACAAGGATCACCACTTTCACCCCTATTGTACAACTTATACAGTTATGACATCACCACTCTACAAAATCCATCTGAAGACACAACATACATACTGCAATATGCTGATGACACTACATTGGTGGGACATGATAAATCATTGAAGAGTTTAATTCCTAAGTTGCAAGCAAAGATGAATGAGGTTCAAGTGTGATTCAATAAATGGCGTCTACTTCCAAATCCTAATAAATCACAATTCGTTATATTTAACCACGCTCCCTCTCTGTCCTCCCCTACAATAAGCATTGCAAACGAACATGTAAAACCAACACCTTCGGCCAAATATTTAGGAATTACCATGGATCAAAAACTGAATTTTAACCAACACTCAGCAATTATTAAATCGAGAATAAAAAACCGAGCAAAACACTTCAAATCACTCACATATAAAAATGAAGGAATATCTACTAAAACAGCCACAAAAATCTCGACCTATACTGGAATATGGACACACTCTATATGTCAACTGCCAAGCGCCGGTACTAAACAACTTAAAAGTTGCCGAAACCTCTTCGCTACGCATTATAACTAAAATTCGGCATCCAGTCAACAACCTCCACAATCCGCCTAATAATTTACTATTTGAAAAAACTAGGATAACCCCAATCTTGAGCAGACTTCAAATATTAACAACCAAATTTGCAAATCGGCCACATAATATGCAACTGTTACGACCTCTCTGCCGTACAAGAAACCGCAACAGAAGATCAAAATTCAAACACCCAGAGATGTCTCTAATTGAAAAAATATCTTCATTAATTCAAAACTAATTAAAATAAAACATTTTTAGATAATACTTACATAAAAATTTGTTTGCTTTTTTTTTTTTCTATAAAATGTATTCGTTTTTAAATATTCCACAAAAAAATAATGTATCAACAGTAACAATGTAGGGAAAAATAGGCTGAAGGACTCCGGTCGATAGCCGTTTGAATATGTATTTATTATGTATTTAATAAAGAACTTTTATTATTATTATTTATTTTTCCATATTACCTGGATACCAAATCACTGTGCCTTTCTAATGTATGAGCCCTTCAGGCTAAATGTATTTATTATTTATTTAAATATATGTATTTTCTCTTATCTATGGTGTACAATTAATTATTGCAGCAGTATTCTATTTTTTATTTAATTCAGTTAACACCGATATAAAACAGTTTTGCTTTCCGTGACTTAGGTAAAACAACACTCTGTATATATTCTTTCACAAGTTACGTGGCGCATTTCTTCCGTTCTTGGAAAATCACCAATCACTCCTTACCCACGACTGCTCTACACGACGAAAAGCTGCCGTCAACAAGTGAGGGAAAAATTAACTACCCCTAAATTTATTAGGCAAATTTAGGTAATAACTAGTATAAAGGGGACCATGCACGATACAGAAAACAATTTAAAGACAATTGAATAAGCTTTTGATTTTATTTAGCCCATTGTTTTTGGCGGACGAGAAAATACGCTTACCTCGAAAACAGTGAAAGAATGGCGTAATTTTAAAAATCTATCTCGGTCTCGTTTTATCGCACAGACAATAAAAAAATCAATAGAAAGGTAGTTTTATAAGTTTTTAAAAAAAATTTATTTTTCGCTAAAAGCAATATTTTTTTAGATGTTTTTAAGAAAACCTGTTTATTTTAAGTTTATTTATTAAATAAACAAATTAAACAAATTTGTTATACTTCTCGTATAATTATCTTTTTTACTTTTAAGAACATACCCCTAGAATTTCAGTGACAGGATTTTTTCCGATTTGTTGCCATCCACAAATAGTTCCTAATTGCATTCTATTAGGTTGTGTTTGTTTATAGTTTTTGAATTGCTGGAATGGATTCTCCTCACGGCCTAAGGGCGCGTTCGCACGCATTCAGTAATTTAGTCGAGTCATTTAGTAATTTAGTACTCGACCAATGCGGACCGCGTGTTTTGGTCGAGTGACTTAGTGGAAAGTGCTGTCCACATTGGTCGAGTACTGGTCGAGTACTAAATTACTAAGCGACTCGACTAAATTACTGGATGGGTGCAAACACGCCCTAATTAGTAAATAAATCAGTGCATTAACTTATTTATGATTTGATTTAATGAAGCTCTGCTCACTGTAGTCACCCGTGTGTCACTGTTTATAAAATTGTTTTATTTAGTTTTGCTTACAATTTAGTTTTATATATCCTGAGATAAACGAGTGCAAGAGAGAAATAAGGGAAATTAGGAAAAGAATGACGGTTACACTGCCACCAGCACATTCCACACTTTGTGAAATATAATTTGTATCACTTGTCGTGAGTCAACGCAGGGCATCGCATTGTACTGAGATAATATCCGCCTTTCTTTTTCTAATTTCTCTGTTTTCTTTCTTACACTCGTTGAACTCAGGATGCATATATAAAACTAGATTTGCCGAATCTGTATACGATGGAGCGCACATGTCTCAGCGCATGTTATTTTGTCTCAAGTTGCGTGCGCTGCGTAGTATTTTCACACTCACTGCCTACTAATTCCTACTAATTCCTCACTAATTCCCTAATAATTCCTCTAATTCCAAACTAATTTCCTACTAATTCCCACTAATTCCTGCTAATTCCCACTAATTCCCTACTAATTCCTGGAGCTTGTACACCAAAATTCCTCTGCGGAATACCCCTCGGTTTGAGCTTTCTCAACTACTTTTTTAATGTCTAACTCAGTTATTTCTTTAACAGTGGGTGGTTTCCCTATTTTGGTTCTACTTAGTCGACTTTCCTCTCGTGGAAATGAAAACACGCCCTGCAGGTCACTGGTTATATCAGTGACAGTCCTAATTCTGGTAATTCTGTAAAGAAAGGCCTTAATACTAAAGTTGATGATGATGGAGTGAGTCGACATCATTAAACCAGTGGCACGAAATAAAGCCTCACAGAGCTGACTGCTGAAATGAAGTATAGTTGTCTTCGGGTCTACTAAGCACCCAAAAAATATCGGCGTCTTTGACCATCAAACACGCCGCACCACACCGCCAAAGGCGCCGACGTTTTTTACACGCTTAACAAGTGTATAGTCAACTTTATGTTAAACATTTCTGGGATAAGATCACCATCTTTGAGCTGCAGAATAAGTTTAATTAACGCATGTGCATTAAATTCGATGCAAAGGTATGAGTTATTTGAGAGCGAGAGAGAGTGGAAGTAAAATTAAGAAAACATGTAAAAAGTCAAATTCTTTCTAATAACAAACCCAGTAACAAACCCTCGAACAAACTCACCAACTCGGCGGTTAGCGTTACACATTTTTGTTAGCTTTTTTTTTCAATTTCTTCAAGAGTTCGGTCAACACAACAATAAATACTTTTTAAAGTGAAAACAGCTATTCAAGTGGCAGATATGCATATGTATTTATTATTATTTAATCTAATATCCTGACAGTGAAAAAGTCTAATTTTACGACAATTTTACTCACAGGTGTACTGTAATACTACAATCGACATCGATTCAACCTATATAAAAAACTCATTTTTATTGATTTACTTACCGCAACACTAAAAATTAACAGGGCACCTTAAGAACTGTTTTATGAATTATTTTTAATTATTTATGTATTACGTTATGAATAAACTAAACAGACATCATATTGTTACTTCAACTCCGATCCTAAAGCAGCATGTTGTTACCTGCATGCATATAATGGACTAATGGAGGCGAGTTACCCGCTGACATGACATATACCCAACTGCGTGCGTGCGTATGTATACTTTAACTCCCTTAACTAATGTCCCAGTAATGTCTGAATAATGCCCCTATATTCCCTTTAATTTTTGAATAATGCCCCTTAATTTCCATCTAGTGTTCACTAATTCACCGCTATTGCCGGCTAATGTCTAATAATGTCCCCCTAATGCCCCCTAATGTCCACCTAATGCCCCGGGTCTGTACACCAAAATTACCCTCGCGGATTACCTCTCGTATGCGGGTATAGGTATATACCTATAGGTAAAATTATATCCTGTGTAAATTAATGTCGCCAAGTGGCATGACATACACTAAAACCCCTCCCGAAAACTCTGCATACTGACAAGGTATGATGTAATTCTTTATATTTTAAAATATTTCTGTGTATTTCATAATATTTCCAAGTATTTCTTGTATTTCCAAATATTTCCATGGTATTTTCTAATTTTTATAAGGATTTCTTAGTATTTTTCAAATATTTCTGGTATTTCCAAAGTATTTCTTAGTAAAAAACAGTCCTTCGGGCCGCACATAGTAGGTCGCATTACAGTAATATATCTAAGTAAATACTGGAAATAATTAGAAACGTTTTATGTAAATATTGGCACTCTCACACTAAAATTTTGGGCACAAGTTACAGGTTTACTTCACATTCAAAGCATATTTTAGAAACAGTTTTGTGCGCATATTGGAATCAAATTAGAACACATTTCCATCACCATCTTGGGCACATGCCCTATACAGTGTGGACTCTGTGTATCGATACTGTGCCTCTAAATGTGTGTCCAAATGTACGTTTCCTTGCAGTGTCGACACATAACCTAGAATGTATCTTTGAATATAGTCTTGTCTATAATTATTCATGAATTACCTCAGATGATAAGAAACATAGTTCTGATGACAATGTTGCATATGAAAACCATCTAATACATTCTAAACTTATTCCTCTAGGAGGACCAAGTAACAAAATAACTTACTGACAATGTATGACAACTTTTACTTAACAATGTTTTAAATAGGTTAAATGCTGACTAAGTTAGTTGAAACTTGGATTGAAACCAGTTGTTATAAACTAATATAGTTTATATACTCACTCGATGAAGTAAACTTCGCCACTTTCGGTGTAAGCTTTTTCCCACTTTGCTGGAAGAGGTCCGAGGGAATCTGAATCATCATTTTCGTTTGTATGACTAAAGTTATCCTTTTCTTCTTCAAAATAATTGTTGCTATCAGGATGTACACTATCATCCGTTTCTACCCTTAAAGGTTGTGAAAGGGGGTTTTGTTCACTTGTATGACTCATATTTGATTATTGTATGAGTACTCGTTTAATAAGACACTATGTTAACTAACAACAATTAAATCTGCACTTAGTTATGACCTATTCATGAGTTTTAAGAACAAAAACATCACTTGGGCACTTGTACAAGTAGAAAAATGTATAAACATTAGTAACGATTTCTTCGTTATTTTTAACTGGTGGGCTACATTCTTATATCCTAGAGGCTTCTTTTATTGTCGTTGCTTGTTAAGAAATTAATACATGAAATATAACTCATAACTAATATTAATTGTAGGTTTAAACTTAAAAAAATTATAAACGCTGACTGACTGATAAGTGATAAATCCCTGCCAGGAGATTTCACACTGCTGTGCTTAAAGTTACATCCACTCAACTGCAATTCAGATTTCTGAAGTCTGACAAATACATAAAACATGTAACCTTAGGCACAGTGGCCTAAAATCAGGTCACATGCAGAGAAAAGTTAAATAAAAAGAGAAAGAAAACCAATTGACAGCTCTATTCTTTGCATCGAAAAAGACTGGAAGGCACACTCAATGCTCTAAGCCTAGTTTAAATTAGTCAAGTAAACGATGGAGTAAAGAAACGAGAATGGATAAGCATCTAAGGGCCAGTTGTATAGGATATGTTTAAACCCAAGTTTAAAGAAAAGTTTAATCAAAAGTTTAAACTAGATTAGTTGCAGTATGCCCCTTGTATACCTTATAGTTAATTTAAGCGAACTTTATTAAAATATGAATACTTCCGTTTTTACGTAAACTTCGCTAAAATATCAATACTTCTTTTGTTGATAACCAAATTGTGTGCTAATTAGGTTATATTTTACGACATCCATTTTATAGCAGACCGTGCTTTGTTGGTTAGAATATAGAAAAAATATATAAAATAATAATGTATGTGTTTTTTGTGAGTTGGAAATATTACACACCTTAACAATGGATCCAGTGAAAAGAAGAACTGAACAGTATTGAGGTTATAAAAACATCACATACAAATATTTGTCAATTTGCGCATGTATTTAACCACAGTTTGGAGTTTAACTGGTACTCCATCCACCAGTTGATAGTTAAACTCTAGGTGGCCGTTACAGTCACTTATACAATCGATATTAGAGGTTTAACCTAATTTTAACTGTAGTTTGTAGTTTAAACTAAACCTATACAACTGGCCCTTATACTCGACTATTGTAAATAGCTGGCCTAGTAAATGGTCAAGTAAAGAGAAGAGTATTGGGCGAGTCGAGTGGTAGAACGGACAGCATAGTAGCTCGCCCACTCGGCATCCCCCACTACCGAGTTCTAATTCTACCAGGCATAAGACTTCTCACTTGCCCTGTGTGAACCAGAAGTCAATGTATATGAATAGGCGAGTCGAGTAAAAACTCGCCCTTCTATTACCTTTTTAAAAAGTGTCGTGTGGACAGTTACAAAGAAAAAGTGAGCGAGTCGAAAACTGAATCTCTGAACCGAGTTACACTACCGTAAACTGGGCTTTAGGTATAGGAAACCAAACATGATTTTTACGGAAAGAAAATCGCCTATTCTATTCTCCAGTCGAGAGAATCCTCATTTCGGGAGAAACAAAAAAGAAGAAAAGGAAGGAGATGAAAAGAGATCAAACATTCACATCCTCTGCTCCCTGATTCGAGAATAGGGTCCCTGGACCCCCATTCTCCAGTCGAGACTATGATCATTTCGGGAGAAAGGAAAGAGAAAGAAATAGAAAACATAATGAAATAAAAAGAGAAAAAATACCCCGATTCACTTCTCCTAAGCTGGAGAATAGGACCTCTGCACTACTCTGTCCATGAATAGAGACACGGATGACCCACCCCTCAGATAAACAACATTTCTTTGTTTATCTGAGACCCACCCCGTGCTTTCGACATGTCCGTGAAACCGGAAGAAAGAAACCGCACGTTAGGTGGCGCAATTCTCACTATCACACTGGAACGCAGAAAAATATGAAAGATGATTTCATTGTTGGCAGCGCTATTCATTATTTAAAATAATAAACACATGCGTTTCTGTTTTTGCAATAATAATATTTCTCCACAACTTCATTAGTGTCGGATCCAAGTGGGGGGGGGGGGGGGGGGGGGCACAGGGGCACGTGCCCCTGTGCCCCCCCCCGCTGTCGTTTATTTTGGTATTTGTTTTTATTAAATAATAGTGATTTATGAAAAACAATATTAATTGTTATTGTATTATACAGTGTGACCCATTTCAAGTGGAAACACCTTCTTAAAACTACTAAAATTGCTGCTTGGGATCTTGCTGAAACCACATCCTATTTCGAATCCTTTCAGGAAGATTCACCAATAATTGTGTGTCAATGTACCATCAAAGAAATGTGGCCCTATTACATGTTCTGGCCTCATTTCAAAATTGCATAAAAAGGTGTGTCAATCAAAATGGGCAACATGTGGAGCGCTTATTAATCTTATTATAATTTATTTCTAATGAATTATTCGAAGAAACCTCTATTTTTTAAGTGTATTCTTGAATTTTGTGGTTATTGTTCGATAAAACGAAAATGGTTGCAATTAGTCATAGGGAAATACTTACAAAAAATGTTCGTTTTTCATTTCTACATCACATCGTCGAAGAATATACAGGGTGTTCCATTTGAAAAAATTGAGAAAAGTCAATTTAAAAAGTTCTTAATTGAAAAATAATTTTTGACCACCCTGTACACTTTTAGGATGCGAAAATGATTCAAAAACATTAAATAGATGTCTCGTAACTAGTAGTCACGTAAGTTTTTCTTAAAACCCATCATTCTGACTTCCCTGTCAAAAAATCCTTATAAAACCTTATAAAAAAAATGTATATGTTTTTATAAATTCTGATGTGTGTGTTTGAAATATGTTTTAATTGTGAATTCTCATATGGTGTATACAAGTATTGATAAGTTTTTATAGTATAGGTATGTAATTTTTCTAGTCTTTTGAATGTAAATTCCCATATGATATCTATTAGTATTGATGAGTTTTTAAAGTACATGTAATTAAAAGTTTCTATAGGTTTTTATAGGTTTGTATAGTGTTCTGAATGTAAATAGAAATTCTATTAGTATTGATAGGTTTTTTTACAGATTTTGGTTGTGTATTTTAATGTCAAATCCCATAAACTTACATAGGTAAGTAAATGTTATTTACTTACCATTAATATTTCAAATATCAATAGTAATATAGTGGTAAACACTAAATACTGCAAAAGTCCTTGTTTGCTCTAGCGTTCTAGCCTAAACGCAGTTAATAAGTCGTAAAAGAGCCAGTATTCTTGGCTAAAGATGTCGGTCTCGGATGACTGGGGCCGGGCAGGACTATTGCCCTTTACCCCAATACATCGCTGTAGACCGGGGACCAGCCTCGTGCAGGGCGGGCGAACTTACTTTACCTCGGCCCCACTCACAAATGTGAGTGGTGCAGACGATTTCGGCCCACCTCCCTGGGTCCTGGCTCGTTGGACCTTGCTGGCTAAGGCCTCTTCTGGCGTTCTTTTGTCTTGATCTTCTTTTCTTCACCAGCTTGTCCCCCCCGGGGGGTAGTCATCGGTCAGTTGGGTGTTTTAGGTTTTTGGCAGGAGTGACTGCCGGTAGACAGAATGCCAATTAGCATCCTGTCATCCGGATCATCGGTAGGGTAAGGATGAGCTGTGTAGCTCAAGGAAGGGCAGACCTAACTGCTTTGGTAGCATTTTCAGTCTGCCCGGAGCTAGGGGGACTACAGGTACTGGACCATTGTTTGTCCGGTACCCGCAGGGTCTTGGGTGGGTGGTTGGGTGATCGTCCTGTCTCTTCCGTGGGGTGTCTTCATCGGACGGTGGTATGTTTTATACTCACCCGTTATCCAGTATCTGCATCTTCGGCAGCTTATGCCTCGGAGCGTATGCTGGACCGGGGTGTACTCCAAGTCCCTGAAGATGTCCTCGTTGCGCACGAACCAGGGTGCGTTGACAGCTGTCCGGAGGGCAACGTTTTCCACTCTCGGGATCTGTTGAAGGTGGCTCTGTGCTTGGTAGCCCCAAGCTACCAAAGCGTACGTCAGTTGAGGCCGGATGAGGGACCTGATAAGCGTGAGCTTGTTCCTCAGGTTGAGTCTGCTCTGTCTACTCGTCATTGGGTAGCTTAGGGCTCTCGTCCTCCTGGCTTTCTAGACGATGGCCTCCGTGTTCTGTCTCAATGTTAGGCCTTTGTCCATGATCACGCCAAGGTAGTTGACTGAATCGTGCCATTGGATGTCATTGTAGAAGAACGCACTACCGGGCGTCAAAATGACGCGACACCAATTTATTTCTCAGGGGGCGCCAGTCGCGTATTACCCCGTTCTTCTACCTCCCAGGCGGGTTCGAGATAAGATGACTTCGGTAGCCGAAAAGCGGGACCAAGGCTGCACTACCACAGATCGGAAACTACGCTCTCTCTGGACCCGAATTCCCTCGTTAGGGGTTTAGGCACCTCTTAATTTCCTGAATTTTTGCATAAAAAAATCCCAACCGAAGAATTTCTCTGCGGAGGGATTAGTTTTGGTACGCGAAAATCGCGTTTTGGTCCATTAATAACGGAATATATTTCTCAAAAAACGCATAAAAAAATCCCTATCGAACCTCCGTACAACAACCAGAAGGTCGAACGTTAATGCGAATTAACTCGACACATCCGGTTTTCTATACGAAAGTTCCAGGGATTATAGACCGTCAACAGGCCTCAAGATCAATTAAGAAACATTAGTTCAAAGAATCCGTTTATTTAACAGAATTGGTTATACAAAATTCTCAAGAAAGAATCGTGCCTTCCCCAATCAAGGTAGTGACTTTCAGACCATACAAGCGAGAGCGCTCGCGCTAACGATCGATTAGGTAGAAAAGATTCATACGTACCTTCTCAGAATCAAAATGCGAGCTTTTAGAATCATTTCAGACTCTGGGTAAATGAATAATTAAGGCTGACTGAAATTAACTTAAAAAAGTTTTACTAAATGAATTTAGTTTCGCTAGAGACTACCTAGCTTTAAAGTTCTTGTATCGTGGAAATTCACGTACTCAAACACATTCTGAGGACTTATTACTGCATAAGTTGAGTGGCGTTCGATCAGTCCACGACTTACTAACCCTTATCACAGTCGATTAATAATACCGATTTGGCAGCGTCTCACCTTCGAGCGACTATTAGGCAAAATTGAATTTTTGGATTTTTATGCACAAGGCGTTTTCCTCTATAACTTTGTCATTTGAAAAGCCCCGTTATTGGCTTTTCTACCATCGCTTTGTCTGGACTACTCAACGCGCTCGGCCAAATTGCGAGCCGCTGGGTCAATCCAAACTCTTTCCATGCGAGAAACCGGCCTTGTACATGTGCATTGATTTTTATCAATTTTTGCTTATCGGCACTACGCCGGCTTTGACAAAATCTTCTATTTTGCCTTTTGGATGCAGTGCATCGTTAAAATGTTATGCTCATACTTTAGAATTGGGCTTTCAATGATCGTACCTCAAAGGTCAATGTCTTTGGTTGAGGAATAAAAAAATAAAAAATAATTTAAAGTATATTTTCGTGGTACTTTTTAAACTGACTTCGTGGTACTTTTGAAAAATCCAGTTTAAGACCAATTTTAGCGTACTTTTGAAAAATCGATTTTCGAGCCAAATTTCAAGGTACTTTTGAAAAACTAATCTGCGGGTGAAATTTTGGCGTACTTTTGAAAAATCGATTTTCAAGCCAAATTTCAACGCAGTTTTGAAAAATTAGCCTGCAAGTGAAACTTTGGCGTACTTTCGATAAATCGATTCTTGGGCCAAATTTTGACGCCCTTCCAAAAATATTATTTTTCAAAGTCCAATTTATGGTACCTTTGAAAAAGTTTATTATTCATAAATCTTTGTCATTATATACTTCTACTCTGATATTCTGAACCAAAAACATTTTTCCTAAGTGAAAATTCGGTGTTCCTTCGAATTTTCGCCTGGTCATTTCCAACGCCTTATAGAACCCAAAACGGTCCTTGTGGACTGATCTGCGCCTCTGCAGACTCCCGAAAATGTCTTTAAATGAAATTTTTTGCCTAAGTCGAATTTTGATTATGTCTTCAACTTAGGACGATTTTGGAGAGTTCTACAACACTCCCCTCCTTTGGTTGAATCTTTTCTACTCATCGATTGCCTTTAATTTCCATAT
This sequence comes from Rutpela maculata, assembly GCA_936432065.2. NCBI lineage: Eukaryota > Metazoa > Arthropoda > Insecta > Coleoptera > Cerambycidae > Rutpela > Rutpela maculata. Next base: position 20,981,183 of record OW386294.2, on the reverse strand, counting down.
TCACTTGTATGTCTGTATGCCTTCATTTGACGGTCTGACCTATGGTACAGATGTTTTTAAAAATAACGGCCTTAATTGGGGCAGACGGCTGATTCGCCTATCTAACTTAAAATAAATACATTTTTTAAACAATACGACAAGTTGATACAACATTTTTATCAACTTAATTACACCCGCGTCGAGGTGCGAAGCGAAGCGAAGCGTAGCACAATTTTGATTAGCGTCCACTCTCACTAACTCGTTGCACTCGCTTTTTTGCCTTGGTCTCGCTCTTGCTTAACTTCGGTCCTTTCTAGAAGAGGCTGTCTATATCTCCATGCCGCAGCTTGGACGGTCCTCGCCTTTGAGTTCCAGACTTCACCATGCCGCGCCCTTGCGACAGGCTGGGTCATCTTTCCATTTTTGCACATGGAAAATGCAGTTCTGCAACTAGATTGACTTTTTAGCAAGTCGTCGACTGGAACGCGTCGACTAACAAACACAATGTGTTGTTTTTAATGAAATATTTTTCTAACATGAATTTTGTTAACTTATAATGGTTAGAAATTGGTTCTTCGTAAGGTAGATTGAATCGGCTTACGATACTCGTGCGGTCATCACTACTTTGTGAAAAAAGTATAAAAAAAAAATTGAAGCGTCTTCTTGAGCGAAGAACGGCTTCTGAAACTCGTCTCGTAGTTTCTCCTTCGTAAGGTAGATTAAATCGGCTTACGATACTCGTGCGGTCATCACGACTTGTGAAAAAAGTATAAAAAAAATTGAAGCGTCTTCTTGAGCGAAGGACGGCTTCTGAAACTCGTCTCGTAGTTTCTACTTCGTAAGGTAGATTGAATCGGCTTACGATACTCGTGCGGTCATCACGACTTGTGAAAAAAGTATAAAAAAAAAATTGAAGCGTCTTCTTGAGCGAAGGACGGCTTCTGAAACTCGTAGTTTCCATTTGGGGTATACGTTAATTTTGTTGACTTAAAATGATTAAAATTGAAGTTGTCTTCTTGCATAAGAAAAACAGCTTCCGAAACTCGTACTGATTCGTACTTATGCCTACGTCCATTACTCGAACTTGGCGGCTCTCGCTCTTGAGAAGCTAGGCTTACCGGATCGCGCTCTTGCGTCGGGTTCGCCGTCTTTCCATGTCTGCTCATGGAGTAGACTTTAAATTTTCGATTTGACCGCATATAGGTCAAAACCGCCACTTAGAATTTTGAGAAAAAATATAAAAAAAAGCGAAAACGGCTATTAGCCGTGGTCGACCTCAGAAATATCTAGAGGTGACTCTTCTATATCTGGCTCATCTCGAGCATCTTCGGGATCTCGACTTATTACATCCGGCTCATCTTGAGCACTTGCGGGAACATTGATTTGAACTAGTGTGGTATCGCTACGTCGCTCTGACCTGGGCGCGATCTCATTGTCTGATGAGGAAGCGTCGTCACTAAGATGAATTTCATCCGGACTATCTTCTGATTCTTCAGACAATTCCAATTCAACATCGGGGTCTCCCTTAGGTGCCGGCCTGATGGCATCGACATGTAATCTCGTCGAAGTTACCCCCTTGTGAATGAGGTAAACTTCATTGGACAATCTCTTTAAAACCTTGTGTGGCCCACTCCACGACGGTGTGAAGGTATGATCCTTCCTGATCCTTTTAGTCATTACCATATCTCCCACTTTATATACGACCGGCGTTACCGCCACTTTGGGCGCGTAACGCCATTGGTAATTTGTTTGATTTTTACGAATCTCTTTGACTCTTTCAAGGCGGGGAACGTCCGCTTGATTACGACGTTCTTGTCTATAAGCGAACATATTCCAATCACCAATCTGCGGTAATTCATAGCCGAGCACTACGAAACTGGGCGTATGCCCCGTAGCGGCGTTTTTTCTTGTTCTCAAGATATATGCCATCTGACTAACATGTCGATCCCACTCGTCGTTGGGTGAACCATATAATAAGGTTTTTAAGATCTTCTTGGCTTCTTGCACCCTCCTTTCTATTGGATTGGCCTGTTGGTGGTAAGCTGCTGTGAAGAATCTTTCAATATTGTTACGTGTACAGAACGTATCGTAAAAGCCGGAATTGAAGTGGCCTCCCTGGTCGGAAATGATGACCCTCGGAACGCCATATCTCGCCACTAGTTCCTCTTCGATAAATTGTGCTATTGTTTTTCCACTGACTTGGGTGAACGCCTTGGCTTCGACCCACTTACTAAATACATCCTCTACCATTAATATATATCGGTTATCTGCATCTTTGGTTCGCTGAAGCGGTCCGATTACATCGACGCTTAGAACTTCGAACGGATGCGATGGAGCATGGCTTCTGAGAGGAGCCTTCGGTTGTGATTGTCTGCTTTTTACGGAATTACAAATAATGCACTCATTTAAATATTTGTTAACTAGTCTCGACAAATTATTAAAATAATAGCGGCCCGAGATGATTCTAACAGTTTCATCGCGGCCGGGGTGACCTACTTCCGGTCGGTCGTGAAAATGAGATATTACTCTCATGACCATACGTTTTGGTACGTATAATTTTTCTATAACATTTTCGCCTCTCGTCCAAAGTGTGCCGCCTATCACTTGTCTTGTATTGACGAATTTCACCTCTGCCTCGGTTTTATCTGCTTGTCGCACTAGAGTATTCCATCGTTCAATTTGGTCTTGGATATCTCTGGAGTGCGTTTGCGCTTCTCTGACCTGATCGTTTAATTCCAATGTGGTAATCACTGATATTCGTTCCTTGTACGAGAATTTTGGTGGGTACATTCTCTCCTCTTCGTCGTCTGCTTCGACGTTTGGGCCTTGAGGATTCCTGCTAAGATAGTCAGCCAATATATTTTCCTTGCCGGGACAATGTTCTATGGTGAAGCTGTATTCCTGAAGTAATAATGACCAACGAGTAAATTTCGTTTTCTCGTCCTTATGCTTATTTAACCATAGTAAAGCTCGATTGTCGGTTTTGACTATAAATGGACGGTCTGCCAAATATATTTTGTATTTTCTTATATAATTAACGACGCTCAAACATTCCAATTCATTAATATGGTATTTTCTCTCCGTCGGAGATAACGTATTACTAGCATAAGAGACGATGTGCTTCTGGTCATTATCCCCCAATTGATATAATACTGCAGATAATCCTATTAAGGATGCGTCCGTCTGCAGTATGAACATTTTATTGAAATCTGGCCGGTGCAGTCCTAGAGGTTTATTCAATACTTCTTTTAGTAAAATAAAAGCTTCTTGGGCTTCCGGATTCCACTTGAAGCGCCAGTCTTTCGAGAGTAGTCGGGTCAAGGGCTTTGTAATTATTGCAACATTAGGGATATATTCACGTACCCAATTACATAGACCAAGGAAACTCTGAAGCTGGCGCCTTGTCGTAGGGGCCGGATAATTTTGTATCTGTAATATGTGTTTTTCTAATGGTTGAGTGGTGTTGGCATTTATTTGATGCCCGAGATAGGTTATGCTTGACGTGGCTACCACACATTTTTCCGGTGACACCTTTAAATTATGCAAACGCAGGCGTTCAAAGACGGCTCTCAGATGGTTTACATGCTGTTCTATATTTTCGCTGTAGATGATAATATCATCGAGATATACTTTGCAGAAATGATGCAAGTAGCCGGTCAATACGTCTCTTGCCATAAATTTTTGGAATGTACATGGAGCGGTCTTCAATCCGAAAGGCATCACGTTAAATCGGTAAGATGCTCCATCTAATGTTGTAAACGTAGAATAGTTTTTTGACGACTCCTCAAGAGGGATTTGCCAATATCCGCTCTTGAGGTCCAACACCGTAAATATGTTGGCGTTTCCTAGATCCTTTATACTCTCGTATATCTTTGGTAAGACGGATGCTTCGTCTTCCGTTACTTCATTTAAGTGACGATAATCAATGCAGAAGCGAGGCTTCTTGCCGGGCCTTTCAATTATAATGGGAGGCGAACTGTACTGAGCGGTACTCGGTTCTATGACCCCGGCTTTCAGCATCTCTTCAATTTGATCGTACATAACTTTTTTCTTAGAAGGAGACATGGGGTAGGGTTTGATATTGAACGGGCGGTCATCTTTAATTTTTATTTTATGTTTTGTTGTCACCGTGGTAGCTTGGGTAGGCACCGCGGTGAACAATTCAGCAAATTCCTCGAATAGAGGTTTTAAATTATCGTTTTCGATGATCAGTTCTTCGGGAAGCCGGCATTGCTTCCTTGCCTGATGTGCCGCTTGATTCCAGAAGACGGTTATTCGCTCTTCGGTGCCGACGTAGACACATTTACGTTGATAATCGAATACGACATTGTGAGCATATAAAAAGGGGGCTCCCAGAATGAGCTCTTCGTTTAAATTTTGAATGACCTGAAACGTGGTCTGAAAGGGTACATCTAGTACATTAACGTTTATGGTCGTAGTCCCGAGGGATTCTACTAAACCATCGCCACAAGCCATAACAAAAGTTTGGGGAGCTGTAAGTTGATCAATGTCGTTCAAAAATTTCGGTTGGATAATATTCCTTGTCGAACCTGTATCCAATAAAGCGTTAACCGCTCGATTATTAATTATAATCTTAATGCGAGGCAGAGGGAAAGCGTCGTTGGTTTGATTGATAGATTCTAATGGAGTGAATCGGTGGGGAGATAGGTTGACTTCTTGATCCTTAAACAGGTAATTAAGGTCAGGAAGGTCATCGAAGTTTTTTAATTTAAACTTCTTGCTTCGGAGCTTCCCCGAGGGTCGCTTCGAGCCTGCTGGGGCCTGGTAGGCGGGGCTGGTACAGTTCGGCCTGGGCCATCGCCTCTGACCCCCGCTTGGTTTCCCGTATTCATATTACGATAGGGATTGTTTGGGCATTCCGCATGAAAATGCCACTGCTCCGTTGGGCAATATCTGCAAGGGCGATACGGGACTCGGGAGTTCCTTACGTCTCCAGTACCCCTTCTCGGTATATCCCCTCTAGGCAGCGAGGAAATATTATTTGCAAAATGCACCCTTGGTGCTGGCGGATTATCTCTTCTTTGAGATCCATTGAATGGTGTCCTAGATGCACCAAAGGAACTGGAGGACGGCTTCGCTAATGCGGAGGGTTCCGTTCTCCAGTTACTGCTCGATTGCTGATTCCCTTGAGCTGAAGCGGTAGAGGTGGACGCTTCTCGGTCTTTGCTTTTCTTTGCATTTTGCAGAATCTCGAATTCTTTATTCTCATCCATGATTTTGGCCATTTGTTCGGTCATCGTCACTAGTGTATTTGTATCTAGTATGACGGCACTCTTTAGGAGCATTTTCATATCAGGTCTCAACTGATTGAAGATGGTAGCCGCCTTCATCGCCTCCGGCTTAAACGGATCGATCCTCTTGAAGAGGCATACCTTCCTTGAAATAAATACTGACGTATTTTCCTCGGCATCTTGTTTCTTGCCATATAAATTAGCTACTGCTTCGGTGAGTACTTCACCTGAATCATAACGGCTTCTGAACCGCTCGAGGAATAGAGGATACGTGGTAATTAGGGTTCGATATTGTTCGAACCATTTCTTAGCATCATCTTTGAGCTGTTCTGATATTTTATATAGTCGGTCGTTATCCTGCGTAATTCGTACTCGGACGAAAAATTCCTCCATTTGATAAATGAAGGTTTCAGGGTCTTCGTGTTCGAAGCCATGAAATTCCGCATTTGGATGCTTCGACCGATACTTATGCTCGTGCGTGGCTTCGCTTAGAGCTTTGGCAAGACCTGCTGCCATTTGGGCGAACACTTGTTCTGAGGAGGGCTGTATGACTCCTTCAGTGGTACTCGGGCCAACCCCCGAACTACCCAGTACATCCTCCGCGCACGGCCTCTCTAACCCTCTAGAGACGTTGTCCATCACAGATGTCGGCTCGTCGTAAAACTGGAAAGGCGTTGATTCATCCATATCCTTTCCAGAAAGCCCTGCTGACTAACAACGCCCCACGTTGGGCGCCATGTAGAAGAACGCACTACCGGGCGTCAAAATGACGCGACACCAATTTATTTCTCAGGGGGCGCCAGTCGCGTATTACCCCGTTCTTCTACCTCCCAGGCGGGTTCGAGATAAGATGACTTCGGTAGCCGAAAAGCGGGACCAAGGCTGCACTACCACAGATCGGAAACTACGCTCTCTCTGGACCCGAATTCCCTCGTTAGGGGTTTAGGCACCTCTTAATTTCCTGAATTTTTGCATAAAAAAATCCCAACCGAAGAATTTCTCTGCGGAGGGATTAGTTTTGGTACGCGAAAATCGCGTTTTGGTCCATTAATAACGGAATATATTTCTCAAAAAACGCATAAAAAAATCCCTATCGAACCTCCGTACAACAACCAGAAGGTCGAACGTTAATGCGAATTAACTCGACACATCCGGTTTTCTATACGAAAGTTCCAGGGATTATAGACCGTCAACAGGCCTCAAGATCAATTAAGAAACATTAGTTCAAAGAATCCGTTTATTTAACAGAATTGGTTATACAAAATTCTCAAGAAAGAATCGTGCCTTCCCCAATCAAGGTAGTGACTTTCAGACCATACAAGCGAGAGCGCTCGCGCTAACGATCGATTAGGTAGAAAAGATTCATACGTACCTTCTCAGAATCAAAATGCGAGCTTTTAGAATCATTTCAGACTCTGGGTAAATGAATAATTAAGGCTGACTGAAATTAACTTAAAAAAGTTTTACTAAATGAATTTAGTTTCGCTAGAGACTACCTAGCTTTAAAGTTCTTGTATCGTGGAAATTCACGTACTCAAACACATTCTGAGGACTTATTACTGCATAAGTTGAGTGGCGTTCGATCAGTCCACGACTTACTAACCCTTATCACAGTCGATTAATAATACCGATTTGGCAGCGTCTCACCTTCGAGCGACTATTAGGCAAAATTGAATTTTTGGATTTTTATGCACAAGGCGTTTTCCTCTATAACTTTGTCATTTGAAAAGCCCCGTTATTGGCTTTTCTACCATCGCTTTGTCTGGACTACTCAACGCGCTCGGCCAAATTGCGAGCCGCTGGGTCAATCCAAACTCTTTCCATGCGAGAAACCGGCCTTGTACATGTGCATTGATTTTTATCAATTTTTGCTTATCGGCACTACGCCGGCTTTGACAAAATCTTCTATTTTGCCTTTTGGATGCAGTGCATCGTTAAAATGTTATGCTCATACTTTAGAATTGGGCTTTCAATGATCGTACCTCAAAGGTCAATGTCTTTGGTTGAGGAATAAAAAAATAAAAAATAATTTAAAGTATATTTTCGTGGTACTTTTTAAACTGACTTCGTGGTACTTTTGAAAAATCCAGTTTAAGACCAATTTTAGCGTACTTTTGAAAAATCGATTTTCGAGCCAAATTTCAAGGTACTTTTGAAAAACTAATCTGCGGGTGAAATTTTGGCGTACTTTTGAAAAATCGATTTTCAAGCCAAATTTCAACGCAGTTTTGAAAAATTAGCCTGCAAGTGAAACTTTGGCGTACTTTCGATAAATCGATTCTTGGGCCAAATTTTGACGCCCTTCCAAAAATATTATTTTTCAAAGTCCAATTTATGGTACCTTTGAAAAAGTTTATTATTCATAAATCTTTGTCATTATATACTTCTACTCTGATATTCTGAACCAAAAACATTTTTCCTAAGTGAAAATTCGGTGTTCCTTCGAATTTTCGCCTGGTCATTTCCAACGCCTTATAGAACCCAAAACGGTCCTTGTGGACTGATCTGCGCCTCTGCAGACTCCCGAAAATGTCTTTAAATGAAATTTTTTGCCTAAGTCGAATTTTGATTATGTCTTCAACTTAGGACGATTTTGGAGAGTTCTACAACATCATCACCAAACATGGAAACGTGACCTGTGGGGTGTTGTTTTCTTTTCTTGAAGAGGACCGCCTTGCTCTTCTCGGCGTTGACGGCTACCTTCCATCGGTTGCACCACTCCTCTAGGAGGGTGGCCGCCTCCTGGAGGTTTCTGGTGACTATCCTTGCGTTCCAGGATCTGGCTGTCAGGACTGTGTCATCGGCGTAGAGGACCATGGAGGTCCTCTCCGTCCGTGGTAGATCGGATGTGAAGATGGAGAACAAGTGCGGGGAGAGCACTGAGCCTTGGGGGACTCCTGCCTCCATTGTTCCATACGTGGACACCTTGTCCACGATCTTCACCCTCATCTGTCTCCTATGCAGGTATGATCTCACTTGCTTGACGAGTGCAATGGGGTAACACATGCTCATCATTTTGACTAGGAGACCATCGTGCCAGACCCTGTCGAAGGCTTTGGCGACGTCCGGGACCAGCGCTGCCGTGGCCTGTCTCTGGTTGAACCCCTTCGTGATCTCCTCGGTGAGGCGAAGCACTTCTGTTCGTCCGGGAGGATGTCCAGTTCTTCTGTCTTTTCGGCTATCCTCTTGAGGATGATCCTTTCGGCTACCTTGCTCATTGCTGGGAGGAGACTGATTGGCCTAAGAAGAGGGGAAGATTAGATTCTTACCTGGCTTCGGGATGACTATGATGTCGGCCTTCTTCCACCTGGAGGGGAAATGTCTCAATCTCAACATTGCGTTGATGATGTTGACCATCGCTGCTACTCATTTCCTGGGTAGCTTCTTGAGGGCGATGTTCCCAATGCCATTACATCCTGGAGCCTTCCTGGGTTTTAGGCTCCTTAGGATCTCCTTGACCTCCTCGGGGGTGGTAGGAAGGATGTGGTGGTCATCTGGCAGGCGGTTCATCCGGCGTACCCTGCGCTACACGTCGTCCACCCAGTCCTCGTCCTCATCCTCATTATCGAGCTGGTTTTCGGCGAATGCCTCGGCTTTTTCCTGGCGAGTGTAGACAATACCATTCTCTCCGTGGATCGGGGGCATGGGTGTCCTCCGGTTTCGCAGGGTCCGTTGGGTGGTCCAGAAACGTCTGTCCTGTGTGTCCAGTGACTCCAGGTGGCGCTGCCATCCTTCTTGTCTGTGTTCCTGGAGGGCAGCCTTGACTCTTCTGCTCAGGATGTTGTACTTCCTCCTGTCTTCTGGGAGACTGGTTCTCATGGCCCGTCTCTTCGCACTTCGTCTATCCCTTATCATCTGCCTGGTATCCTCTGGGAGGTTTGGCATCGACGCTCGTGCTCGTCTCGTCTCCGTTTCGGTGGTACTTTCCCTCAGTGCCGCCTAGATCTCTCCACATCTGCCTCGGTTTCGAGTCTAGGAATTTGTGCAATGTCCCTCTGTAGTACTGCACGGAACAATTCAATTCTTTATTGGTGGTAAAATACACAGAGTGTTTACACACGTCAACATACAATAAGAAAGATAAAATACAATAAGGAAGATAAAATACAAAGTACATGATATTAAATGTATAAAATATAGATATAAGGTATAAGACTAACGGCACAGAATACAAATGACAAACTAACAGAAAAAAAAAAAAAAATTTATAAGCAAAAAATATATAGTCGGTATGGTATGGTGATTTGTCATTGCTTATTTACAGAACACTGCACAATGATACACACATTAGATTTTAATCGAGGCAAAGTTACTGGCTAAAAATTCGTTAGTACTATAGAAAGCATTATTAAGTAAATATGTTTTTATCTTATTTTTGAACTGGGTTTCATTTAACGATTTTATTTCTGGTGGTAGAACATTATAAAACTGCAAACCCAAGTATCCAGTGCCATCCCTGGTTTTATTTAATCTATGGAAATTTATATTTAGCTTATCGTTATTTCTGGTTTTATGACAATGTACTTGGCTTCTGGTTTTGAATGATTCCACATTTCTCTTTACATAAGTAAGACACTGGTAGATATAGGTACAAGGCACAGTCATAATTTTCAAAGTAATAAAGTGTTGTCTGCAATCATCTCTAAATTTTAATCCAGAAATGACTCGTATTGCTTTACGCTGAGCAGAAAATACAGTAGCACAAGATGGGGCATGTCCCCAGACTAAAATCGCATATGATAAAGTGGAGTGGATGAGACTATGGTAAGTCATGGTTAGAGTATTCAGTGAGACTTTATCAACAAGGTTTCGTAGCAGGTAAGTATATTTGGAGATTTTGCTGCAGATGCAGATGGTATGACTTTCCCAGGATAACTTGGAGTCTAAGTTGACTCCTAGGAATTTAACAGTCTCTGGATTATTAACCTCTTCCAAACTGCGCAAACTAAATATCATTGTTTCTGTCTTAGACACATTTAGACTTAGCTTGTTAGATAAAAACCAGTTCTGTGAATTTAACTCAGTATGCGGAACCTCGTTTACCAACAGATCGAGGTTACCATTAGACATTGTCAAATTTGTATCATCGGCAAATAATATGGCACTAACATTATCTTTAATTGACTGAGGAAAGTCATTGATATAAAGTAAAAAAAGTATGGGACCCAGTACGGACCCTTGTGGTACACCATGCCGTAGTTTCAAAGTACTCGATATGAGGCCATTATTGAGAACAAATTGCTGTCTGTCAGTCAAATATGACTGTAAAAGTGATTTGCTTTCTTCAGTAAAGCCGTAGAAACTTAATTTATTAATAAGTATTTCGTGGGACACGCAATCAAATGCCTTAGTGAGATCTAGGAAGAGAGAGCAAACATATTTGCCATCTTCAAAACCAGCGTTTATTAAATCAGTTAATTTATCAATGGCAAGAGTTGTTGATAATTTGTTTCGGAAACCGTACTGATAGGGACTGAGAAGCTTATTATGTTCTAAATATAATGTCAATTGATTTTTTAATATCACTTCATAAATTTTGGCGAGACATGGTATTACAGATATTGGTCTGTGATTAGAAGGGTCATCGAAATTATTTTTCTTATAGACTGGTACTACTTTTGAGATTTTCAAACATTCTGGAAATATATTATTATATATACATGCATTAATTAAATGGGTAAGAGGAATTAAAATGGATTCTGTGATACCCTTAATGATTCCAACAGATATACCATAAGCATCTTTGCTTTTTTTATTTTTGAGATTGTTAATTATCTCGGATACTTCAAAATAAGTTACCTGATTAAAGTAAAATTGATTGGACAGGGTAAAGTCATGTAAATAATCGGTATAGTGAGAATTACAAGGAGGTAGTTCGTTTATGATAGTATCAGTTACATTCGTAAAATAGTTGTTAAACTGATCACTAGAGTGATCAATTCCCAGTCCGTCCTCCTTTTGATGAAAGTTGTCGTGTTCTTGTAGAAGAACGCACTACCGGGCGTCAAAATGACGCGACACCAATTTATTTCTCAGGGGGCGCCAGTCGCGTGCTACTCCGTTCTTCTACCTCCCAGGCGGGTTCGAGATAAGATGCACTGAAAATAGTCGAATAATGGACTAAGGCGGCACTACCACAGATCGGTAACGACACTCTTTCTGGACACGAATTCCCTCGGTTTAGGTACCTTTTGAAATTCTGGATTTTTACATACAAAAATCCCAACCGAAGAATTTCTCTGCGGAGGGATTAATTTTGTACGTGGTATCCACGTTTTTGGCTGTTAATAACTCTACATCTTAGGGATTTCTCAAAAAACGCATAAAAAAATCCCTATCGAACCTCCATAAGGCAACCAGAAGGTCAAGTGTTAATGTGAGTTAACTCGACACATCCGGTTTTCGATACGAAAGTTCCAGGGATTATAGACCGTCAACAGGCCTCAAGATCAATTAAGAAACAATAGTTCAAAGATTCCGTTTATTTAACAGAAATGGTTACACAAAATTCTCAAGGTAAGAATCGTGCCTTCCCCAATCAAGGTAATGGCTTTCAGACCATACAAGCGAGAGTGCTTACGCTAACGATCCATTAGGTAGAAAAGATTTATGCATATCTTCTCAGAATCAAAATGCGAGTTTTTTAGAGAAGTCTGAGACTATTTGTAAATTCATAATTACGACTGACTGATTTTAACTTAAAAAAGTTTTACTAAATGAATTTAGTTTCGCTAGAGACTAGTTAGCTTTAAAGTTCTTGTATCGTGGCGGTTCACGTACTCAAACACATTCGTGAAAACTTATGACTGCATAAGTTTGATGGCGTTCAATCAGTCCACAATTTACTTGCCCCTATGCAGTTGTTCAATATTATCGATATGGCAGCAACCCACCTTAGAGCGACTTTTAGGCAAAATTGAATGTTTGGTTTTTTATGCACAAGGCGTTTTCGTCTGTAACTTTGTCATTTGGAAAGCCCTGCTATTGGCTTTCCTACCATTGCTTTGTCTGGACCACTCAACGCGCTCGACCAAATTGCCAGCCGCTGAGTCAATCCAAACTCTTTCTATGCGAGAAACCGGCCTTGTGCATGTGCATTGATTTTTATTAATTTTTGCTTATCGGCACTATGCCGGCTTTGTCAAAATCTTCTATTTTGCCTTTTGGATGCAATGCATCGCTAAAATTTTATGCTCATACTTTAGAACTGGGCTTTCAATGACCATAACTCAATGGTCCATGTCTTTGGTTGAAGAATAAAAATGGAAAATATTTTAATATTTTTTAAAGTACATTTTCGGAGTACTTTTTAAACTAGCTTCGTGGTACTTTAAAAAATTGATCTTTAAGTCCAACTTTAGCGTACTTTTGAAAAATCAATTTTCAAGCCAAATTTCGACTCAGTTTTGAAAAATTAATCTGTAAGTGAAATTTTGGCGTACTTTTGATAAATCGATTTTCAAGCCAAATTTCAACGCAGTTTGGTAAAATTAATCTGCAAGTGAAATTTCGGCGTACTTTTGATAAAGCGATTTTCGAGCCAAATTTCGACGCAGTTTTGAAAAATTAATCTGCAAGTGAAATTTTGGCGTACTTTTGATAAATCGATTTTCGAGCCAAATTTCGAAGCACTTTTAAGAATTTTATTTTTCAAAGTCCAACTTTGTTGCACCTCTGAAAAAAAAGTATATTATTCAAAAATCCTTGCCATTATATACTTTCGCTCTCATATCCTGAACCAAAAACATATTTTCCTAAGTGAAAATTCGGTGTTTCTTCGAATTTTCACCTGGTAATTTCTAATGCCTTATAGAACCCAAAACGCTCCTTATGGGTTGGTCTGAGCCTCTGCAGACTCTAAAAAATGTCTTTAAATGAAATTTTTGCCTAAGTCCAATTTTGATTCTGTCTTCAACTTAAGACGATTTTGGAGAGTTCTGCAACATTCTCACCGACCTTTTCTGCTAGTTCTAGGAGAATTGGGTTGTGCTCGGTGGAACCATCCATCATGGCGGTGATCAGCTTCGAGGGTCACCTCCTTCAGCATCGCGATGTCCAGTACATCCGGCCTGTGTCTACCATTGTCATGAGTCGGTCCGTCCGGCCCAAGGACCAATAGATTGCCATCGTGCTGTCCCAGGAATCGCAGTATCTCCCGTCCTACTGTGCCATTCCGGGGACTTGGCGTTGAGGTCGCCGATGGCCACCGTCTGGGTCTTCGGGGGTAGGACCGCTTCCAGGTCTGCGTCTCGCAGCATGACGTAGGTGGCTGGTAGCAGGAGACCACTCTGATGTCGCCATTTCGTGCCAGTAAAAGAGACTGCATTAGTTTGAATTTAACAAGCCCACACTAGTTTCTTAGGTCGCATTAGATTAGATATGATTTAGCGACATGTATAACAGCTCCCTCTACTGGAAGCTGTGGTATGTAACATTAAACTTTTATAAGTTTTAATTATGTGTGTTTGTGTTTTAAATGTACATTCCTCGTATGAAACCTATTAGTATCACTGAATTCTACTATATAAATGGAAGGTCAATATCCATACCAATTTTTACGTGAAATTGAACCTCGCGCAAGTATGGCGACCGTAAAGCGGAGCGCAATCGCACTACAAAATACGCCAGAGCCGGTCTTATTGTTACTGCAACTGTTTAAAACCCGGGACTGCAACGATTCTTGCAACACAGTATCATACAAGATTGCACCATATTGTCTCAATTAACTGTTTATAACAGTCACAAAATATATTTCACAAAATAATCAATTTATAACAACTTTACATAAATGACAGAAATAAACAAAGAATAAAATGAGTGACACCGACTCTGGAAATTTCATCTAATCCAAGACTTACGCTACGGAATCTATGAGAAACGAATAAAACACAGACTCGCGTCAGCGCATAACTTGCGTAGACAGCCGTTTGGTCCAAGCGCAGACATCAATTTCTCTACTGCGGCGACGCGTGGCTTTATATTTTGAGTTTTAATCTGTGGCGTAATTGCCGTATTTTGTTCACGCGCATGTACCTATATTGGCCTTCCATTTATAATAGTAGAGTTCAGTGATTAGTATACGTAAGTTTTTATAGTATTTGAAATACAAATTTTTTTTATAAATTCTAAATGTGGCCTGATGTGCGGCTATTTGAAATGTGTTTTTAATATGAATTCCTTGCCTGAGGTCTATCAGCATTTGCATACATTAATAGGAAATGCGAAGTTTTTACAATATTTGCTGCGTACAATGGGTTTTTAATGTAAATTACCTGATGGAGATGGAGTCTATCAGTAGTTATATGTATTAGTATATTTAAGTTTTTATAGTATTTGAAATACAAAGTTTTTTATAAGTTCTGAATATGGTTTGATGTGGCTATTGGATATGTGTACAATAGGTTTTTAATGTAAATTCCCTATATGGAGTCTATCAGTAGTTATACGTTTTCACGGTAATTGAAATATGAAGTGTTACAGGTATTTTATATGTATTTGAAAAGTATTTTTAATGAAAATTCTCCATACGAGGCCTATCAGTATTTGTAAGTTCTTACATGGTGTTTGAAATACGAAGATTTTAAAGGTTCAGATGTGTGTTCAGAAGTTCTTGAAGTATTCGAAATGTGTTTTGAATGTAAATTCCTTGCCTGAAGTCTATCAACACTTGCACGTTTTAATAATAAACACGAAGTTTTTATAAAATTCTATGAGGATATGCAATGGGGTTTTAAAGTAAATTCTCTGAATGAAGTCTATCAGTATATTTATAAGTATTTATGGTAATTAAATTGCGAAGTTTTATAGGTTTTTATATGAATTTGAAAGATATTAATGTAAACTCAGTACGAGGCCTATAAGTATTTATAAGTTTTTATGGCATTTGAAACATGAAAATTTTATAGATTCTGTGAGTTTTTAATGTATATATTCCTCGCTTGAGGTCTATTGTAAAACTTTTATGCTTTTATGGGAATAAGAGGGTTTTCTAAAATACAATGTGTAAGTATATACTTACATTGGATTTTAATGTAAATTATATGAAATCTATTGTATTAGTAAGTTTAGTTTAGTAAATATTGTAACTTTTTTATGTTGACTACTATTGAAATCCCATGAAAACTTTTCAAATTAATAGTTGTAAATAATACTTTTCAGTGGGTGCACTGAGAAATCCTTATTAAATTCTTATATAAAACTAAACTAATAATAACCCTTCAAATTCTTATATATACTAATTATTTCTTATTAAATGTTATAAAATTCATCCCTGGTTTCGTGATGAAACATTATCAATTTTACTACCATTGGAACCCCATGAACACTTATCAAATTAATAGTTGTAAATCATTATTAATACTCTTTAATAGATGTCCCTATAAATCCTTATTAAATTCTTATATAAACTTTTTATACTAAACTGATATGGACCCATGAAGTCTTATAAAAATAAGTACAAATATATCCTTATAAAAATGTATAAAATGCCTACTAGGAACTCCTTGGTATATCTTTTCAATTTCATTACTCTTCAGATTCCAAAAAAACTCACAAAAGTATTCGATAATACCTTATTCATACTTTTTAACATGCATTCTTACACATTTCCATTAAATTCTTATATAAGCTAAACTGATATATACCCATGTAGTCTTATAAAAATAAGTACAAATATATCCTTATAAAAATGTATAAAATGTCTGCTAGGAACTCCTTAGTACATCTTTTCAATTTCATTACTCTTCAGATCCCATAAAAAGCCTCAAAAATATTCGATGTAATACCTTTTTAACACTTTTTAATACGTATCCTTATAAATCCTCATTAAATTATTATATAAACTAAACTAATAACAACCTCTCAGATCTTACAAAAACCATATACTAATTGTTTCTTATAAAATATTACAGAACTCGTATTTGATTTTACTGATGAAACCTTTTCAGTTTCAACACTATTCAGATCCCATGAGAACTTATCAAATTAAAAGTTGTAATGCCATATAAAAACTGTTTTTAGTATAAACACTTATGGAAACATATCAATAACAACATGGGTATTCCAACTCAATTAAGACTCCTTTAGATACTTATTCATCCCAATGTAATTTCTATATGGCAAAATTAATGTACTGTATAAAACCTTATAAACCAGATAGGCTCTTATGATTACCCATAAAAAATTTATAATTATCTATAAGTTTGGCTGAGCATACTTCACAGTTTGAGAAGATTTCACAGAAATCTATAAGTAATGATTGAACAAATATATAAACTGCTGCCCAAGGAATCACTACTTCCACATCCAGATTTTCCATCCAAGTCTCTCACAACGAAAAAAATTCATAGAAACAAATCTTTTCAGTTATCCTGTATATTAAATATTTTATTACACAAATCGCACTTACAAGATTTGTTTTTACGAACATTAGCGTGGCGGCTTAGTCTGCAAGACCAAGTGAAGGTTGCATTACAAACATTACAATATCAGGGACCGTAACCGAACCGAAACCATAACCGAAAACCGCACCGTGATTACGATTTTTTTCTAACCGAAACCGTAACCGAAAACCGGATTGGCGCTGCTTTTAAAACCGAAACCGAAAACTAAATTAATACTGCTCTGAAAACCGAAACCGTAACCGAAAACCGAAAATGCTGTACGATAGGTAACCGTAACCGAAACCGAGCCGAAAAAAATTTCGCTTTCGGTCCTTGCAAGCATTAATTTAATTTTAACCGAAACTGTAACCGAAAACCGCACCGTAATTACGAATTTTTCCTAACCGTAACCGAAAACGAAAACCGGAATGTGAGATTCTGGAAAACCGAAACCGTAACCGAAAACCGAATTGATGCTGCTTTGAAAACCGAAACCGAAAACCAAATTAACGCTACTCTGAAAACCGAAACCGTAACCGAAAACCGAAAATGGTGTACGTCAGTTAACCGTAACTGAAACCGAACCGAAATAAATTTCGGTTTCGGTCCCTGATCCACATGTAAACATGTTTACCCTTTCACAGTATGGCATCAAATATTAATAAGTAGTAGCCCCAAGGAACAATTTTAGTTTCTTAAATGTATACAAGGGTGCTATAAAACTATTTATAAAATTCCTTGAAAAATCTATTTTGCTGTAACAATATCCTTAATACCATCATAAAGCGACTTGTAGACTAAAAGGGCCCACCCTTATGAAGGTTGTTAAGGCCTTTTTAAATTCCATCATAAAACTCCTTAGTGAGGCATAGTGCTGCTCTTGAAAACTTTTGTTCGGGCCGTTTTAAAACCTTTCTTAAAACCTATTTTAAAGCTGTCAGAAGCTTTTCTATTAGCTTCCTGCATTTCTAGAAAACACCTAGAAGGCTACCTTAAAACTGGTTTTTCTAATAATGGTAATGACCTAGAACATTTACTCTAAATGAAGTCTTTTTGTATACTATCACAAATAATCCCTTCCTTACAAACATGCAAATGCACTTGGCGAAGATCACATGGACTTGATAAAAGCTGTAATAAAACGTTTGGGACGTTGACATTTGATACAAAAAACCTAAAACTTAACCTCAAAATAAATTGTATGTGTGTGTGTTTTAACAATCCTTTTAAAATGGCCACTCTTTTTTATTTTCTTCCACCTTTCCAAAAAAGACTTAATTACACATCGGTAAGTCGTGAAATGCTTTTAATTAACACACACACACACGCATCAACGACACTTCAGGCAGACATATTGTTTATTATTTTTATAATACATGTTTTATTGAGGTTTTGGAAAGTGTTTTATGGAATTAAAATTTGCCTTTTAGATTTATAGAGGCCTTTTTTTTCTTCATATCGGTTTCATCACAACATTTATCAAGGATGTTTTAAGAGTCTAGTTTTGTAATGGCCTTTAATAAGTACTAATAGGCATTGAAAATGTCTAGTTTTAAAAAGGATTTAAAATGCATTTATTGCAAATATGTTAAAACCATAAAGAATAATTTAAAGCCTCTTTAAATCTAAATGGAATTTAAGACGTTCATAAAACTAATTAGCTTTATGGAGAGTTTTATGTAGGTTATGATAAATCCATTACAAATACATATTATCCTAGCAGCAAATTAGCTTTATAATTAGGTCTTACAGAATGCTTTAAAACTTACTATTAAGAGCAAGTATACTTGAAGCCTAAAAGGCCTTAACTACAACATCAATAAAGCACATGACTATTTCCTAACCGTGACAAACCTTTCTTAAAACCTCGTCAAGTCCAAATGACTTTTAAATTGTTCCTTGGGAGGTTATCCCCACTTAACAAATTTTCATCTTGTTTTATCCCCTACCTCGCCCCACCTTTTCATCCTTTGTCCCACCTTCTCCTAATTACCCTTATCCGCTAATTACCCCCCAAGCCACGCCCCACCAACCCCGCCCCCCGTGACGGCACAAAAAGGGTGGAAGGAGGAGGCCTCTAGGACCTACTATAATACCGCACTCCGGCGAAAAAAATTTGGTGTACTTTCTAAAATAAGTGGAAATAATTGTTTACGTAACTTTATTGACATAATATTTGAATCGACTACCCCAAAAACCTATAAAACGATATGCCACATCGGTAATGGGGGTGGTGGTTGGGGTTTGCAATCCCGGAGTCATAATACAATCCCGGGATCGGGATTAGGAATTAAAAAAATAATAGCGTAAGAAGTAGATACATAATGAATACATGATTATATAAACAAAAATTGACCGAATGTTTATTACTGAGAGTGTTAACTAAATCCGTAGCGTAGAAAAAGCAATTCGTTAAGGGTATTAACCAGTGGCGAAACTACATGGGGTGCAGCGCACACGGGCCTCAGAACTTAGCGGGCCTCAAAGGGCTTATAGGAGCTATACATTGAAAAAAAAATGTTTTATATTTTATGTTAAATTAACTGAATTATTTTATTTTAACGAAACTTATTTGTTTTATGATGGGGGGGGCGCAACCAGATAATATCGCACACTGGCCTCATCGACTCTAGTTACACCACTGGTATTAACTCCAAATTGGGGTCTAATTTTCGTAGAAATGGTATCAGTTATGGAAAACGTATTTACAAGATTTTAGTAACTTGCCCTATTTGTATGTTAATATGTTTAGGGCAATCAAATCTTGCAAGTCAATTTCGAATCACTTAACTACGTCCAATTGAGCTGAAATTCTGTAGGGTATACACTCGGACGGTGCATTCAAAGAAATGACGAAGGATTCGGTACTTTTAAGTGAGGACAACGCAATGCAATGAATATAAAACTAACAATTAAGACGTAATTAAAAATTTAAAAATAAAATTATATGTAAAAAAACAAGCTCTTATTATTATCGAGGTGTATTGAAACGAAAAAAATAAAATTAATTGTCTTAAAAACTGGTCGCGTGAATTGAAAAAAAAATACTTACTTGGTACTAACAATCTCTGTCAAACAAAATTAATTCCTGTATGAACTTCTCACGCAAAACTTTTAAGACAATTAATTCTCACAGTAGGCTAGAACCATGAAATATGCATGCACTCTCTCAATTCCTAAGGGAAATGGTAGCTTTATATCTGTCCCGAAACAATTCCCGTAAAATCTTAAATCGGCCAAGGGAATGGCCGTTTTCTAGAAAATTCACTTTTATTATTTTTTTTTTTGAAAACTGATTTTTTGCATTGATAAAAACAAGAATCTACTACATTTTTTGAAGTCTCTGAATACCCGGACATATTTTAAACAACCTATCAGTTAAGTATTTGTTGAAGAGCTAAGTGGATAAAGGTGTTATGTCACAAAAACACGTTCTTGAGTAATTTAACTCGAGAGTTTTTAGGCGAGAACTTTTTTGTTATAACGACTATATAGCTTGCATTTTGAGATGATATTGACATTTGATGTACTTTTCAGAGAGAAATAACTAAAGTTGTCAGTTTTCATTATTTTCGAAAATTTTAAAAAATTAATGTACATAACACCTTTATCTGTTCATAAATTTCTCTGAAATGAATAAGGAATTAGTGAATAAAAGTGTTAAGAAATTAAACATATTTTATTATTATTAAAACATTGTACAATTTTTAGGTAGTCAGACAGTTCTACGGTTTGGAGCCACAGTTTGGTCATTTCCAAGTATGTTTTGATAATACGGCCTGTATTCTTCCTTTATAATGGTAATTGTTCTTTAAGATTGGCCAGTTTTTCTACACTTAGGCTGCCCTTGTTTCCAATAAACACCATTAGAGCAATACCGTCGGAATTTATCTTATGCATATTCCTTTTCTTTAAAATATCGACTTTGTAAAATGGAGTCATTTCATCTAGTGATGTCTTATAATAGTAGCACCCATAGGGTGCCATTTTATACCGTCGCGAAAATAAACCTTTTCGTTGTTCAAGTTTTTCTTCCTGTTGTACAAATTGAGTTTTGAGGCAATTTCATCAATATCCTTGAAATGATTCTTCATGTCTATGACAACGGCGTCTTTGGGAGTTCTTAAAATTTCTCGATACTGGTCCGGAACGTAGATGTTTTGATGTTTCCTTAAAATTTTCTCGACTCTGCCAAAGTCTCTGTCTGAATCTAAATATGAATGTCCCACCTCCGAAAATTTATGGTCGATAACTTTAAATTCTCTCTTTAAAATCAACAACTGGTAAAGTGTAATGATATTGAAGTTTTTATTTTGTCCACCACAGGAGTCGGGCCATATTATAATGTGATCGATCTTATCTTGGAAATATTCATTGTAAATTTGTGAAAAGGTGTGTAAGCAACTAGCAATTTCTAGGCTTCCACGGCTGGCCATATCTTCAGTCCATGTGAAAAAGGACATTTTTTTTTTCAGTATTCCTCAATGTATGTATGCCAAGGTTGTAAAACCACATTTGACGAAGGTAAAATGCTTTCGATGTACTTAATTTTGGCAGCAAGATAGCAAACCGTACTATCTTCTGTAACTTTTGCTCCGTCACGCTTTTGTTGTTCGAAAGCTAGTTTGTAATTTTCTCCGTATTCTTTAGTATTATTTCCAGCATCACATTTGGGAAAAAATTTGAGTCATTTCATGATCTCAATTAAACAATTTTGAATACCATGGACGTAATTTCAGCATTTTTATTGGGTAGGCAGAGATTTTTCACAGATAACCCAATAGATGTAAGCATAGCGAACCCTGTAATTCTTAAGCGATAACCTTATAAACCCAAATGACCTTTGACTTGATTGGCGTAATTATCATACTTATTATTTTTTCCGCAAGAATTTCGAAATTCGCCAGATTTGCCTTAAACAATTTAACGCTCTTTCAAAATATTGGGTGGGCAGAAGCCATACCAGATGTCAGTTTTGCTCTTGTCATAAAAATTTCTACGGTCCAGCCCTCTTCTACTTCAAATCAACACCGCAAA
The DNA here is from genome assembly GCA_936432065.2 of Rutpela maculata. Lineage (NCBI taxonomy): Eukaryota > Metazoa > Arthropoda > Insecta > Coleoptera > Cerambycidae > Rutpela > Rutpela maculata. The sequence continues at coordinate 20,959,534 of OW386294.2, read as the reverse complement.
GCGTCACTTTCCAGTATTTCTGATTTACAGACTAATTTGCTAGAATACTTTGGTAAATTCGTATTTTATTATTGCATTTTATATTGATAATGTTTTGTTTTTAAAACATTATTAAAACTTGCCTGGGAAGAAATCGCCACTATGTGACTGATTTCTGCTGAATTGCCAAAAGGTATAAATGGGTTTACAGCAATTAGATACTCAAGTACCATCTCGACTCACGTACCATCTCATACCATCTCGAAATTGAACGAAATGAATTTATGGATTAAAACACTATAGGCACTATTTCCAAATATCAGCCAATTTATAAACATCTTACATGATTCATGAAATCGTTTATTCATTGCCATTTGTAATATCAGTTTACTACGACTGGCCATTTTCACTATAATAGTAAGAAACACTTAACACAACTTGTCACATTAATGTCATTATAACATAACTTTAAAAGCAAAGTGTTTTGGATTAAAACAATTTAATACTTGGAGAATTGTGAATGATCTTAGGGGGAAAAATATTAATACCACTGTGAATAGTACTCTGAACGCTGATGAAATGAACAATTTTTATTGTTCTGTAGCAAAAGAATTATGCAATAAAATTACCCTAAAGCATGATCCCCTAAAGTACTTAAAAAATGTTTCTGTACTTGAATCTTTTTTTCTGTCACCTACCGATACTCAAGAAATTAGAGGAATACTCAATGATATTAAGAACAAGAATACTAGTGGTTGGGATTGTATCTCATTAAAAATTTTCCTAAAACTTCCAGAAAATGTTTTGCAGATCTTAGTGGAGGCTATTAATACATCTTTTGAAACAGGAACTTTTCCATCATGTTTAAAAATTGCAAATGTTGTTCCTTTATTTAAAAGTGGAGATCGTGAATCGCCCTCTAATTATAGGCCAGTATCATTGCTCCCTATGTTAGCAAAAATAGTAGAAAAATTGGTCAAGAAACGAATTTTAGATTTCTTGCATCGAAATAAGATACTTTGTGCAGAACAGTTTGGTTTTCATGCTGCAAGAAACACAAATGATGCTATATTTGCTTTTTTAGAGAAACTATATCTTCAGTTTAATGATGGAGATGTGGCCGCAGCAGTGTTCTGTGATTTGACTAAGGCATTTGATTGCGTGAACCACGGAATACTGTTGAGGAAACTAGAAACATACGGGTTTAGAGGTAAAACGCTGGATTGGTTCCAGTCATATTTATCTGGGCGTAATCAAAAAGTTATTTTTAATGGTAATGTTTCAAAACAAATGGAAATGAATACTGGTGTGCCACAAGGTTCCGTCCTTGGGCCACTACTATTTCTAATATATTTCAATGATCTGGTATCTGTTAAAATTAAAGGAAATTTCACTTTTTTTTTTGACGACACCACGATACTCTGGCATGACAAATTCATTGATGAACTCCATGAGATTGTAAGCACTGATTTAGAAAAGATTAAAGAATGGTGCGATGCTAACTTGTTATCCTTTAATGTGCCTAAAACTAACATTATTACATTTAAGTGTAACCTAAATGAGGTATACTTGGAAGACCAAATTGTTAAAAATCAAACTGAAAGTAGATTTCTGGGCTTGCATATTGATAACAAATTAAATTTCGAAAACCATGTCTCAATATTAAGTAAAAAATTAGCTGCAAATTGTTATGCAATTAGAGTAGTATCAAATGAATTAAAATTAGACTCAGCCAGAAATGCATATTTTGCACTTATAGATTCTCATTTGCGTTATGGCATTTGTTTCTGGGGTTGTTGTTCACAATATTTATTTAATAAAATCTTTGTTCTGCAAAAAAGGGCTATAAAATATATGAGTAAGGCTAATGTAAGGGACCGGTGTAAACCTCTGTTTTTGAAACATGGAATTATGACACTTACATGTATTTTTATTTTTGAGACTGCATGCCTCACGCATAAAAAATTTAGACATGAGATAAACGCTAACCCAGTTCACTACACACGTCGAACTCATAACATCCTTCTCCCCATTCCATCATCAGCTCAGACAAAGAATTCTATCTTATATAACAGCAAAAAAATATTCAATCATCTTCCTATAAATTTGAGGCGAATTATCAACGAAATTAAATTTAGAAAAGAATTAAAGAAATTGTTACTTAGTAAAGCTTACTATTCAGTCGATGAATTCTTTCAGGACACATTTGATTGACTTTATATATTTGATTTTATTGTTTGTTTCTTTAGACTAAGTCCCTGTTTTATACAAAAATAAAGGTTTTTGTGTCATTATGTTTGTATTTTATACTAGGATGTTTTGTTTTTATACAGAGATTAAGGACTGGCTTTGTCAATAAAAATCTTTTGTATTTTTTAGACAATAAAGCATATTTGATTTGATTTGATTTGAATATCGCACAGTAATGGATAAAGGTGGTATGTGATCATGACACCTTTATCCATTAAATTATATAAAAACCCTATGTACATAACACCTTTTTCAAACATTAAAACGCATTTAGGAAAGGTTTATTATCCCAAAAACGTATTGAAATGATAGATTATAAGTTAAAATAGTTGTCTGTGTAGAAATCTCAAAATTTTCAAAACTGTCACATAACACCTTTATCCACTTAGCTCTTCAGTTATCTTCTTCAATCCCTGATTCTTACGTTTATTCAGTAGACAAAGACAATATCTATTTTCATCGTGCGTTTTTGCATGATTTGCATTGCATTTGCATTTTGCATGATTTCTTTGATTTTATCATGGTCACAGAAAATTTTAACTCTTGAAGTCTTGGATTGTTTGCCTAATGAAATTTAAAGAGTAACTGACCGAACGACGCCAATATTCTTTGGCAGTTGACGGTCTTAGATATCTAAGGTCGAGCAGAACTACTGCTCTTTACCCTAGTACATCGCTGTAGACCTGGACCGGCCTCGTACGGGGTGGACGAGCTTACTTTACATTAACCCCACTCACAAAGGTGAGCGGTGTGGATGATTTCGGCCCACCTCCCTGGGTCTTGGCTTGTTGGACCTTGCTGGCTAAGGCCTTTATCTGCTGGCGCTCTTCTGTCTTGATGATCTTTCTTCGCCAGCTTGTCACCCCCGGGGTAGTCATCTGTCTGTTCGGAAACTTTGGGGTATTTTTGGCTGTGATTGACTGCTGGTACGCAGAATGTCAACTGACATCCTGCCATCCGGTCATCCGGACCATGAGTTAGGTAGGGATGAGCCATGTAGCTCGAGGAAGTGCAGACCTAAGTGCTTTGGTAACACTTTCGGTCTGCACGGAGTTAGGTGACTATGGGTACTGGAGGGCGTTTCGTCCGGTACCTGCAGGGTAGTGGGTGGGTGGTTGGGTTATCGTCATGTCTCTTCTGTGGGTTGTCTTCATCGGTGGTGGTATGGTTCTCATACTCACCCGTTATCTGACTGAGCGAATGGAAAGTCTACTCAGACAGTCAATAGGGGCGCTCGGATTTCCTTAGCCAATCCAGTTATGCAAATAGTAATGTTATTCATTGGTTACGGTTATATTGGTAGACAAAAATTGCTGTCGTTCAAAATAACATAGGAATAGATCTAATGATTTTGTCTAAATTGACTACTTGGAAAGTTTACATAACCCGATTATCAAAACGTCTGGAGTTGTCGAGCATGAAAGTTTCTTGTATGTTATTTCTCCAAACTTGCCTTTAGTTTAAATTTGTATTGGAATGTTTAATTTTACTTTCTTGATTGACATTTTAACAAGCTTATAAATGCAAAAAATTAGTTTTCAAAAAAAAAAAAATTAAAAGTGAATTTTCTAGGAAAAATGGAATGATTTCAAATTTTACGGAATTGTTTCAGGACAGATAAAGCTAAAATTTCCCGTAGGAATTGAGAGAGTGCATGCATATTTCATTTAAAGGTGGTTCTAGCTTACTGTGTTCTACTTCCACATCCAGTGGTAGTAACGACAAAAAATTTTTAAAAAATTTTTATTGCTCAAATAGGCTTAGAATGTCATGAAACGTCGACATTTTAAGTTTGAGCAAAAAAAATTTTCTGTCTGTCGGTCTGTCTGACTAACTTTTTTTGTGCGTACGATTACTCTGAAACCGTTTAAGATATTGACTTGAAATTTGGTATACGTATGTATTTTAATGAGATCTGGAACTAGATTATATTTTCATCTTATTCCATGGAAGGGTTGGGGGGTGAATTGGGGTAAATGGGGGTAAATAGGTAAATCAGGCAGGTAAGAGTCCATAAAATTGATATTTAGTATATATAAAAGAAGTTAAGGTCTCAAAAATTTTTTTGGCATTAGCCACCCCCATTAGTAGGTTACCACGACTAGTATGAATGCGCACCCAAACAGCACGTCCAATTGTAATTACGTCTCTACAAGATATACACATGAGAAACAAAATATGTTAAGGTGGATCTAATTGTTAAACTAGTACTGACGTACACATATGAGATACACTTATGTTTATATTGACAGAATTATGTGATACAATGTTTAATAATTGTATACCGTATGCCCTCAAGATTCTAAACATTTTTATATAACGTAAAGAAGGATCATTAGAATGTTGAAATTTGACGTCCGTAGAAGATGCCTACAAGGTTTAACTCATATGTATGTGTGATGCTTTATATAATACTTGTGCCTACTGCATACAACACATAAAATTGCGATATATACACATGATACAAATAACTATATATACACTTTTTGGTTGTGTTTTGTCGTGTCTACATTCGACTATTCGAGCATGAAACAGTGTGCGCGCAAAGCGTCAGCTTCCTCTATAAGAGTGGTCATAGCCACACATATAGCAGGCATTTTTGTTTTTTAACAATATCCAAAATAATTTATATTCGAAAAAGTTTGCATTTTAGGTCTGTTTTAGACCATTAAATATTCTATTTATGTTGTAGATGATATATTATACCTGACCGTTTTTTCTCCAACACGTTTCCCAGGTTTGTATAAGTACTTCAACTTAAAACTTTGGGAACACGTAAAAAAATAGAAAAAAAGAGAACTTGAAAGATTTTCATATATTTTAAATAAGGCTAGAAATTCAATTTCACACATAATAAAGACTTCATACACATCATAAATACTGCTTTTAGCATCCGAAATAACAGTCACCACGATAGCTCAGTTGGTAGAAGCGTCAGTACTGTAATACGGACAACAGAGACATGTAGGTTCAACCCCTACCCACCGCAATTGGCAAAAGTAAGTAAAAATGAATTTTAATAACTTAATAAACATTATAATTTGCAGGCAACCCTTGTGAGAAGAAATTGGAGTGATGGTAAAAACAATATTAGATAGGTAATGTAAATAAAATATACGGATGGCTAACAAATAAATTCATAGGACAAAACGTATTTATTAATTAATTAATTTAATTTTATATAGTATACTTATAGTAGACTTACTAACTAGTATGTCGTTTTATATGTTCCCATTGCTAAAAACCTGTGGGGGGATTACCAAATATAACCTGAAAAAGACGTCAAATTAACATCTAGCATAAGACGTCATTCGTCTGAAACATTAGGAAGTCAATCACTGTGCATCCGATAACACACTGTGGATCAAATTATTTGTGTATATGTAAATGGATACTGTGGCTACATTGTGAGGCGGACGTTTAACCTTTGTGCATACGTGTGTGCCTACAATGTGTAAACGTAGCACATTTACATCGTAGAATTGTGTAACCTTGTGTCTGCATCTAGATACATGGTCACAATGCGAACACATCGTAATCGTTATTTGGTGTGCTGTATGGGCAGTGGCTTTTCTCGAGTAGTATAGATGCGCAGTGAGTTACCTCAAGTGGGTTTCCTCGAGTAAAATGGATGCGCAGTGGGTTACTTTAAGAAGTATGAATGCGCAGTGGCTTTCCTCGAGTAAATTGGATGCACAGTGGGTTACCTTGGGTAGTATGGACGCGTAATAGGTTTCCTCGAAGAAAATGCTTGAAGTAGAGGCTTTACTCCCATCGTGTGGTTTACGGCACACAACGATTTATATCTTTGTCATGCCATTTTCTGCGTATTACTTCCACATCTAGTTGAAGTATATTAACGCAAAAAAATTTTGTAAATTTTCATTGTTTAAATAGGCTTAGAATGTCATGAAACGTCAATATTTTAAGTTTGAGCAAAATAAATTTGTCTGTCGCGTCGGTCTGTCTGTTAGTCTTGTATCTTTTTGGTGCTCACGATTACTCTGGAACTGTTTAAGATATTGACTTAAAATGTGGCACACGTATGTATTTTAACACGATCTGGAACTAGATTATATTTTGATCTTATTCTGTTGCAGAGTTGAATGATAAATTGGGGTAAATGGGGGTAAATAGGTAAGTTAAGCAAGTAAGAGTACATGAAATTGGTATTTAGTAAATATAAGAGGAGCTAAGCAGGTCTCAAAAAAAAATTGGCATTAGCCCCATTACCACCCCCACCCCATTATTAAAGGTGGTGAAAAAATAGTGTGATTTAGTGTGTGTACAAGAGCCAAAGTCATTAAAAAAATTTTTCACTTCATTTACCCCCACCACCACCCCCTGCTCCGATGTGGGATACAATTTTATGGGTTTATAAGGTACATAATTTCAAATATTATACTATTAAGAGGATAATCTGTGCTACGACAAATAATATTTTCATTGATATATATGAAAAAGGTTGATACGGGTGGGCGTGCCCCTTTGACCAATGAAATATGCCGTCTACGTAAACAGGAGGAGATTAACAAAATTGTGTAATATAAGAGAAATACTTCAAATATATTTCTGTCGTACAGAGTCGAATTTCGCGTTGGGTGCACAAGAATTTTTATTTAAAGTAATTTGAGTAGGAAAACTGAATGCGGTTGTAGTGATTCCTTAGGCAGTGGTTTTTAATTAAAAGAAAAACTATCTGTAGATACATAATGTAAATGTACAGTGTACAGGATGTCCTAGTTAACGCGTTATGTCCGATTTTCTCGGTAGTTTTTTCCGGGGAATCGATGCCGCTAAGAAACATATAATTAAACATCAAAGAAGAATTGATCGGATTATTTATGTTCTTAATTGACTATTAAAGGAATAAATTAAAAAAAGGCATGTAAATTTTAAATATCACTTCCGGTTTACATGGCAATGGCGTTCTTTTTAATAATAATAATAATAATAATAATATATTTATTAACCTTTTCTGCCATACAATAGAATGGATAAGGTAAGTCAGTAATTATATTGTATAAAAAATACATGAATGTATAAAAACAAAATATAGTAAAAAACAAACAAATGATATCATAATACAAAACATTTGATAAAAAAAACAAAATATCAATACGCAAAATATACATACAAACATAAAAAGAAACATATAGTACAGGAAATCAGGAAATAGAATATTAATTACTTCCACATCCAGTGGAAGTATAGTAACAAAAAATTTTTGAAAATTTTTATTGTTCAAATAGGCTTAGACTGTCACGAAAGGTCGCCATTTTAAGTTTCAGCGTAAAAAAATGTCTGTCTGTCTGTCAGTCTAACTTTTTTGTGCGCACGATTACTCTGGAACCGTTTAAGATATTGACTTGAAATTTGGTACACGTATGTACTTTAACGGGATCTGGAACTAAATTATATTTTCATCTTATTCCATCGAAGGATTGGGGTGTAAATTGAGGTGAATGGGGAGGTAAACAGGTAAATCAAGCAGGTAAGAGTTCGTAAAATTGGTATTTAGTATATATGAGAACCTAAGGTCTCAAAAAAATTTTTGACATTAGCTACCCCCATTACGACCCCTACCCCTAACCCCCATTTTTTAAGGGGACGAAAAAAAAGTGTGATTTAGTGTATGTACAAGAACCAAAAACTTCAAAATATTTTTTTACTTCATAGGCCAAGAATTTTTATTGAAAAATTACCAAAAATCCTTGCTATGTTGGGGTGATTTCTATTACGAATAACTGGCAAAATAAGGATACATATATTACTTCCACATCCAGTGGTAGTATAGTAACGACAAAAATTTTTTTTAAAATTTTTATTGTTTAAATAGGCTTAGAATGTCAAGAAACGTCGAGATTTTAAGTTTGAGCGAAAAAAAATTTCTGTCTGTCGGTCTGTAACTTTTTTTTTGTGCACACGTTTACTCTGGAACCGTTTGAGATATTGACTTGAAATTTGGTACGCATATGTACTTTAATGAAATCTAGAACTAGATTATATTTTCATCTTGTTCCGTCGAAGGATTGGGGGGAAAATTGGGGTAAATAGGTAAATCAAGCAGGTAAGAGTTCATAAAATTTGTATTTACTATATACAAGAGAAGCTAAGGTCTCAAAAAAATTTTGGCATTAGCCACCCCCATTACCACCCCCACGCCCACCCCATTATTAAAGAGGATGGAAAAAAATTTTGATTTAATGTGTGCACAAGAACCAGAAGCCTCAAAATATTTTTTTACCTTATCCACCCCCACTACCACCCTCTATCACCACCCCCACCCCACTACCAATGTGGGGGTTTTTATGGGTTTTTGAGGTAGACGATTTCAAATATTATATTATTAAACAATTATTTCCACATACAACATTTTATCGTTGTGAGTGACTTGGATAGAAAATCTGGATGTGGAAGTAGTGATTCCTTGGGCAGCGGTTTTTTTTTAATTGTTAAATTAGTGTACAATATCGATAATTCTATCATTTACAATTGAAATTAAAATTTTGTGGACATGCCTATTGAAAGTCGCATTTCGGAGATATGAACTTTACTTTGCTTTTTTTTAAAGGAACACTCCATATATGTACCATTTGAAACGCCATAAAAAAAGCTTTGTATTTATAATATAATACATGGTGCTTATCTTAAACAAATTTTGTCTAATTTACTATAAATTTACAATTTATCAAATTAGCCATGGAAAACAAAAGTATGTAAATTAAAATAAACAATATGTTAGTTCTGTCTAATTTCACTTTATTTTAAATAAAATGGAGAATTTCAATAATTGATACAGTGTGTTTCACTTGAAATGGTAACACCCCAATAACTTTTTTATTTTTTTTTCCGATTTGAATCACATTTTACTTAAGTATAGAACAAATTAGTATCTACTTATGACCAGAAAAACATTCGCCTCCTACGGTACCAAAGCCACCTGCGGTACCAAAATATGTGGAGAAAATCGGAAAACCATATTAGGCATTTTTTTATCGGAAAATTTTGTTAATAAAACTTGTTCAGAATTGCCCAAAATGGCCAAAATTTAAACAAAATTAAAAAATGAAAAGCTTGAAACTTTAAAAATTTTGAAAATAATTATTTAAAAAAAAAACTGTAAATTGTTTTACAACTACCTGGCAGCTTGGGTTTAATTTCAAATAAAATTGTCATAGTACAGTTTTCTAAACGAAAAAACCCATTAAAATGATATTTTTGGACTTGGACATTATTTTAATAAAAATTTATATATTTTTTATTTTGATTAAATTCTGGACTTAAGGTTTCTGAACAATTCTGAACAAGTTTCATTGACAAAATTATCCAATAAAAATATGCCTAATATGATTTTTTGATTTTATCCGCATATTTTGGTAACGCAGGTGGCTTTGCATTTGTAGGCGGTGAATTTTTTTCTGGTCATAAGTAGATCCTAATTTGTTCTATACTTAAGTAAAATTTGATTCAAATCAGAAAAACAAATTAAAAAGTGAAATACACTGTATATATTTTTCGGACTACCATGACTTAATGTAAGAAAATATAAAACTTCATATCTACTATAGTTTTTAAGAAAAATACTGTGTCATATATCATTGAAAAGATTTTTCTATGGCCTTTCAAATGGTGTAAAAATATATGGGGGTGTTCTATTTAAAAAAACCAAGGTAAAGCTCATATCTCCGAAATTCGACTTGTTTGAATTGTTTTGCTGAAATGATGTTTGGAAAATACATGTGATATCTCATAACTTTTATTTTTGAACTTATTTACGTAACTCCAAAAATAAAGAAGTTAAATGAGGTTCTAACGTTTGCACAACCACCTTGACTATAATAAGGAACTTTAGTCTAGTTAATATAAAAAACACGTTCTCAAATAAATTAAACATGTTCTGATAGGACATATTAATAATACAAATTTTTTGTTTTTATGTCTTTGGTGTTTTTCAAAAAAATTGCCGCCCTTGGATTTTGCCTCTATAGGCCCCCCCCGCCCTAAATCCGCCACTGACAGCGCTCCCTCAGAAACCCTAAAATACCTACATGCATGTTTGGAGCATATTTAATGTCCGATATATCAAAAAATATTACAACTAGATCTATCAATCTTTATATGTTTGAAATTAGGGATAAAGGATCTAAAAGAATATGTAAAAATATACAGGGTTTTCATTTAAAAAGCAACCTTCATTGTTATATCACGTGACATATGCAAGCAATTGCTTTTTAATTGCATTTAAAAAAATATGTATACAACCCTACAACTCTTATACAAAACTTTTTTTATCTCCAATAATAACATAAATAAAGGGGGGTCAAAATATAGTTATAATACGCCCGCTGTCTTGGATTCCTAAATTTTTATCAAAAATTCGTAACCCGCATCCCCGAAAATCCCCAGATATCGATTTTCATTCGAATAGGACCACAGATGACGAAATTCGTCCACCATCTTGGATTCCTAAATTTTGACCAAAAATTCGTAACCCGCATCCCCGACAACCCCGAGGTATCGATTTTCAGTCGAATAGGACCATAGATGACGAAATTCGTCCGCCATCTTGGAGTCTTAAATTTTGACCAAAAATTCGTAACCCGTATCCCCGAAAACCCCCAGATATCGATTTTCAGTCGAATAGGACTATAGATCGCGAAATTCGTCCGCCATCTTGGAGTCCTAAATTTTGATCAAAAATTCATAACCCGCATCCCCGAAAACCCCCAGATATCGATTTTCAGTCGAATAGGTCCATAGATGACGAAATTCGTCCGCCATCTTGGATTCCTAAATTTTGACCAAAAATTCGTAAACCGCATCCCCGAAAACCCCCAGATATCGATTTTCAGTCGAATAGGACCATAGATGACGAAATTCGTCCGCCATCTTGGATTCCTATAAATATCTTAGCAGTATGAGATTCCTCGGAAAACCTACGTCAGACTGGATTTTGAACCATAAACTTATCTCAGAAACTACCGTGAAAACCGAGCATAGCGCGTTGACTGGGACACCCTGTACATTTTGCTTGGTAATAATTTCGAATAAAAACTATATAACTATAATAATAACTAAAAACCGAATTCAAATTTTCATAATAAAATTTGTAGGAGTGTTTATACAAAACGGTCCTCTCTATTTGGCACCTTTTATTTATGTATTAACATTTTCAAGAATTTTATCTATTAAGTCATTCCTGTAAGATAAAATAATTTATAAATAAATTTAAGATTACAATTACCAGAACTGCTAAATGCTTCCCTGGCAAGCATTCATTCGCGTCTGGTCTCCATGACAACAAGTTCCTCCCTAAAGTCTGAGAGCGTGTAAAGCTATGCGAATGCCGAGGCGAGTGCCATCTATTGACGGCAAAATTGGAAACTATTTATTGAATCTATGTTTGAAAATTAAGAGGTTATATTTTATCCACGTAATTAATTAAGGACTATCTAGGGCGTCACGTTTTCGTTTTTTGTAAATTCCAATTTTTCGACGTCAATTTTTTCGTTGATCACGTGTTTTTGATTAAAACAAAAAATTAAAAACGTGACGAACTAGAATATATATTTTAATACATACGTACAAAATTTGAAGTTTCTATCTTCAAAAATAAGCCGAATAATTCGTTTCTTCATTTCACTGACCGCAAATTATACTCTTAAAGTTCCATAAATAATTATTTCCACATAGTGGAGGTATTTTTGTTGTAAGAGACTTGGATGTGGAAGTAGTGATTCCTTGGGCAGCGGTTTATTTTTTTCGCTTTAGTACACCTAAATAATAATAAAAGTTTGTTTTTAAAAAGTTTTTTTTACATATAATTTTTTCAGATTCTACATTAGTTGGCGGTATCGTTATCAGATGATCATATATGCCAGCGAAGGTACATATCCGTGTTGCCTTCATTTTCGAAGTGTTCAGTTCTTTTTTAAAATTTGATGATATTAAATCGGTTTCAGAGCGTATTCGAATTGGGTGTATTGCGTTTTCTAACATTTTGTTAAAAATGTTTTCCAATGATTTTCCTGTGCTGTGAGGAGAATATTATCTTCTTCACAGTCTTCTTCATCAATTACCTCTGAATGTTTTTGATACGTTTTATAAGATTCTCTAATATTTCCCTAATGACATTTTTTTAGGAACCTGGAATAGTGCGTCTAATTCTTGCTCATTGAAATTGTGCAAGTAGGTATAATTGTATAATTGTATAATTTGCTGTAACATGGAATTTAAAGAAATATCTGATAAATAAATTTGCACACGTCAGCACAGTACCTTCACTGTGACTTTAAGTGGTTCCAATTATTGTTTAACCAAATCACCAAAGTTTATATTCCGAATCAAGTATCAAAGTGGCATTTTTAAGCCGATCATTGCCTTTTGAATGCAATTCCGGAGGTAACTAAAATTTTGTAGCATTAAAATACTGTTCCACCTTGTTTTACAATCCCGAAAATCCCGGGATCCAACAATCGACTAAGATCTCGGGATTTGCGGTATCTAAATATTGCCGGGATCCTGGGATTTTCGGTTTCGAGATTTCGGAATTGCAAACCCTAGTGGTGGTGGCGGTAGGGTGGTGGTAGTAGGGGTGGATGAAATTTAAAAAAATGAGGCCTTTGGTTCTTGTACATACACTAAATCACAGTTTTATTTTTTTTACCCCCTTTAATAATGGGGTGGGGGTTGTAATGGTGGTAAAATTTATGAAGTCTGTTAAAAATAATTTTATCACGTACCGGGAAATGAATGCAAGTGATTTTATCAGTTGCACTGCCCTAATAGCTATTTGGTTAAATCAAATAGATATAATACAAAACACATTAAGATGACTTTTCTAAAATTTTATTGTAAAGTTACATAATTCATTTAGGTATACATATATATAAATTTGTAAGCAAAATTTGTATGTAATATAATAGGATCAGCAATATACTGTGTGACATTTTAAAATTGTAACACCCAGGACATACAGAGAATTTAACTGAAAATTTGGTAAACTGTAGGTCCCACAAAAACTGATGAGCAATATTTTACTTCTGAATAATGCAAGGCCATTATTTTGGTAGTTACCACCTCAAAAAAAAATATTGTACTGAGTGTGAGTTAAATTTTTTACTTGATTTTTTACCATCATCGAGAAATGCCTCAAATTCGACTGATAAGCAGAGCTTGTATCTCAGGTTGCAACTCCAGAAACGTATTTTGTATACAACGTGAATTGTTCAGATTCACTTTTTTTAGTTCATAAATGATAAAATTGGAAGTGTATACAGACACACAATTTTGTATCAGTTGAATCATTATGTTTAAGAATATATGTGTCCTAATTTTCAAGCCGCGTCAATCCGTCAATGGTTAGAAACAAAGTTATGGAATGGGAAAAATACTGTATTTTTGAGAAATGAAACAAAGTGGGATTTTTTCTGATTTCGCATATTTCGAATCGAATCACGACATCCATAATCGAATTCGGTAGGTCATTTTACATAAGAATGTGATTTTAATTTTTGCGTGTTCAAATAAAGATAAAAAAAATCCTCACTTACCTGTGAAAAAATTTCTTCTCTCAACCCTTTCTTTCGTACTCAAAAACGCTTTGAAAAAAAAAAATGCAAAAGGTTTTTCCCCTCTCACAAGTTTTTTAATTGAAAAAAATTTAAAAAATTAATCAGTCAAATACTAGAGGTAACAGCGAATAAATTCCATTTTAGTTTTTCAAAATCGCACGACGGGGAAAAAAGTTATAGTGGATTAAATGATGAGATCTTCAATTTTTAATCTAGCTTTTTTTCGTCAAGTCAATAATAACAAAGTTATCACGGAAAAACGTATTTTTGCGAATTTTAAATACGAATTCCTCCCACACCCCGTGCAATTAAGCTGAACTAACTTGATAACATGATGAAAGAGCACGGGAGTAACCGAATATATTTTTTTAAAAGTTGGTTTCATTTCTCTACTAGATGTGATTAGTTTTGTACAGCGCTCCGTTCTTTTCGCCACCGTTTTGAGTTTATAAGTGCACGTCTCGAGCATGAGTAGGTTAAAGTTGGTGGCAGAGGACCGTGATTTAGAGTCCACGCTAAACTGTGGGGGTGTTGGGGTGTTGTATAGTAGTAGGGGGAGCATAGGCTGCAGCTTAGATGCAGGTTGTTCAAAGGAAATATGATTTTCAAGTTCAAAAATATCTAAGAATGTGTACTAATGTAAACTGGTTTTTTAATAGTGTAAGGGAGATACACGGAGGGGGGAGGGTTGGAGGAAGTTACGCTTGGGGGGAATAGATTAGATATTCAATATATATGTTATATGCTAAACAAACCACATCAATGTATTCAAATATCTAAGTATCTTATCTAAATAAGTAACTTTATATTCTTATCATGGTACGTAATATAATTTGATACATTTATCACCTAAGCAATAACAACTTCCTAGACTTCTCATGTGAAACGCTGGCACGGCAACAATTCCCAGAATGCTGTGCCTACGTTGATATCAAACCTTATAAATATGACCAACAGACGCATTTGCCTTCAGTATTCATTTAATCTCTGTACTAATTATATCTACATATTTTCAACCATATAAAATCATATAAATAATTTGTAAAAGTTAAAATAAAAGTTTTTAAAAAGCAAATCAAGTTCTAAGTGATATAAAAGTGGCGCAGTCGGTAGGATTGGTAATAACGCCTGGAAGAAGAGCCTAACCAACGAAAACCTCCCAGAAGAACAAGGAACACCCCAAAAAGGGCCTAACTTCAGGAAAGGATCGCCGGAACAAGGAGACCTTTGACGACGGGCGGCGGATTCCAATCCCTAAATCAAGAAAGAACCTACGAATGAAGATTTATTACGTGTAAGTACTTACTGAATCATCCCGTTTAAGTGCAAATTTAATTAAAATAATAATCGCATCATTTCTTGCGTATTGTCCGTGGAAAAGAACAGTTCTGTTGTCCATTGCTATTATAAGTAAAATAAATCTAAGTTTCAAATTCAAATTAGTTTATGCCAGTAACTACTCGAAATATGGCTCACCAACAACAGCACGAGCCACTTCCTCAACCTCAACCTCAACCAGACGCTGTTGAACCGTATAAATTGAGCGAAATATTTTCAATTATTCCTGAATATGACGGTAATCAGATAAATTTAAATACATTTTTAAATTCATGTAGAACTGCTTTTGGCATGTCAATTGGCAATCAGGTGGTACTTTTAACTGTTCACATAAAAAGCAAATTAAAAGGCCGTGCGGCTGAACTAGTGAACTCTAGAAATCCCACTCATTGGGAAGAAATTAAAACTCTTTTAGAGAATCATTTCGGTGATAGTAGAGACCTAACCTCCTTAATACAAGACTTGCAAAGAATGCGACAACTTCCCGGTGAATCTCCGCTCACGTTTATTGCGCGCTTACAAACCCACGAAGCAAAAATGCATGCTTCTGTTCATAAACAGCGGTTAACAGCGGCACAAAAACAAGCCCAAACGCAATTAACTGAGGGCATGGTTTTGAACACCTTACTCACGGGACTAGAACCCAAACTTACGCATGTTGTTAGGGCAAGCGACCCTGAGAATATGCTAAAAGCAATAACGAGAGTTCGAAAAGAACTCCAATTAAATTACTTTGAAACGCAAAAAACCAATCGCAACAATAGTGCAATCACTCCCACGCGCAACCAAAACTTCCCCTTACCTGCAAGACATTGTTCATTTTGCAAACGTACGGGACACGTCGCTAATGAATGTCGTCAGAGACAACAAAGTTCTCGACCACCAAATTTTGGTACTCCCCAAATCTATCCTAGGCCTAATTACTATAATCAAAATCCTGGAAATTCGCAAAATTTCCAACAACAAAGACCTAACTACTATAACCAAAATCCTGGAAGCTCACAAAACTTCCAGCAACAAAGACCACCCGTCATTGCACCAAACCCAAATTTCAATAATGCAAGACCACCTGCGATTCAACCTAACCCTAATTATTATAGACCAAATTCAAATAGAAAAACGCTTCACCTCAATCAAAATACTGAACCCGAAAATCTAGAGCAACAAAATCAAAGTTATTACGTTCACGATAACCCTTACGAAAATATTAACGAGGGATATTATACTGATAATAACCCCTACACAAGTCCGAACTATTATACAGCTAATACTTCGGAATACGACAACAGCAACGAAGCTAATAGTCCCTCCGAAAATTATTACACGGACGAATCCACTTTCGATACAACACCTGTATATAATCGGGATTTTCGATCAGGCCCACATGCCCAGTCGGACCCGCCTTATCACAAAACAGGAGACCCCGAGATGACAGTATTGCAAACCCAATTTGGCAAAATGAACTTGGACAATTTCAACCCAAATCTCAACTTCCCGGAACAACAGTTCCTATAAGCCCCTTATTGTCTGTCAAATCCAAAAATTTGTATTATATCTATGATATTACTAACACGCATAGATTATTAATCGACACGGGCGCAGGACTATCCATATTCAAACCCAAAATTTGTGAAAATTATAGTAGGAGATGTCCGGAAAACATTACGATCCAAGGCATAACTGACCAAAAAATAAATATTAACGAAGCCGTCTTTATCCCGTTTGACAACAATGAACCATTCAAAATTTATATATGTGATCTTGACATAGAATTCGATGGACTCCTAGGGTCTGATTTCTTAGAACACTACAATTGTATAGTGGATATAAAAAACAAAAAACTTGTAACAAATTTCAAAACAATCCCGATCCACAAAGTCACAGACCAGGGTCTGCCAAACGTACAAAATTACCCAAACCCAGATAATCGTGATACCACTCGTAATATATCAAATATAATTTCAGTTGAACCACGTATAGAACAAATTACCAAACTTAAATGTCACTTGACCAGTACGGAAGCTATACTGCTAGCTACCGAAGTAGACAAGGTAAGACTCCCTAACGCGATAGTTCAGATAGACGATAAAGGTGAATTTATTACCTCTATATTAAACGTAAACGCGGTACCCAAAACCGTTAATTTTTCAAATTTAAAACTAGAACCGATCCAAAATTTCTCACTGAATTATATGGACGAAGAAACCTCCCAAACTTGCGTAGACAGACATTATGAAATAAAAAACCAACTCCGTCTAGACCACCTAAACATGGAAGAAAATGAACTAATAACACAACTTTGCCTAGAATACGCGGACATTTTTTGTCTTGAAGGTGACCAACTAACTTTCACCAATGAAATTAAACACGCGATAGATACCAATGACGCGAAACCGGTATTCACGAAATCGTACCGATACCCTCAGATACACAAAGAAGAAGTCAAAACGCAGGTATCCAAAATGTTAGAACAAAATATTATTCGTCCCTCTAACTCCCCCTGGTCATCTCCAGTGTGGGTTGTCCCTAAGAAACTTGATGCTTCGGGTAAGCCGAAATGGCGTGTGGTTGTAGACTACAGAAAACTCAACGAGTTAACTGTAGGAGATAAATACCCTCTACCCAACATCTCAGATCTCCTGGATCAATTAGGCAAGTGCCAGTACTTCACAACATTGGACTTAGCCTCTGGGTTCCACCAGATCGAGATAGACCCGAAAGACATCCCGAAAAGTGCATTTAGCGTAGACAACGGGCACTATGAATTCGTTCGTATGCCCTTCGGCCTTAAAAATGCCCCTTCCACCTTCCAAAGGGTTATGGACAACATCCTCATGGGCATTCAAAACGAGAGATGTCTGGTATATATGGATGATATTATCATATATTCCCCGACAGTTCACGAACACATTTCTCGCCTCACAGAAGTGTTCAAACGACTTCGAAATGCCAACTTAAAAATCCAACCTGATAAATGCGAGTTCCTTCGTAAAGAAGTCGCATACCTAGGCCATCTCATAACCAAGGAAGGAGTAAAACCAAACCCCGATAAGATACAATGCATCGAAAACTTTCCCCAGCCTACTAACCAGAAGGAGATCAAATCCTTCCTCGGGTTGGCAGGTTATTATCGCAGATTTATAAGTAATTTCGCGAAACTATCCAAGCCCCTCACCAAATTGTTACAAAAGGATGTCCCTTTTGCTTTCGACTCAGAATGTCACAAATCCTTCGAGGAATTGAAACAAGCCCTTACTTCGACGCCAGTACTTATCTACCCAAACTTCGACGAAACGTTTCTACTCACCACTGATGCAAGCGCATTCGCCATCGGCGCTGTGCTCTCACAAGGCCCCATTGGCAAAGACTTACCAATAGCTTTCGCCTCAAGGACCCTCTGTAAAGCCGAAACCAAATACTCAACCATAGAGCGTGAACTTTTAGCTATAGTATGGGCCGTGAAACACTTCCGTCCGTACATATTTGGTCGAAAGTTCAAACTAATAACTGACCATAGACCTTTAACGTGGCTCTTTTCGATAAAAGACCCCGGTAGCCGCCTAGCACGTTGGCGACTGAAGCTTGAAGAATACGAAATCGAATATAAACCCGGCCGCATTAATAAAAATGCAGACGCTCTTTCCCGCATAAAGATAAATCACATCCAAGGTTCCTCTAACTTTCAAGCAGAATCAAAACTAGTAACGTACCCCGTTCAAAGTCCCTCAACTCCAATAGAACCCGATCCTGATAGTCAGGACACGACAAGCGACACGACGGAAACAAACGAACAAGAAGATGTCCTGAACGAATTCGAAACTTTCGTAAAATTGTATAAAACAAAGTCACTTATCGATTATTCTAAAATTGAATTTTCGAACGGGCAACTCCTGGACAAAACCAATAAAAATATAGTGACCTTTTTCCAACAAAACAATCTCAAAGATTTTCATTATAAAATCCTTGAAGATTTGTTCGAAGAAAACGCAGATTTCCGAGATTTAGAATTAAATAAATTATCGAGTAAGTCGGTGCGACATAGAAATTACTTTATCGTGGCTCTACCATACGACCCCGAAACCGTAATCCAAAATCTATTTATCTCCCTATACAAAGGTCGTGAAGAGTTCGACGACTCCAAAACGTATTGTATCGAAAACAATGTCGAACTCCCTATTCTTGAAATTTTGTCATTTCTTTTATCGGAAAAAGACGTGAAACTCAAAATATGTCAAAACGTTACTAGAACACCTAGTGACGACGAAATCCCAATTATTATCGACCAGCATCATACTGGCAAAGCTCATCTCCACCGTGGAATAAATGAGACTATTCGTCGTATTCGAGAGAAATACAATTGGAAAGGATTGACAAAAGACGTCGAAAATTTCATAAAAGCCTGCAAAATCTGCCAAGAAACAAAAATCTGTCGCAAAAATTTAGATAACCCTCTCGTAATTACGGAGACGCCTAAATCCCCGTTTGAACGTATAAACATAGACGTCCTAGAAGTCCCAACGAAAAATTACGCACTTACTATACGCGACGAACTTACAAAATTCACTCAAGCGTATCCTATCAAAGATAAATCGGCAAAATCAATCGCAAACACCCTACTCGTTTACTTCCAGCACTTCGGAACACCCCTTCGAATCCATTGCGATTATGGCCGAGAATTCGATAACGCCATCCTAAAAGATTTATGTCTCCTCTATGACATCAAAGTAACGCAGTCTAGTGTCGGACACCCCCA
Source organism: Rutpela maculata (assembly GCA_936432065.2). NCBI lineage: Eukaryota > Metazoa > Arthropoda > Insecta > Coleoptera > Cerambycidae > Rutpela > Rutpela maculata. The sequence continues at coordinate 20,939,638 of OW386294.2, read as the reverse complement.
ATCTAATGGTTCCTTAGAAAGGCTCCACGCTACCTTGTTGGAAATGATCCGAGCACACGTGGCAGAACACCCTGACGAACACCCCTTTAACATATTACCTTACGCGATAATATGCTATAATACCTCTACTAATAAAACTCACGGATTTACACCCTACGAGTTAGTTTTCGGACACACGTCCAGTAGACCACCTGAAACGCTATATAATCAGGAAGAACTAGTCACGAAATACGTCAGAGACTTAAATAATCGCCTCTCTTATTATTATAAAGTCGCGCGCGCCAGAACTGAAACACAAAAACAAAAAGCGAAAGTTCGGTTCGACGCCCACGTTTCAAAGGAAACCCCCGAATATCAGATTGGTCAAAAGGTGTATTTAAAAGAATCCCAAATCACCGATAAGTTACGTAATAAATATAACGGGCCATTTGAGATTTTGGAACTTCACAAAAACTCAGCCACCCTCCTTAACAAAAAAACAAAACAAAAAACTAAAGCTAACTTTGACAGGTAAAAACCATATATTGAAGCCTAAATTGCCTTACAGGTTCACCTTGCTGATCGGAGCAGCCATGTCCCAGTACCAAATAACACCCATCAATAACACCGTCGGAGTCTATTACCACGACGAAACGAGGATAATAATTTCCAATAATAAATGGACTCTGCTAGTCCATAAAAATCTATCAAGCCTCGAAGAAGCCTTTATCAACAACAACAAAATTTTAGAATCAATTGTAAATATATTCACCCCCGATACACGCGAAACGAAAGAATTCCTAGTCAAAGTCAAAACACACATAACACTCCTAAACCAAGTATCAAATTCCCTTAAGGTAAAATTTGAAGAAATCTTTGTTAACACCAAACGATTCAAGCGCGGTATATTAAATGGAGCAGGTAGTATATTTAAAGCAATTACCGGCAATCTAGATGCGGAAGATGGACAATAACAAATTAAACAAAGATCAACATCAAATAGAAAACCTCCTGAAAAATCAAATATCCGTTACCTCTACCGTCGTAAAAACCTTTAACGTAACGATCCAAAATATGCAAATTAATATCGTAACGTTTAACGAGGATATGAAAAAGATTCAAATCGGACTGCATAAAGTAAATGATAGAGTTGCACTGGTTCAAGCCGAACTAAAATTTATCGAAACATGTGAAAAATTGACTGAAAGTTACTTGTACCTCCAGAGCAACCTTGATGACATTTTGAACGCGATCACATTTGCTCGTCTGAAAATAATACACTCTTCAATTATTTCACCAGAAAGTTTGATTACTGCACTTCAGGAAATCTCTCAAAACTTAGTAAAAAATAATCTACCCCTACCGGTAAAATATTCAGAAATTCCTCAATACCTAGAAATTATCGAACTAGAAGCCTTTCAATCAAAATCAGATCTTGTTTTCGTTCTAAGAATACCACTAGTAGAACAACAACTCTATACCCTGTATCATTTGTATCCTATCCCTATACTAGACAACAGAACTGGCCTTCACCATGTCTTGTCATTCTCACAAAAATTCATTGCGCGTAAAGATGATTCACTAATGTACATCCACGTCAAGGACCTGAGGACATGCAAACAACTAGATTCCTATAAGAAACTATGCTCAGACCTCTACGCCTACCCGATCGACAGCAGTTCAGCATGCGAAGCCCAGCTACTGAAAAACTTCAGAAAAATCCCAGAAAACTGTGTAAGTTCCCTCGTCTATGGACAAGGTTATAACGTTCAGAAACTACAAGGCAATGTGTGGTTAATAATTGTCTCTGAACCCATTCACATCACCATAAACTGTAATAAAATGGACACAAAAATCACCAGTGTTAATAAGAACTCTATATTAAAACTCCACCCGGACTGTTACGCGTTTGTCGGTATAACAAAAGTGCAAGCAGAAAGCCGCAATACCATCAACATTACGGACAATTCACATCCAGTGGTTATACCCTATGACTGTTGTAGTGACATTCCCGAAAAACTCCAGCTACCCAAGTTGGAACCTCTCCAGTTCGATCATCTAAATGTCGAAAATCTAGACATAGCCAACCACAAACTCGAGCAATACTCTAGAGACTTAGACAAACTAGTAAACGAGCCATTTATAACTAAACATTTTTCTTTAAGCATGTATACAGTTATTGGTCTGTCCATCTGTCTCCTAGCCGCCTTCATCGCCTGGAAATGCAGGAAAAGATGCTGTGGTTGTAAGGAATCCAAGGACGCCACCCCTAATGAGATGCTGAAAAGAATTGGCACCCTCCTGAGAAGAAGACCTCATCTACCTACAGAAGAGGAAGAAATGACCGATTTTTCCCAAAAAGTCGGTGAATAACACCGACTTTTCAAAAAGAAAGGGAGTTGTTATATGCTAAACAAACCACATCAATGTATTCAAATATCTAAGTATCTTATCTAAATAAGTAACTTTATATTCTTATCATGGTACGTGATATAATTTGATACATTTATCACCTAAGCGATAACAACTTCCTAGACTTCTCATGTGAAACGCTGGCACGGCAACAATTCCCAGAATGCTGTGCCTACGTTGATATCAAACCTTATAAATATGACCAACAGACGCATTTGCGTTCAGTATTCATTTAATCTCTGTACTAATTATATCTACATATTTTCAACCATATAAAATCATATAAATAATTTGTAAAAGTTAAAATAAAAGTTTTTAAAAAGCAAATCAAGTTCTAAGTGATATAAAATATATGATAAAAAAAAATTGAAATTTTTTGAAAACAAATAAAAAGAGCCTTAATTATAGGCCCACCTCTTTATAACTTAAAATATTCATGAGATACAGAAAACAACATGCAACTAAATAATCTTTTTACTTCTTGTGCATGGAAAATACCAATATCGAAATTATATATTTACATCATGCATACTTCAACTAAATGATCACTGAAAAGTTTTCTGCAGATTTCATATCGTAGAGGTATGCATCAGCCTGCAATAGTTTTAAAAGTGCCTCGATACTGAAATTTATATTGCACTTCCCTAGTAGGTCTTGTTTAAACAAGTGCTGTAGCATTTGTTAACAACAATTTCGAGAATAACTCGAAAGAATCTAGAAAGAATAAGCTTTCCATTGATTTGAAAATCATTAAGAAATGTTAAAAAATAAGCCTGCAAATGGGGTGGGAACATAAAATTAGTCAACTTTCAGTAATACAAAAATTTCCGGAAAAAGAAGGCGCCCTCCATATTTAGATCTGCAAGGTCATTCCAGATAATGGTTTTTTCAAAACTATATCTTCGAGTGCACACCCTATGTTTGGATTTGGCACTCCGCATTCCCGGCTATTGCGTTACAATATTTTTAGAATGTGGGATCCATAAGGAATCAATGGGGGATCAATGAGGGATCAGTGAAAGATTAATGGGATATCAATAGGGTATCAATGGGACACCAATGAGGGATCTATGGGGAATTAATAAGGGGGGATGAAGATCAATGGGGTTATCACCCACACAACACAGGGTGGCCACGGGATATCCTAAAATGATCCCGTATATCCGATAAATGGATTGTTCATTTGGAATGTCGATAGCAAGTCCACTGGTTATCCTTTGGACCTAATAACAGCCAAAATGGGGATATCCATTCGATAACCTACATGACTATCTATAGGATAGCCTTTAGGGTTATTGATGTCCTATTTCAAACATATATAGGGATAACCAAAGACTATCCCTAGGGTCATCCATAGGTCAACTTGTTGGGCTAATGTAGGTTCCAAATTCATGATAATTGATAAATTCACCTAAGGTACAAATGAGAATTTTTTTATTTAGTTTATATTTGTATTATATTTTCATTGTGACGAATGCATTTTATTGACGGAAGATATTACTTATAAAATATGGTCCTAATAACAGCCAGAATAGGGATACCCATTGGATAATCTGTATGACTATCTATAGGATAGCCTTTTTAGGGTTATTTAAAACCTATATAGGGATAGCCAAAGGCTATCCCTAGGGCCATCCATAGGTCAACTTGTTGGGCTAATGTAGGTCCCAAATTCATGATAATTGATAAATTCACCTAAAGTACAAATGAGAATTTTTTTTATTTAGTTTATATTTGCATTATACTTTCATTGTGATGAATGAATTTTATTGACGGAAGACATTACTTATAAAATATGGTCCTAATAACAGCCAAAATGGGGATATTGGCTCGTTCTTAGCGCTGGTTTCAATAATTCATGTTTGATGGCTCTCCTTGCAAGGTGCAAATTACTTCTGTTGCGATACTCACCTAATAAGCCTGAAACTACAGGTAGTGTAGTCACTACGTAGGAAATGCACATATCTTGCAAATGCCTCTTTTATGAGAGTTAATTTTTTTGCAATATGAGATTTATTTATTAAGCAAGAAGGGTGAGTATACCCCCAAATTTTAAATTGTCCACAGCAATCATGATTTTACACAAGATCAATTTTGATCCTGTGTAAATATTATGGGTAACCAGATGTAACTATGTGTGCAGTGGCGGTCTGGTCCGGTCGGCGAGTCGGCAAATGCCGACTGGGCCTTTTGCCTTTTGAGTACGTAATGCGCGCCTATATACATGCGAAGAAAAACATTCAAATCGCTGACAAACTGCGTTTGAATATTTATTTATTTTTAACAGTTTTGGCATATGTGGTGAGCATGATGAGTGTGAGTACTTTTGGCTTCTTTTGGTCGTCCGCCACGCTGGCGCACAGCGATACGAATCGTGATTTTTTCATTCAAAATTATCTAGAGCACTTGTTTCGCAACCAATTGGGATATTTTTTTTTAAATACTCTTTATTTAGTTTCCAAACAACGTAAGAAATCCGATTTTTGAGTTATGCTAACGAGAATTATTGAGCTTAGCCAAAATGGCCATTTTTTATTTAAATCTTAATAAAACTTACAAAAAAAAATTTTTTTCTTATCCAATATACATTAATCTTTTTCTCGGGGGTTTTTGAGGTCACTGATTACGAATCTGATATCCAAATTGTCATAAACCAACCTGCAAGATGACGGAATCAATGCCGGCTATAAAATGCTAAAAAATGATGAAAAATGAAATATTTTTCTTAAAAGTGTATGCCGAGAAGTTTTGAATATTTCTGATAAGTTAAAATAGACTAAATTTTAAGTTCCAGGAAGAAATTCAAGATAGCGGATTCAATATGGCGGCATAAAACTGACTTAAAAATAAATTAAATGCATTAAACTAAATAGGCTATTCCTAACAATTATGAAAAAATTTAAATAGGAACAAATTTTCTGAAATTTTCGAGTATATCCAATATGGCTGCCATACATTAAATATCAATCATAAATATGCGATTCAGTCCTCCATTGACTTTGAACATAACATAACCTTAGGGGGTAGGTCATATATATTCTTTTTTTTAATCTGCTAATAATATTATTTAAATGTATTTAGCGCAGCTCAAATCCAACTAATTGGAAAAAAAAATGTATTTAATAATCAACAATTAAACAAATTATCAACTCAATTGGAGTATTAATATTATTTAAATAACATAAATTAATCAGAGAAATTTAAGATTTAAATAATGACGAAAAATGTTTGCACCAAGTTAGGTTTAAAGTTCATTGTGTAAAACTCTTGCCTTAGGTCATGTTAAGTTCTTGCTTTAAGGTTCTATTAGGCTTAGGTTATGTTAGGTTTAATATTCTTGTTTTAAAGTTCTTGGTGTTAGATATTTATTATATTATTAGCAGATAAAAAAAGAAATATTAATGTGACCTACTTAAAGTTATGTTCCAAATTAATGGAGGACTGAATCGCATATTTATGATTGATAATAATTAATGTATGGCAGCCATATTGGATATATTTGAAAATTTCAGAAAATTTGTTCCTTTTTAAATTTTTTAATAATTCTTAGGAATATCCTATTTAGTTCAAGGCATTTAATTTATTTTTAGTTAGTTTTATCATTTTATTGCCGCCATATTGGATCCGCCATCTTCAATTTCTTCCCGGAACTTTAACAAAAATATCTAATTTTTCATCATTTTTTAGCATTTTATAGCCGCCATTGATTCCGCCATCTTGCAGGTTGGTTGATGACAATTTGGAAATCAGATTCGCAATCAGCGACCTCAAAAACAGAGTAACAAGATTTATGTAAACTCTGGATAAGAAGTTTTTTTTGTAGGCTTTTATTAAGATTTAAATAAAAAATGGCCAGTTTGGTTAAGTTCAATAATTATGGTTAGCATAATTCAAAAATCGCCTCTCACGTTTTTTTTTTTTGGAAATTAAATAACGAGTATTTAAAAAAAATGTATCCCAATCGGTTGCGAAACAAGTGCTCTAGATAATTTTGAACGAAAAAATCACGATTCATGCCACTGTGCGTCGTCGAAGTCCGTTATTTTTCAGAAAGGTTTTTATTTTTTATGTTTGTGTTTGTTTTTTATTTTAATAAACAAATCGTTCTACAGTTCCAAAGAACCTACGATTTTACTTATCCTTAAACCGGTCCTTAAACATTATAATAAAAAAATATTTACTGAACATTAGTTTAATACAAAATTCCCATCCCCCGAATAAATGGTCTCTGCGAGGCCCAAAATATGTCTCTCCCTCCGATAAAAAAAAATTCTTGCTTGCTTCGCTTGTAAAATGCCGACTAAGCCCTAGACACCCAGACCGCCACTGTATGTGTGGATGTCTGTGGTTGTACAGATTTTAACCTATCCCTTTTTCATCCTATGGACAATCACGGGTTATCCTATTGTGGACGTCTGTAGGTTGTCCGATTTTAACCCAAATTCGTCCCTTTTTCTTCCTATGGACGACCATGGGCTATCCCATTGAAGACATCCATGGGCAATCCCAATTAGTACCAAAAGGATATCCGAAATCGGGATTAACCCAGTTTAGGACGTTCCCAGGACGTCCCGCTTATCCTCCAAGTATGGACAGTAGTTTTCCTAAGCTATCGAGTGCTGTCTAGGCAATGAGGGATTCATAATAGGGGACCAATTAAACTTTGCATAGATGTTTATTTTATTTAATTTTTCAGACACCGACGACCTTATCTCAGTATCAAGGACATTTTTAGAGGGACGGGGAGACGGAGAAAATGCGATTTTTGAAATGCTTAGAAAAACAACAACAATCGTTTTAGTGAAAGATGTCAAAACATCTTTTTTAAAGTGCATGAAATTTCCGTTAATTTATACAACGGCATATGTGGACCAGGGCATAAAAACAAATCCTTTAATTGCCAGATTAAATCTGTTAATTGACAATATGTAAATGGTGGCGTCCACACAATAAAAAGAGAAAGAAAACTGAGTGTAATCTTTGTCTTTCTCTATTAACGCGTACGTGGCCAAATTTTGATGCGGGTTTGCACAGATAATAGTTCGAGAGCTTGAGGTGCCTTAGCACCCAACAAAATAATTGGTTCACATAATAAAAAAAAAGAAAGAAAACAGAGTGTACTCTTTGTCTTTGTCTGTTAACGCGTACGTGGCCAAATTTCGATACGGGCTTGCACAAATAATAGTTCGGGAGCTTGAGGTGCCTTAGCATCCGACACAATAATTGGTCGCGTGCAATGAAAAGAGCAGTCCAAGATTTTCTATAACTTCACTTGAATTTTTAAAAGGAATTAAATCACTGATGCTATATTAACGGTCAGTTAGTAATGTTGCAGTTCTTTATCTCCTGTAACCGTTAAATATTTTACAATGTTGGATTTTCATTTTTTGAACACAAACCTATCACCTATCACCTATCAGCTAGTCAAAGCACAAATACACAAAAATATATTATCCAAATTCATTTGAGCACTTGTTGTTTTCTCCACAGCTAATTTTCTCATAGCATGATGAATCATTATAAGAGGCCATTCAACAAATTCGTTCGCAAAAATGGACTATTTGCAAAAAATGCCCTGATGCTGATGACGAAATACATTGACTTTTGCTTTCGGTTACATTTTTTTGAAACTTTGGATTTTGGTAGCTGATCAAATGTTCAAATGGTGACAAATGTCGAAAACCCTTCGTTTTGGAGCTACGGCCCTTTTAAGGGCTAAAAACGTATATTTTTTTACAAAAACACGTGAGATTACCAAAATAGTAAAAAAACTGCGATTTATACTCTATTTCGGAATCTTATATCTCCGGTCCATCTGAAATTTCAGATTTTTACGGGGACACATTTTTTTCATTATATGATATAGCTTAAGGGACACTTTTGATTTTTTCCTATCTTATTTTTCTTATTTTTCCTATCTTATTTTTCCTGCCGAGGTGCATAGGATTGGTCCTAGGGTAGGTAAGTAAACATATTTATAATACTACACCCCACAGACATGACAAGCGTTATTTAATCTACTATTTGAGATGAGCAAATCTTAAGGTTTAATTTTTTTTTACCTTTAATTGGAGTATAAATATATTATACTATATAAAATATTGTCATTTAAAATTTTAGAGATAGGATGGTTGAGTTTGGGACGGTGAAACCCATATGAATGTAATACTGCCAATCTACGCCCCATTAATATACCGAATTTAACCAACGCTAGATGTTACATTTTTTGTCACATAGTATATATTAATGATAAAGAAGTTTATAATCCGATATTAAGTTAAAAATTGTACATAATCAAAACTGAAACTAATAAAAATGACCAACAATTCTGCGAAAAAAACGTCGACCCTGTGTCTGAGAGCTCGCAGCACCTCGAAGCAATTTCCTTAACTTTTGGATAATATTCATTCCAGAATTCAAAAGCCTTATAATTCAATTTTTTGGCGTCACTCATGTTGAAGGTACCGCCAATAATCAATATCCCCCGGTCATCTTTATTGAAAGCATCCCACTTGATTGGGTAGATGCTGTTTTCAGTTGGATTAGAAGACTTCGCAAAATTAGTCCAAAGCGACATAATAGTGTCCGAAATTCTTTTATCTCTGATATCCCACTCAACGTCTTTAATATCCCAATAAGGTACACCCCATACATAGATTAAGTCAAACAGATGAGGAACAGTCACCCATTCCGGTATCTGGCTTACAGCGGATGAAGTACTGGGTTTCATGTCAAACCTATAGACATAAGTCTGTTGATCTTTACTTAAGTAGGAGGCCTGCAAGGCCGTTACAGCACCAAAATCCTTTTCTGCCATGAAATCCGCAACAATCTGTTGGTATTGTTCCACGTCATTGGTTGGACGAGATGGTCCGTAGAAAAACATTACAGCATCCATAAGATGGTCAGAGTTATACACGCAGGAAGACTCTGTATCATTATTTTGGGGCACGTCACTAGCGATTAAACTCGAAAGTATTTCTTTTAATTTATCTGAAGAATCAACCGTTGCATTAACTTGAAGAATTTTTTCCATGTGAGTGTAGCCTGTTAGAAAGGGAACTTTGAAGTAATCGCCGCTTTCAAAGTAACTTATTGGAAGGTCTGGCAAAAATGGCGAGCTAACGTTGCTAAGGCCAGCATCAAGAAGTGGTCGCCAGGATACCTTTACAGGTTTGCGTTCTATTAACTCTATTAGATTTTCGGCGTCTGGACTCCTTAAACATTGAATTAATAATGATGTTGGTCTTCTCGAGCACCCAATTTCCTTGACTAGGAAATCTATTAGGTCTTTATCTTCTTCGGGTTTCTTTACTATTGAAGGCGACAGATAATCACCTAAAAATAAACTCAATATTAATTGTCAGAATTAAAAATAAACGCATTAGTCACAATTTATACAGGTGAGTAAATTATACCTTAATATAACCATAATTATCGAATTACACAGCCCCACAAAAAAAAAAGTTCGGAGCAGCGAACCAGACCCATATATCCCTATGTATTTTCGGTCGCTGAATCCGAGCTCAAAAAAAATCGTACACACCCAAAATCATTAGCTAGAGCCAAAAAACACCCCTCGAATGGGGTAAAAAGAAGATTAAGCTACGAGAATAGTTGTTACATCTTAATCAATCGAATTATACAAATTAAAGTTAAACAGCAGCGTACATACAATAGATATGAAACACACCCCCAGGGAGGGGCGAAAACTAGCCCCCATATATAAAAAAATCGATCCAAAAGAGCAATGACAGCTGAAAAAGCTCGAAATGTCTAAGTTTTGTTAAAGTGATAAGAAACTGCATCAGGTCCGACGTAATCTTCATAAACTGCCCCTATAGAGTTGAGAACAACCACCCCCAAGTTTAAAGGACACGAGAAAAAACGTAAAATCCAACAGGAAATTGCGTAGTAATCTAAAATAGAACTAGAAACTTACGCACCATCAACGTCTTACACTGTCAACCCTCAGAGGGTGTGAAACTACCCCCATTTAAGATTTAACCTAAGAAAAGCTGCAGTGACCCTCGAAATGGCTCGAAACTCCGGAAATTTGTAAAAGTGAGAAGAGTCGGCAGTAGTTTTGGCTCAGTTATTGAAAACTACCCCAACAGCGCTGCGAAAAATCACCCCTTATCTTAAATGACACAGAAAAACAAGAAAAAAACATTTATCCAAAAGTATATCCATTTTTATGAATGCTATCATTGGTTAAAATTACGTAGTACTCGTTTGCGTTTTGTTTTTCCAGCATCCTACGGATATGGGGGTGCCATCTCGCAACCCCGTGGGGGTGGTTTTCAAGCACAGCGTCGAACATAGTCTAGTTTCTTCTCACTTCCACACAACGCAGGCGTTTAGAATTTGTATAGAAGTCACTGTAACTTCTTATAGTTGTTTCTCACACAGGGGGTAGTTTTCACCCCCTAGGGGAGTGGAATTGAATAACAACAATGGTACGTGACTTTCTAAGTCTAACTTTGAGTACTACGCAATTTTAACCAACCATAGCATCCATAAAAATGGATATACTTTTGGAAAAACGTTTTTTTATTGTTTTTTCTGTGTCATTTAAGATAAGGGGTGATTTTTCGCAGCGCTGTTGGGGTAGTTTTCAATAATTGAGCCATAACTACTGCCAACTCTTCTCACTTTTACAAATCTCTGGAATTTCGAGCCTTTTCGAGGGTCACTGCAGCTTTTTTCAGGTTGAATCTCAAATGGGGTAGTTTTCACACCCTCTGAGGGTTGACACTGTAGAACGTTGATGGTGCGTAAGTTTCTAGTTCTATTTTAGATTACTACGCAATTTTCTGTTGGATTTTACGTTTTTTCTCGTGTCCTTTAAACTTGGGTGTGGTTGTTCTCAACCCTATAGGGGCAGTTTATGAAGATTACGTCGGACCTGATGCAGTTTCTTATCACTTTAACAAAACTACATTTCGAGCTTTTCCAGCTGTCATTGCTGTTTTGGATCGATTTTTTTATATGGGGGCTAGTTTTCGCCTCTCCCTGGGGGTGTGTTTCATATCTATTATATGTACGCTGCTGTTTAATTTGTATAATTCGATTGATGATGATGTAACAACTATTCTCGTAGCTTAATCTTCTTTTTACCCCATTCGAGGGGTGTTTTTTGGCTCTAGCTAATGATTTTGGGGGTGTACGATTTTTTTTGAGCTCGGATTCGGATTCAGCAACCGAAAATACATAGGGATATATGGATTATGGGTCTGGTTCACTGCTCCGAACTTTTTTTTTTGTGGGACTGTGTTATTAATAAATTACAATGCGCATATTCCTGGAAGCCAGTGGCGGTCTGGCCAGGTCGGCGAGTCGGCAAATGCCGACTGGGCCTTTTGAGTACGTAATGCACTTATATACATGCGAAGCAAAAACATTCAAATCGGTGACGAACTGCGTTTGAATATTTATTTATTTTTAAAAGTTTTGACATATGTGGTAAGCTGATGAGTTTGAGTACTTTTTGGCTTCTTTTGGCCGTCCGCCGCGCTGGCGCACAGTGGTACAAATCGTGATTTTTTTCGTTCAAAATTATCTAGAGCACTTGTTTCGCAACCGATTGGGATAATTTTTTTTTAAATACTCTTTATTTAATTTCCGAAAAACGTAAGAGAGTTGATTTTTGAAATATGCTAACCAGAATTATTGAGCTTAGCCAAAATGGCCATTTTTTATTTAAATCTTAATAAAACTTACAAACAAAATTTTTTTCTTATCCAATTTACATAAATCTTTTTCTCGGGGGTTTTTGAGGTCGCTGATTACAAATCTTATATCCAAATTGTCATAAACCAATCTGCAAGATGGCGAAATCAATGGCGGCTATAAAATGCTAAAAAATAATGAAAAATGAAATATTTTTGTTAAAGTTTATGCCGAGAAGTTTTGAATATTTCTGATAAGTACTTTTAAGTTAAAATAGACTAAATTTTAAGTTCCAGGAAGAAATTCAAGATGGCGGATCCAATATGGCGGCAATAAGATGATAAAACTGACTTAAAAATAAATTAAATGCGTTAAACTAAATAGGCTATTCCTAAGAATTATGAAAAAATTTAAATAGGAACAAATTTTCTGAAATTTTCAAGTATATCCAATATGGCTGCCATACATTACACAGGCGCACAAAAGTTGTCTGCGCCGGGGCATTGACCATCCCTATTCCTTGTATTTTGACCCGCTGAACACGAACTTAACCTTAATTTTTCCCCTATACGTCAGGTTTTTTTTTTAATCAAAAAAAGTCTAATATTTATATATTTATTTGCAGTTAAAAGAAAAACCTGACGTGATGGTGAAAAACTAAGATCAGTTTCGTGTTCAGCGGCTTAAAATACAAGGGATAGATGTGGTCAGTACCCCCGCGCAGATGACTTTTTTTGTGTGTGATTGTGCCACACTGAGTGTGGCACAGTGGCAACCAAAAAAATGTGGTCTGCGCAGGGGTACTGACCACACCTATTTCTTGTATTTTGAGCCGCTGAATACGAATCTGACCTTAGTTTTTCCCCAATACGTCCGGTTTATTTTAACAGCAAAAAAAGTCTGTTGAATCGTAATATTTATATATTTATTTGCTGTTAAAAAAAAAACCTGACGCCCTGGGGAAAAACTAAGGTCAGATTCGTGTTCAGCGGCTCAAAATACAAGGGATGGATATGGTCAGTACCCCGGCGCAGACAACTTTTTTTTGTAGGCCTGTGTTATCATTCATAAATATGCGATTCAGTCCTCCATTAATTTTGAACATAACCTTCAGTAGATCATATTAATATTTCTTTTTTTTATCTGTTAATAATACTATTTAAATGTATTTAGCGCAGCTTAAAGCCAACTAATTGGGAAAAAAAATGTATTTAGGATAAACAACAATCAAAAAATTATCAACTCAATTGGAGTATTAATATTATTTAAACAACACAAATTAATCAGAGAAATTTAAGATTTAAATAATGACGAAAAATTTTTGCTCTAAGTTAGGTTTAAAGTTCATGGGTAAAGTTCATAGGTTATGTTAGTTATAAAGTTCTTGGTTTAAGGTTCTATTAGGCTTAGGTTATGTTAGATTTAATATTCTTGTTTTAAAGTTCTTGGTGTTAGATATTTATTATATTATTAGCAGATAAAAAAAAGAAATATTAATATGACCTACTTAAGGTTATGTTCAAAATTAATAGAAGACTGAATCGCATATTTATAATTGATAATAATTAATGTATAGCAGCCATATTGGATATATTTGAAACTTTCAGAAAATTTGTTCCTTTTAACATTTTTTAATTCTTAGGAATAGCCTATTTAGTTTAATGCATTTAATTTATTTTTAAGTTAGTTTTATCATTTTATTGCCGCCATATTGGATCCGCCATCTTCAACTTCTTCCCGGAACTTTAACAAAAATATTGAATTTTTCATCATTTTTTAGCATTTTATAGCCGCTCTCTTACGTTTTTTTTGGAAATTAAATAATGAGTATTTAAAAAAAAATGTATCCCAATCGGTTGCGAAACAAATGGTCTGGATAATTTTGAACGAGAAAAAATCACGATTCATGCCATTGTGCGTCGTCGTTTTTTACGAACGTTTTTTTAGGTTTGTGTTTGTTTTTTTATTTTAATAAACAAATCGTTCTACAGTTCTAAAGAACCTATGATTTTATTTATCCTTAAACCGGTCCTTAAACATTATAATAAATAAAATTATATAAAAAAAATATTTTTAAGAAAAAGTAAGTAAGTAGTTATTAAGTAATCAGTATAAGTGTTGACATGTTTTATTATGATTCTATACGGGGTGGTCCGTAAGTAATGGTCCATAGAGCAAAAGTGGATTTCTGACATTAAAATATTACAATTTAACTAAACTTACCTTAGTACAAAAGTTGATATTAACAGAGATACAGGGTGTTAAATTCAATATTATATTTTTTCTTCAAGCGTATTAAAATGTTTAAATTATGTCACCAAAAACAGAAGTAGAAATAGGACATTATTTTACTAGTAACAAAATGTTAGTACCGAACGCCACCGTAGTGGACATTGTTTTACTAGTAACATAATGTTAGTTCCGAAAGCGCCACCACAGTGGGTATTGTTTTACTGGTAACATAATGTTAATACCGAAAGCCACCGGTGGCGTGCTATCCACTAGCCACTTGTCATATTGTGTCAACATGTAAGACTGTAGTTTGAATATTTGTGCATTTATGATAAATAAATGAATTTTTGCATTTTAATACGCTTGAAGAAAAAATAGTATATATTACACGGAGTAGAACGCCTTTTTTTGTGTTTCGCCCAGTTTGCAAATCCTGGGTTCTACTCCTAGTAATATAATATACTATTTAATTTTCTCATATAACTTTTGAAGTTTTTCAAGTATTATTATGAAAATTGGTGAATGGGGGTTCTTTGAGATGAAAAATTCAAATCTTCTCCCATTTTTTGTGTAGATCCTAGAGGGTGCCACATAAACATTGTTTAAGGTGTAAATGTACTCTTAACTTTTTACCCGTAACGTTATCCCTTTTTTTTATTAAAAAATCCTAAACCTATCTCATTTTAGCGAAAAAAAAGTATACTTTTCATTAGTCTTAGAAATTAACCGTTTCCGAGAAAATCGCATTTTAACATTCACCCTCATAAATCATTAAGATGAGAAATATTAATGTAGTAGGCGCCGATGCCAACAATACTTTTGACATTTAAAAATTATCGTGACATTCATTTTTTGCAATTTTATTTATCTATTACTTCCACATCCAGTGGAAGTATAGTAACGACAAAAAAATTTAAAAAATTTTTATTGTTCAAAAAGGCTTATAATGTCATGAAACGTCGAGATTTTAAGTTTGAGCAAAAAAAAAATTCTGTCTGTCGGTCTGTCTGTAACTTTTTTGTGCGCACGTTTACTCTGGAACCGTTCAAGATATTGACTTGAAACTTGGTACACATATGTACTTTAACGAGATCTGGAACTAGATTATATTTTCATCTTCTTCCGTCGAAGGGTTGGGGGGTAAATTGGGGTAAATTTGGGGTAAATAGCTAAATCAAGCAGGTAAGAGTCCAGAAAATTGGTATTTAGTATATACAAGAGAAGCTAAGGTCTCAAAAAAATTTTTGGCATTAGCCACCCCCATTACCACCCCCACCCCATTATTAAAAGGGATGAAAAAAATTGTGATTTAGTGTGTGTACAAGAACCAGAAACCTCAAAATATTTTTTTACTTCATCCATCCCCACTACCACCCCCCTATCACCACCCCCACCCCACTACCGATGTGGGGTATTGTTTTATAGGTTTTTGGGGAAGAGGATTTCAAATATTATATTATTAAAGTTTCATAAGCAATTATTTCCACATACAAAATTTTTTCGTTGTGAGTGACTTGGATAGAAAATCTGGATGTGGAAGTAGTGATTCTAGCGGTTTTTTTCTTAATATCAGTTAATTAACGAAAATCAGAACATGCCGAGACATAATAATTATTCAAACTCAGATATGAGGGATATGGTTAATAATTATTGTCCACTGACTTACAATGGACGTGCTGCGCAACGTGAGTTACGCAGCACGTCCCAAACAGATTACAACCTGATCGTAGACTATTTCAAAATCTGTTCAGAAATTTAAGCGAAAGTGGTTCATTTCGTCCTAAACGTGATAATTTAGGTCAACTGAAAATTATTACGCCTGACCAAGAAGAAGAAATATTAGTTCGCATTGCAGATGATCCACAAGTTGGTACAAGACGATTAAGTGCTACAGGAATCAGTAAAACTTCCATTCTAAAAATATTGCATGCAGAAAAATACCATCCATTCCATTTTACGCCCGTTCAAAATTTATTGCCTGCCGATCTTCCACTAAGATATCAAGTGATATTCGGAACAGACAAAATATTGACCACTCATTCGTCAACAGAATATTATTTACGGATGAATCTGCATTTACCCGCCGAGGTATCTTCAATTTAAGAAATAACCATTTTTGGGAAGTTGAAAATCCGCATATAATGCGAGAACGACATTTTCAACATGAGTTCAAAATCAATGTTTGGTGTGGGATCATTGGGGACTGTTTTCTAGGACCACATAAATTGCCAAGAAATTTAAATGGTAACAATTATTTACATTTTTTACAAGATGATTTTATTGATATGTTGGATGCATTACCACTGAATTTGAGACAAAATATGTGGTTCATGCAGGATGGTGCTCCGCCACATTTTTCCAATCAAGTACGAATTTATTTAAACACCATTTTTCATGAGCGCTGGATTGGTCGTGTAGTCCGTTTCCTTGGCCAGCACGTAGTCCAGATTTTAATCCATTGGATTTCGGTATATGAGGCGCAATGAAAGATCTTGTTTACAAAAATCCTATAAATACCCACGCACAACTTTGGCAAGAAATCAATGCAGCAGTTGCCTTTTTTGATCCAATGGTATTATTTTTTAATATGAGGCGATCTTTTAGGAATCGTATAGATAAGTGTATCGAGGAGAATTGTGGACATATTGAACCAGCGTTACCACATTTGGTAGATTTTTATTTCTTTTTAGTAGAATTTTAAGGATTTTTTTAAAGTTTGGTAGGTAAAATTTGCTGGTAGATTTCTGATAATAATTATCAGAAATCTGCCAGCAAATTTTACCTACCAAACTTTACAAAAATCCTTAAAATTCTACTAAAAAGAAATAAAAATCTACCAAATGTGGTAACGCTGTATTGAACATTTACTCTGAAATAATAATATCTTTTGTTGAGTTTCCTTTCCCATTCTGTTTTTTATTCGTTAAACCCTTGTTTAAACCATAATTTTGTTTAATTAAATTTTCTCTTCATTGTTTTTCAAATAAAATTAATTAACCTGATAATTCGTGCTTTAATTCTACGTAATAGTGTCAACATTACAATTTTTAAATGTCAAAAGTATTGTTGGCATCGGCGCCTACCACGTTAATATTTTTTATAATGATTTATGAGGGTGAATGTTAAAATGCGATTCTCTTGAAAACGGTCAATTTCTAAGAATAATGACAAGTATACTTTTTTCGCTAAAATGAGACAGGTTTAGGATTTTTTAATAAAAAAGGGGATAATGTTACGGGTAAAAAAGTTAAGAGTACATTTACATCTTAAACAATGCTTATGTGGCGCCCTCTAGGATCTACACAAAAAATGGGAGCAGATTTGAATTTTTCATCTCAAAAAACCCCCGTTCACCAATTTTCACAACAATACTTGAAAAACAAAAAATTATATGAGAAAATTAAAAATATAATATTGACTTTAACACCCTGTATCTCTGTTAATATCAACGTTCGCACTGTAAGTTTAGTTAAAACGTAATATTTTAATGTTAAAAACCCACTGTTGCTCTATGGACCGTTACTTACGGACCATCATGTATATTTCATAAAATGAAATAATATTCTTCTAATATTAAATTACTAAGGTGTTATCCCTTAACTGGAGTTGATTTTGATTCGTTTTAGTCACCTTGTTTCGTATTTTTTAGTATTTGAAGCGGTGAATACGATTCTACCACTTGAATAGGGTAGTTTATTGGTTGTTTTCGAGGTTACTAAATAACTCGCTACTTGTTCTTTATTAAAAAAACGTGTCGACTAAAACCATACAGATCTATTGTAATATTACGTACTGTAAATATTTTTCATATTCATATAGAGGTAGTTTTTAGTAATAAGGATACTCACGTCAATTCAAGTGGATGTATGTCCCTTTTACTAGTAGAAAATAATTTGGTACATTACAAGTGCCGTGGCATTTTTTATTTAGTATGTGAATAAAATTGCACCCCCGAATAGGGTAGTTTCCAGGGTCACTAACTAAAGCACTTTTTTGTAATAATACTTGCTGTGAATATTCATTCATTCATATTCATTATAGCGGTTATTTTAGAAAATGGAGATGGTGAGGTCAGGATCAGTTGAAGGTCTGGCTCAACTAGTATTAAAAAATCATTTTGTACATTTTTAATCACCTTGGTACCTATTTTTTTAATATTAGGTTCTGTGTATGGCGTCCCACTCTCTGAATAGAGTGTGAATAGGGGTAGTTTTTACCTTTTGTTATCTCTATTGAATGAATACCTAATAGTTATCATAAAATAAATATAATTTTCACATTTAGTATAAGCTTTTATCCAAAGCAATTTTAGGGGTTGTTTTTATGTTTTTAGAGGTGAAATAGAATTTCCCCAGCCTTTTGATACCACGAAGACGTGTTTTTATTAATTTTGAGCCTTTTCCAACCCTTTTCTCTGGTTTTTATGCATTCCGCGATGGGGGCCAAAAATCAGCTTTTTTTAACATTGTCTTTCCTTCCGGATTCAATTTCGAGTTCTCCAATTCATTCGGAATCGCAAAATTTGAGAGAAAAGCATTAACAAGCAATATTTGCAAAAATTACAGAAAACATGAAAATACCCAACAAACACCGAAGATCGGCCCATCACTGGGCCAGAAGTTTCATTTCTGGCACAGTGATGGTCCGCTAAAGGGCCAACCTTTTGTGTTTGTAGGGTAAGTACTTTATTATTTCTCGCTCAATATCTCGCTCGCCATTAGAGATATGAATAAATTTTAACAGGGTAAAGTTGACTACACACTTATTAAGCGTGTAAAAAATGTCGGCGTCTTTGGTGGTGCGGTGCGGTGTGTTTGATGGTCAAAGGTGCCCACATTTCTTGAGTGTTTAGTAGACCTGAAGAGAACTATATTCTTTCAATGTTTTCCTTTGTTAAGTCAAACGAAAAGTTCTTTTCGTAGGATATATTTTTTACAAATAATATAAAAACCCGAACACGTCGAACAAAAGTTGAAAAGTGCATTGTAAAAGTGCATTGTGTGTTTGTATGTGTGTTTGTTAGTTTAGGTTAAATCTTGCAAGCTGAATTTCGACTAGTTCTAGTTAAGCTAGAGCTTTGAAATTTGGCACACGTGTATATGTCCGGTGACAATGCAACATAGTATAGCCATTATCGGTCTAAATCCAATATGGCGGATGTCCCAAGATGGCGGATCGGCTTTTTAGTCACAACCCCCTTGATATGGATACCAAATGAAAGGGTTTGACGAGTAAAATACGATAAACAATGTGACGTCATTCTAAATCCAATATGGCGGACGTCCCAAGATGTCGGATCGGATTTTTAGTCACAACCCCCTTGATATGGGTATCAAATAAAGGGTTTGATGAGTAAAATACGATAAACAATGTGACGTCATTCTAAATCTAATATGGCGGACGTCCCAAGCTGGCGGATCGGCTTTTTAGTCACAACCCTCTTGATATGGGTATCGAATGAAAGAGTTTTGACGAGTAAAACACGATAAACAATGTGACGTCATTCTAAATCCAATATGGCGGACGTCCCAAGATGGCGGATCGGCTTTTTAGTCACAATCCCCTTGATATGGGTATCAAATGATAGAGTTTGATGAGTAAAATACGATAAAGTGTGTGACGTCATTTTAAATTCAATATGGCGGACGTGGGAGAGGTGGGAAGAAGTGGGGAAGGGGTGGGAAGAGGTGGGGGAGGGGTGAGAAGAGGTGGAAAAGGGGCGGGGAGAGGTGGGGAAGGGGTGGAAAGAGATAGGGAAGGCATGGGACGATGTGGGGAAGGGGTGGAACGAGGTGGGAAGAGGTGAGGAAGAGGTGGGGAAGGGGTGGGAATAGGGTGGATAGAGGTGGGGAGAGATGGAAAAGGGGTGGGAAGAGGTGGGAAGAAGTGGGAAGTAGTGTTAGAGTGTGAGTGTGAGAAGGCGGGAGAGGGAAAAAGTAAAAATATATATTTTTTTATAATTTATACACCTGGAAACCAAAAGCTTTGGGGGCGGTCAATTGAGCAAAGTAACTATACAATAGCGCTATATGACCGCCCCCAAAGCTTTTGGTTTCCAGATGTATACATTTTTAAAAAATTATTTTTACTTTTTAGTAGTTTTTTCAAATAAAAGTTTTTTCTTAAAAATATTTTTTTTATAATTTTATTCGCTATATTAAATCATTCTTTATTTATTTGTCAGTGTCAGTGTCATATTTTCGAAATGCCGAAATTAACTGAACATGAAAAAATTCTAATTCTCTCTAAAACTGAAGAGGGGTGGTCTATCAGAGCAGTTGATAATCATTATTACTTAAATAAAAGTACCGTTATGAATGTGAAGAAAAGGTGGGAGGAGGAAGGTATCATAAAGAGAAAAGACGGTTCTGGCCGACCGAGAAGTTCAAATCTCGATCAAGATGAAGCGCTCCTTGGCTATTTGAGGGAAAATCCGTTTCAAACAGCAGCAGACGCTGTGTCCATGACGAATTTTCCAGCATCGAGGTCAACAGCTAGCTAAAGGATTGGAAAATCGGAATTAAAAAACTGTGTAAGTGTCAAGAAAACCATATTAACAGAAGCACATAAGCAAGCCCGCATTCTGTTTTGTTTAAATTATGTCTATCGTCCGTTGGAGTTTTGAAACAATGTTGTGTTTACCGATGAAAAAGTTTTTCAGTCTTGTAACGACGGACATATTCGGGTGTACCGTCCTGCAAACACCAGGTTTCACGAACGCTACGTGTCTCCGCGGAACAGGTCCGGGCGATTTGCTGTGAATGTTTGGGCATGGATAAGCGTGTATGGCCCTGGTGTAGCGTGGCGTATCATGGGTAATGGTAGATTTAATGGACAGGTTTATAGGGATATTTTGGAAAACGTTATGCTTCCTTCTGCGAAGCAATTATATCCAAACAACACATTCAATTTCGACATTTCATGACATTCTAAAGCTATTTGAACAATAAAAATTTTCATTTTTTTTTGTCAATATATTTCCACTGCAGAACAGCCGTGCAGAACAGCCATGCAGAAAACCGCTTTTTAATGTTTTGAGCTTTCATAATCTGGCCTTATCTCGGACACAATTTTCAAAAAAAAATCATTAACATTTTTCCATATACCTTACTTATGACATTTCACAATCAATGTCACTTTTTTATAACCTATATGATAATAAAAAATCTAAATTCCAAAAAGACTAATTCACATCACTTAATATTAGTAAAACTGAATTACTTAATTTTTCAAGTGTACCTACGGGATTTTATTTCACAGAAGTGTACCATGCGACTAACTTTTTCATTAAAGTTAGAAGGGCGGAGCATCGGAGCAAAGTGGGGTTCAAAGTTCACAGAAATCTTTTTCTTTGACTTTTTTTTTGTGGTTGTTAGTTTTTAGATTACAGACAATGCATTATATGTCAAGAGGGCAGTGTTGAGACATTAGAAAATGTAACGAGTGAGGCTTTTGATTCTTTAAAAGAGGCGTCTAATACAAAAACAGATTTTTATTCAGTAATATTGGGCACAGAATAAACAGTTATTTTTTACTACCGGGGGTCATATAAGACTGAATTACTATCTTTACGAACAAAACCAAAAATGTTTATTTACACTATATCAGTATAAATATGCGCTTTTTTGCGACAAGCAGGTATATTCAAAGGGAAATAGGAAATTCATCCCAGTAACTCTTTTAATGCATAAGCGCAAATTTTAAAACAGATACAAGATTATTTATTAGATAAAATTCATGATACCTGTGTAGATATGATAGCTCATGAATTGAAATTTAATAACCATTGCATGACCAATTTTGCCAATTTAATTTTTTATGTCAGTCAAACTTTTGCACAGAGGAATGTTTAAACATTATACAGGGTTACTAGCAACTAGATGTATTCCTGTCAAGGACCTAATTTGCAATCATTTCAACTCACATATGTTATTTCAATTTTTCACATTTTATTGCATATTGAAAATTAAATTTAACAATTAGCACTAATTCAGTGGCACTGATTTTAATTTTCGTACTTAGATAACTCTTTAACAACGCATTACTAATAGTAAAATGTCAAAAAATGCAACAAAAAATTTTAAAAAAAAATCAATTTTTTTATTTCTATTACAATGACGGCGATTTATTACAAAAATTCATTAATAAATTAGTCGTAGTCGTTTTGTTGTCGTTTTGTTGTCATTTTGTTAGCTTTCCAACGAGGTAAAATTTTATGAAAAAAAAAAAGTTCGATAACACGTGAGCAGGTAAGAGCGCGATCATTGTTTCGAAGGAGCTTATTGTTGACAATTACATAAAATAATAGTCTTAGGTTGATAACTAATTCATTTATTAGTACAAATCTTGTTCAAAATGCGGCGACGCCGTCGAAATTGAATGAAGTAAAGAAATATTTTGAGGCCTTTGGTCCTTGTACACACACTAAATCACGATTTTACATTGATTTCACCTCCTTTAATTGGGTGGGGGAGCTAATGGGGGTGGCTATGCCAAAATTTTTTGAGACCCTAGCTTCTCTAATATACACTACCTTTTTTTGTAGACTTGTGTTATTAAATGGCATTTTCATCAATGGCGGATTTATACTTTTGCCGCCTAGGTTCTATCGGAAACTTGCAGCCCTCCCACCTCCTTCCCACTCTGCTCCTTGCCTCAGCAGTAAAAAATGACATTCCCTCTACACTTCACCTCCCCTTTTAAAGGGTCAATTCCCTCCTCGCTCACTCCCTTTTATACTTTCTCCCCATAGGTTTGTCAATAGCACAAAGCACAAAATCATTAGCAACAGTGGTTTTGGATAAAAACCAGATCGATATATAATTTGTTTATTCTATCATATGAGAACGAGAACAAAATAAAATTTGAAATAAACTTTGGTATGCATTTAAAATGTTATTCATTTAGACATAGGCCAAATGGGCCCAGGCCAGATAGGCTTATCAGCAATCAGCAAAACAACTCCTACTAATTTAAGGTCTATAACAGATATCGAGAAAATTCTATGCACAGGGTGGTCGCGCGAACGTTAGAACCTCATTTAACTTCGTTATTTTTAGAGTTAGTAAAAAGATACAAAAATAAAAGTTATCTATAGAAAATCACATGTATTTTCCAAAAATTATTTCAGAATAGCAATTGAAAGTCGCATTTCGGAGATATGAACTTTACTTTGTTTTTTTTTTTAAATGGAACACTCCATATATATTTACATCATTTGAAAGATCATAAAAAAACTTTTTAATTATATATCATACATGGTATTTACCTTAAAAAAAATTTGTCTAATTTACTATAAATTTACAATTTATCAGATTAGCCATGGAAAACAAAAGTATGTAAATTAAAATAAACAATATGTTAGTTCTTTCAAAATACCTGATAGTATCTCATTTCACTTTATTTTAAATAGTACGGAGAATTTTAATAATAATTGATATATATTTTTCGGACAACCATGACTTAATATAAGAAATTATAAAATTTAATATCTACCATAGTTTTTAAGAAAAATGTGTCATACATCATTAAAAAGGTTTTTCTATGGTCTTTCAAATGATGTAAAAATATATGGGGTGTTCCATTTAAAAAAACCAAAGTAAAGCTCACATCTCCGAAATTCGACATTTAATTGTTTTTCTGAAATAATTTTTGGAAAATACAGGTGATTTTTCATAACTTTTATTTTTGAACATTTTTACGTAACTCCAAAAATAACGAAGTTAAATGAGGTTCTAACGTTCGCGCGACTACCCTGTACAGTCGACTATAATAAGGAACTCTAGTCTTGTTAAAATAAAAAACACATTTTCAAATAAATTAAAAATGTTCTGATGGTACATATTAATAATAATATTTTTTTGTTTTTATGTGCCTTTGGTATTTTTTAAAAAATTTGCCGCCCCTGGATTTTGACGCCCTGGGTTATAGCCACTATAGCCCCCCCCACCCCCCCTAAATCCACCACTGATTTTCATTAAGTTGACAGAAATTTTCACAGCTGCCAAAAGTGAAAATTTTATTTTAATATTGTGATGTGTTGCAACCCCTTCAATTAATTCAGATGTATTTGGACCTACTCGAGAAAGAACCTACCAGTAGTAGTTCTAGAGTGAATGACATCTGGAATTATCTAGAGAATGGTGGCGTCACCACAGAAAAATTGATATCTGTCATTTTTAGGTATAAAAGACCGCATTCTAGGCGGGTAGTTCAGAAAGTATAGAAAGCAGAAGTCTTGGATTTGACAAGTGAGGTTAAGACTCGAAAGTGAAAACAAAGTGATAAACATTGTTATTTTTAGTCAGTAAAGTTCATTCAAGTTAATAATCAGTATTGTGAAGTATCCAGTAAACTATTTAATAAAGTGTGTTAGTGGTTATCTCTTGTTATAATTTTTGGAACCCACGGAATTTGCAAGGGTGGTTTCCTAGGGGTGGAAACACGTTACAATATCAATTATGGAACTAAAAACACTTTATGAAAACTCATAATGTTTTCAAAATTACTAGACACTTGTAAATTTTTAAATTTGACAGCGATTTTAGCAGCTGCCAAGATTAAAAAGAAGGAAATGAAAAATCTACTTTGGGAGATCGATTATGTATTTGCGAGTATATTTGTAAAATAAACATTTAAAACTAAAATTATGCGATTCTTTATATATTTGTAACCTGTAGACTGATTTTAATTGAAAAATAAGATATTTCATAGTAAAAATTCAATTTCGAGTCAAAATTATAAAAAATTATAGCTAAAAATCAAAAATCCACATTTAAAAAAAAAAAAAAGCTTCTGTTAACTTTAACTTGACGACCTTTAGAGAGATTTGGGTGGCCAGGGATTAGTTCAGAGTCATTGCTTCACCTTTTTTGAGATGTACTACTCATCTGAGTGGTTCCATAATTTTTTTTAACAAAGATACTGCTGTGCAGCCTCTATATTGAGAATCACCCCCTAGAGGGGGTACTTCAGAGTTATTTTTGCACCGTCTTTTAAAGTTTTCTGTTCAACAGAGCAGTTTCATAATTTTTTGGGAACAAAGATACCGCCGTGCAGCCGTGAAAGCGAGTTTCACCCCCCGCAAGGGGTGGAAAAGTGTGGAAGGGTGTCTAAATGTAAGTCAGATCCTTCGACTGAGAATTTTTACCGAGCTGAGAGATACAAATATTTTTTTATAAAAATATAGTTGTTAAATGTATACGAGTGCTTTTCACCCTCATAGAGGATAAAAAAGAAGTTAGAAGGATGTGTTTATGGGACCCGTGCCCATTGAGACTTTTGATCTACTAGTTCAGTAGAACAACATATAAATTGGAGAAACTTAACGGAAACCGGATTTCCATAAGAAGTGTGAGTGGTCCTTTTAAAATCTCTGAAGATAATACTTAATTATGGTTAAATAGTTCGGTGATATTAGGAAAATGTTTCGGAAAGTTTTGGGACTAGCCAAAAATTAGTCTACCCCTACAGAATTTCCTCAGGAATCCGAAAAAAATAGTGTTGACCACACAAAACGGCTGCTTTAATTGTTATTTAACTTTTTTTAAACAAAATGAATTTTGCAACTTACTTTTTTGCTTATATCATCGCTTCTAAAGGTCGTAGAAAAACGTTCGTCAATTTCTTCGTCATGAACTCCCCTATAAGGTAGGTATACGCAAAGAACAAATCTTTGATTGTTAATAACATTTTATGGCAAAAAACTGAAAATATTGAATTTTTCGATCCTCGAACTTTGAAGTACTGTAGAAACAAATATAAAATCTGCATGTTAATGATATTATGAGAAACAGTACATATTTTTACCCTTAATGAAATGCACTTTGTCCTGTTGCAAAATATTAATTAAACAAAGAATTGTGCTACGATGCTTTGGAGTCGAGATATGAAAAGTTCACGTTTTTTGCGATTACGGCGAAATTTGAAAATATTTTTACTTGAAAATTTAACTGAATATTTCACAGAGTGTGTGTTATCACTTATAAAAAGTGCTATATATATATATATATATATATATATATATATATATATATATATATACATATCCTTTTTTGTTCTTTGGTACGTAGAAAGAATACAAGATGAGCTACTCTCGGCAAAAAAAAATAGATTCCATAATAGTATACCAAGTGTTTTATTTTTCACGTTACATTTGGTCAAATTCAAACCTCAAAAACTTTTTAATTTCAAATGGAACACCCTGTGTTTTTTTACATCAAATTATGTTAAATTAATTCCCTTTTTTTCTAGTATAAGCATTGTAGGTTACAACTTTTCGAAAAGTTACAACTTTTCGAAATATTGGCGATTTTCTTAAATGTTCAAAAATTTTTAATAAAAATTGCCATCAACTTACCAATGATTAGAAACAATCATTAATGTCAGTAATTCTTTTATGTTAAAAAACGCCAGCATGTTTAAATTACATCCACGAAAACTTTTAGGTTTGTTTATTATTTATGGAGAATGTGATAAAGTAATATCAAGAACATGTAACACATTTGCCACTCGATACCCACAAGAACAGAAACCATCCACCATACACTGTACAACGCATATTGCATAATTTTAGAATATTTGGCACTATCAAATGGCACGTGCCAAATTTTATTATGGCAATCGATGTAGAATTAAATTTGAGGTGGACTTATATCAGCATGTCCTATATCTAACACATGTACTTTTTGAATTATTCGCAAGTTTTTGTTGAAAATTATAATTTATCCAAAAAAACGCAGAAGCCTATGAAACAATTGAAACAATAAAGTGGGTATCGAGTAGCAAATGTGTTACATGTTCTTGGTATTACTTTATCACATTCTCCATAAATAATAAACAAACCTAAAAGTCTTCGTAATTTAAACGTGCTGGCGTTTTTTAACATAAAAGAATGACTGACATTAATCATTGTTTCTAATCATGGGTAAGTTGATGGCAATTTTTATTAAAAATTTTTGGACATTTAAGAAAATCGCCAGTATTTCGAAAAGTTGTAATTTTAACCCCTTTAACCCTATGCTTATACTAGAAAAAAGGGAGTTTAATTCAACATAATTTGATGTAAAAAAATACAGGGTGTTCCATTTGAAATAAAAAAGTTTTTGAGGTTTGAATTTGACAAAATGTAACGTGAAAAATAAAATACTTGGTATACTATTATGGAATCTATTTTTTTCTGTAGAGAGTAGCTCATCTTGTGTTCTTTCTACGTACCAAAGAACAAATAAAGATCTCCTACACGAAGAGAGTTATAACGGTTCTTGCAAACCGTTGCACCTGTCAAATTTTATATAAAATTTCAAATGTCTCCAAAACTGTTCGGTTTAGGTATAGGGTGTGCTACATGTTTTGACTCAGAATTTTATGATAATTTCGAACAGTCGAAAATATATAGGGTGTCCTATTTAAAATAAGCAGGTTGGTATCGACGCCGCCATTTTGAAATTATTATTTTCGGACTCGCAATGGTCGACTATGGTAGGGTACCAAATTTCAAATTGTTATCTCATCTGCAAGTGGGAAATATTCTAATGGCCGCCTTAAAAGAATCACCCTGTATAGGGTGTTTCAGCTAAAAGTCCCCGGGTCATTATCTCGTAAAATAATAAAGATACTTAAAATTTGTAAATCGCGGATAATTGATACCAAAAAAGGTCTGAAATAACTGCAGTTAGAATTGTTCCTTCGCAGTGCACAGAGATGGCGCTGCGGTGAGAAATTATTTTTCGATGGCTGGACCCTTGAAACATTATTCATACGATTAACGAATAAATTGTGAATAATTTTGACCATGTAAAAAATTTTGTAAATATCAGCCGTTTTGGAGCTACATGAATTTTTTTCTTCATTTTTTTGTCTCTGTAAATTTTGAAAACTTCTGTAACTTTTCTGTTTATCATTTTAGAATACCAGTTATTTAGAACTTGTATCTTATTATATACCATACTTCTTATATTATTACATAATGACCCGGGGACTCTTAGCTGAAACACCCTGTATATATATGGGCCATGGAAAAAAAATCGAAAAAATTGCATCTTTGGCGCTCGCGCTAGCGCTAGACGCCAGATCCCCCCCACTCCCCTTCACTGCGAGCGGCGTGCTTGGACACTTTTACCGCGGCAGCAGCTTTATTTCTCTTTTTCTTGGCTTCAGGAGTGGCTAATGAACGTGTTTTTTTTTAACTCAATTTATTTGATAATAGATTAATGAGTGAATAGTTTTTCCTCTTATTGGAGATAAAAAAAGGTATACATTTTTCATTTAAAAATTAATTTATTGAATATACAAAATAAAGTATATTTTTCTCTCCTCATTTTTTTTTTAGGTTGATTTCCTGTGTCGGACTCGCTATCCGTTTCGTCTCGCACTTCTGCGTACAGACAATTATTTTCATCATCGTCATTATTTAGATCAATATTTCCAATAACTTCCTCATTTTCTTGCATTTCATTTAATTCAAACTGACAGATATCAATATTGATTTAATTTTTTTTAAACAGCGAAATAAACATCTAATTCATAACATAACAATAATACGTGATTGCTTAAATTATAGGATGTTTGTAAAAATTATAAGCTGTTTGATTATAAACTACTGAAAATTCAATTTTTTCAGTTTTTTGCCATAAAATGTTATTAACAATCAAAGCTTCGTTCTATACGTATACCTACCTTATAGAGGAGCTCATGACGAAGAAATTGACGAATCTAATATTTTTCTACGACCTTTAAAAGCGAAGATATAAGCAAAAACTAAGTTGCAAAATTCATTTTGTTTAAAAAAAGTTAAATAACAATTAAAGCCGCCGTTTTGAGTGGTCAACACTATTTTTTCGGATTCCTGAGGAAATTCTGTAGGGGTAGACTAATTTTTGGCTAGTCCCAAAACTTTCCGAAAAACCGTTATTTTTGAAGCTAAAATCACCGGATTATAAAAACACTTGAATTTCCACAACCGATTAAAATGCTTCGAAATATGCATTTGTGCGCAGTCCTTTGTGAAAACACCGTATTGTTCAGAAAAAAAAGTAGCACAGAACACAGAATCGAGTAGAAAATTAACAATTACCACTCATGGCGATAGCCTTATTGAACAACCCTCTAGATGTGGGACTGACCATATGTAAACCCACACTCGTAGCTCCTGCGCCATAACCCATCAGACAAATATTATCCGGATTTCCTCCAAATAACTCTATATTCTTTTTCACCCACTGCATGGCCGCTTGTTGATCTAGAAGTCCATAGTTGCCCGGAGCTTCCCCGTCCATCGTAGTCAAAAAACCAAAGATGTTTAGGCGCCAAGACACCGTTACAACTATCACCCTTTGTCGGTATACAAGAGTGTGGGGATTCCATATCGCGGGAGTGCCCACAGAAAAACTTCCTGGGTGAAACCATATTATTGTAGCGAATCCTGGCTTAGGCCCATTACCTGCAACATAAATGCAATTCCGTTTAGCAGCCCTGTCAAAAAATCCTATTTCAAACTTATAGATAATTATACATTTTTTATGGGTAATCATAAGAGGTTTATAAGGTTTTATACAGTACATTAATTTTGCCATATTGAAATTATATTGGGATGAATAAGTATCTAAAGGAGTCTTAATTGAGTTGGAATACCCATGTTGTTACTGGTATGTTTCCATGAGTGTTAATAATAAAAACAGTTTTAATATGGTATTACAACTTTTAATTTGATAAGTTCTCATGGGATCTGAATAGTGTTGAAACTGAAAAGGTTTCATCAGTAAAATCAAATACGAGTTCTGTAATTTTTTATAAGAAACAATTAGTATATGGTTTTTGTAAGATCTGAGAGGTTGTTATCAGTTTTAGTTTATATAATAATTTAATGAGGATTTATAAGGATACGTATTAAAAAGTATTAACAAGGAATTACATCGAATCATTTTGTGACTTTTTTTGGGATCTGAAGAGTAATGAAATTGAAAAGGTATACTAAGCAGTTCCTAGTAGACATTTTATACATTTTTATAAGGATATATTTGTACTTATTTTTATAAGACTTCATGGGTACATATCAGTTTAGTTTATATAAGAATTGTGAGGTGACAGTTTTAGTGACTGGACCTCGATCGGCGAAGTTAAGCACGGCCGGGCAGTCCATCACTTGAATTGGTGACCGTATCTCATCTCACCATCCTGGTTAAGTGGTAGAATAGCATTAGCTAAACTTCGCCAGGACGTTAATATAAATAAGGCATTGAAAAAAATAATGGAAACGTGTAAGGATGCATGTTAAAAAGTATGAATAAGGTATTATCGAATACTTTTCTGTTTTTTTTGGAATCTGAAGAGTAATGAAATTGAAAAGATATACCAAGGAGTTCCTAGTAGGCATTTTATACACTTTTATAAGGATATATTTGTACTTATTTTTATAAGACTTTATAGGTTCATATCAGTTTAGTTTATATAAGAATTTAATAAGGATTTACAACTATTAATTTGATAAGTGTTCATGGGGTTCCAATAGTGTTAAAACTAATAATGTTTCATCAGGAAACTAGGGATGAATTTTATAACATTTAATAAGAAATAATTAGTACATGGTTTTTATAAGATTTGAAGGGTTATTATTAGGTTATTTTTATATAAAAGTTCTATAAGGATTTCTCAGTGCACCCATTGAAAAGTATTATAAACAACTATTAATTTGAAAAGGGATTTCAATAGTAGTCAACCTAAAAAAGTTACAATACTTACTAAACTAAACTTACTAATACGCTAGATTTCATATAATTTACATTAAAATCCATTGTAAGTATATACACATTGTATTTTAGAAAACCCTCTTATTCCCATAAAAGCATACAAGTCTTACAATAGTCCTCAAGCGAGGAATGTACCGTTAAAAACTCACAAAATCTATAAAATTTTCGTGTTTCAAACGCCATAAAAACTTATAAATACTTATAGACCTCGTACTGAGAATTTACATTAATATCTTTCTCATATAAAAACCTATAAAACTTCGCAATTTAATTACCATAAATACTTATAAATATACTGATAAACTTCATTCAGGGAATTTACTTTAAAACCCCATTGCATATCCTCATAGAATTTTATAAAAACTTCGTGGTTTATTATTAAGACGTGTAAGTGTTGATAGACTTCAGGCAAGGAATTTACATTCAAAACACATTTCAAATACTTCAAAACTTAGACACATCTGAACCTATAAAATCTTCGTATTTCTAACACCATATAAGAACTTACAAATACTGATAGGCCTCGTATGGAGAATTATTTTCATTAAAAATACTTTTCAAATACGTATAAAATATCTATAACACTTCATATTTCAATTACCGTGAAAACGTATAACTACTGATAGACTCCATATAGGGAATTTACATTAAAAACCCATTGTAGGCAGCAAATTCTATTGTATTAATATATGCAAATGATGATAGACCTCAGGCAACGAATTTACATTGAAAACACATCTCAAATAGCCACATCAAACCACATTCATTATAAAAAACGTTGTATTTCAAATACTATAAAAACTTAAATATACTAATACATATAACTACTGATAGACTCCATATAGGTAATTTACATTAAAAATCCATTGTACGCAGCAAATATTATAAAAACTTCGCATTTCCTATTAATATATGCAAATGCTGATAGACCTCAGGCAAGGAATTTACATTAAAAACACATCTCAAATAGCCACATCAAACCACATTCAGAACTTATAAAAAAACTTTGTATTTCAAATACTATAAAAACTTACGTATAATAATAGGTTTCATACGAGGAATGTACATTTAAAAGACACACACACATAATTAAAACATAAAAGTTTAGTGTTACATACCACGGCCTCCAGTAGAGGGAGCTGTTATACATGTCGCTAATTCATATCTAATCTAATGCAACCTAAGAAACTAGTGTGGGCTTGTTAAATACAAACTAAAGCAGTCTCTTTTACTGCTAACTTATTAACTGCGTTTAGGCTAGAACGCTAGAGGAAACAAGGACTTTTGCAGTATTTAGTGTTTACCACTATATTACTATTGATATTTGAAATATTAATAGTAAGTAAATAACATTTACTTACCTATGTAAGTTTATGGGATTTGGCATTAAAATACACAACCAAAATCTGTAAAACAACCTATCAATACTAATAGAATTTCTATGGGAAATTTACATTTAGAACACTATACAAACCTATAAAAACCTATAGAAACTTTTAATTACATGTACTTTAAAAACTCATCAATACTAATAGATATCATATGGGAATTTACATTCAAAAGACTAGAAAAACCTATAAAAACTTTTAATTACATATACTATAAAAACTTATCAATACTTGTAGACACCATATGAGAATTTACAATTAAAACACATTTCAAATACACACATCAAAAATTATAAAAACTTACATTTTTTTTTATAAGGTTTTATAAGGATTTTTTGACAGGGATCACCTGTGACAAGCACGAATGTTTTCACTAATAGCAATGACTAACTAGTGGAAGCATTATACTCTTCGCCGATTTACTGAGCTTTTTTATACAGGGTGTTTCATGAGGAACTGTACATATTTCTAGGGGCGGGAGAGGACCACTTGGGTATTCAGGAACGGCCCTTGAAATTTTCCTGTCGCTCTTAATTTCTGAGATACAGGGTGATAAAATGATTTTGGTCTAAATTTATTTTGGCCAGAACGTCCCTACTATTGATCGGATTTTGTTTAAATTTTAGACACTTTATACACTTATCAGTTGATTGCTTGCTATTATATATATTTTTTTAAATTCCAGGGCCGAACTTTTTTAATTTGATTTTTCCGATTCCTGTAAAAAAGATTACACTGTATACATTTTTTTAACATTCAGTTGCCAATTATAAAAGCCCATACATCACTAAACAAAACCATGTCGCACCTTTATTGATTTTTTTACAAGCGATTGAATTTGGCAAAATGGGGAATTTGAAGAAAAACAGCTTCATTTGCTTACATTAATTGTCCAAATAAATAAAAATGGTCAATTTAAACTCGGTAAATAATGTTCAATATGGACAAAAAGTATTTTTTTATTCCAAAGAAAGTGTAGCGTATAAATAAATAGTACATTTTATAATAGGAATCATTAAACAGTTTTCTTTTTATTATAATTATAGTAGACAGTTCTGTTTGTTGTCATAAACATTAGAACTAGTGTACTTTTAATGGTTAACTTAGTCTGCAAGTAATCATGCCTTATAATTTTACAAATGAGGAATATGCCGATATTATGTATGTTTATAGATTATGTGACGGTAATGGTAGAGAAGCCACAGAGAAATACAATTTTCGTTTTCCTAACAGAAGAACACCAAATCATCAGACATTTTCAACTGTGTACCGCTATGCACGGGAGTACGGCAGGTTTCCATCATCAAAAGTGGAACGAAATATTGTTCAAAACTTGAGGAGCAAGAAAATATTAATATTGTTCCAGAACACCCTGAATTAAGTACCCGATGAATCAGTCCTGTAGCTAGAAAATGCTTTAAGTGCGGGCACACAATTTATCAGGGAGGGCCCGTGGGCCAAAATTTTTTTATCCTTTTTTCCATTTACAGATAACCCCGTAAAAAAATAGCTACCTCATTATTTTTTGCGGTCGCCGTAGGTCGGGCGAAAATTATTCCAGGACGGGCTACGTCCGTCCTGGCCCCCTAGCTACAGGCCTGCGATGAATAAGTGCCCAATTAGGAGTTCCTCGTATGCGGGTTTGGATGACTCTAAAATAAAGAAAGATTCCATCCATATCATATTCAGCAAGAGCAAAGGCTTCAAACAGGATGACAATGTAAACAGGTTAGAATCTTGCCAGTGGATTATTGATCACAGACCGACTACATATCGAACATTATTCACAGACGAGGCCCAATTGACACAGGATGGCGTATTTAATTCAAGAAATTCGCATAACTGTGCCGAAAACCTCATGCTATAAGAGAAGCTCATTCTCAACATAAGTTCTCGGTAAATGTTTGATGTGATATGATTAACAGCAACCTAATTGGCCCACATATTTTTCCGGCAAGACTAACTACAGTGGTGTATCTAGATTTCTTACAAAATTTTACCTGCTTTAATGCAAGGTATTAATATAAGAGGACAATACTTCCAGCATGACGGAGCTCCTCCTCATTTTGGTATTGAGGTTAAAAGGCATTTGGATAAAGAGTATCCAAGCAGATGGATTGGACGTGGGAGACCTCATCCTTGGGGGCTGGATCACCAAGTTTCAACCCCGTCGATTATTTTCTATGGGGATATCTCAAAATTGAAGTCTACAGTGTTCCAATAAATAGTAGAGATCAGTTACTTCAGCGAATTCTCCACTGTAGTGATCAAATTAGAAACAATACAGCGCAAATTAGAAAATCTTTTGGCAATTTAAATAAACGCCAACAAAAATGTACGGAAGCTGGAGGTTCTCATTTTGAAAATTTGATCTAAGTATTTGTAATATTTTTAAATATACGCTTGTAAATATTTATTTGACCATTTTTATTTATTTGGACAATGTAAGCAGCAAATGAAACTGTTTTTCTTCAAAATCCCCATTTTGCCAAATCCAATTTCTTGTAAAAAATCAATAAAGGTGCGACAAAAAATCCAATTACATGGTTTTGTTTAGTGAGGTATGGGCTTTTATAATTGGCAACTGAATGTTAAAAAATATATATACAGCGTAATCTTTTTTTACAGGAATCTGAAAAATCAAATTAAAAAGTCCGGCCCCGGAATTTAAAAAAAATATATAATAGCAATCTATCAACTGATAAGTGTATAAAGTGTCTAAAATTTAAACAAAATCCGATCAATAGTAAGGACGTTCCGGCCAAAATAAATTTAGATCAAAATCATTTTATCACCCTGTATCTCAAAAATTAAGAGCGACAGGAAAATTTCAATGGCCGTTCCTGAATACCCAAGAGGTCTTCTACCGCTCCTGGAAATATGTACAGTTCCTCATGAAACACCCTGTATAATTCTTACACATTCTATAGGACACTCTTCGCAGTTTTCTTGTAAATAATGTTAGTTTTTGGACATTCTAAATTTTGTGATACCAACTTGTAAAAAAGAAATACAGTGTTTCCCTGGATGGAGTTGACAAGAGGAAAAACATCTCTATTATTGATTTTACAACGAAAAGGCATTCTTTATAAAAAATTCTGCTTGTCGAAAAAATGAATTTACCATATATAAATCTTAGATCAGATGTACCGGGTGTTAATAAATTAAGAAAACATCAAAATGCCTCAAGAGAGAAGTACCTTTATTTATTATTTTGGACAAAATGTTTATAAAACAAAGTTGTTTATAATCCAAAATAAAGCCTAAATACAAATTATGAAGTCCGTATTCTGACTTTTATGTTTTTTACGTTGAATTTATTAATATGAATAAGAATTCAAATTAAGAAACAGAGTGTGCTGTCGATAATATTGAACTGACAAACGTCATTGTGACATTGTGTAGAATATTATTATCTTCCATCTGCATTTATTAGTGTTCTGTTGATCATTTAAAAAATGTTTACCAAACAAGAAAGAAATTATTTGATCAAATGTTATGGGATTGAGGACGTCTCTTATCGATATGCAATTAACCTTTTCCACCAAAAGTTCCCTAACACAGCGGTATCGCGCCAATCATTGCGCAAACTTGTAAAAAAAAATCAATGAAATTGGATCTGTATTGGATGTCAAAAAACTCAAGAAAAAGTACAATGAAGACGATGCGGCAACACTTTTGGCAATAAATTCAATAACAGAAAATCAGAAAATATCTTTACGGAAACGCTCACAAAGACTGGAAGTAAGTAAAAGTCATTTACAGAGAATTTATATGGAAAACAAAGTTCGACCGTTTAAGCCAAGGTTCAGACATACCCTTGAAAATGGAGATGAAGAGAAGCGATTGGATTTTTATTTATGGGTCGGTGAGAAATTACCTCGTAGATAGAAGTTTTCACAGAAAGTTTTTTTTTTACTGACGAAGCAACATTTTGTACCAATGGCCACGTTTCATCACAAAACAGTCGTTATTGGGTTTTTGAAAATCCAAACAATGTCATTCACAAACGAAGTCAACGTTATAAAAAAGTGAATGTATGGTGTGGGATTTTTTATGATCGAATCGTTGGTCCATATTTCTTAGAAGAAAATTTAAATCAGTATGTTTATTTGGACCTTTTGGAAAACTTTGTATTGCCATTTATAAACACTCTGCAACTGGAAGGTAAGGAGTAACATTTTTTGGCAGCAAGACGGTTGCCCAGTTGATCAGTTTTGGTACGGCAGTGGTTGACAGATCACTTCGGAGCCAGATGAATGGAAAGATATGTTCCAATTAATTTTTCTGCAAGATCACCAGATCTTACACCAATGGATTTTTTTCTGTGGGGTGTATTAAAACAGAAAGTTTATGCAGATGACCTGCCGCATGATCGAGAAACACTAAAAGCACGAATACAAGACGCAGTGAATGAAGTAAATGTACCCTCAACCATTCGTAAGGTCTATGGTGATTTTATTAAAAGGATGGAGAAATGTGTTGAGGTTGGAGGAGGCTATGTAGAATAAACTGTTTTTCCACAATCGTTGAAGTTAATATTATTATCTTATGTTAATGTTTGAAAAAAAATGTAAGTTGACATAAATGTAAAAATCAAAATTTAGACTTCATAATTTGTATTTAGGCTTTATTTTGGATTATAAACAACTTTGTTTTATAAATATTTTGTCTAAAATAATAAATAAAGGTACTTCTCTTTTGGGGCATTTTGATATTTTCTTAATTTATTAACACCCAGTACATCTGATCTAAGATTTTTAGATGGTAAATTCATTTTTTCGATAAGTAAAATTTTTTATAAAGAATGACTTTTCGTCGTAAAATCAATAATAGAGATGTCTTTACTCTTGTCAACTCCATCCAGGGAAACACTGTATATGAAAAAAAATGAAAAAAAAAACATCCTGTCCGGGGTTCGAACACAAGACCTTTGGATTGCCAAACAAAGCTTAAGCCATTGGACTACCAGACATCACTACGAAAATTGAATGTCTGTAGTATATATCATTGGAGTATTATATTTCAACGAATTAGATATATTATTATGAAATATGTACATTAGTAAAATGTATAAACAAAAAAAAAATATAGAGAATAAAATTTCGCAAGATTTCTATTTAAGTACAAATGATAAAAATTAAGAAAACATATTTTTTTAAATTTAAATGATTAATAACTTTTTTATTTACTGATTGATTTTTTTTCAAAAACAATAGGGTTCTTCCTCTAGCTAACGCTAACTTACTTTCCAAATTTCAATACAATCGGACTTTTCTTTCTTAAGTTATCGTGCTCACAAGAAACGTGACGGACAGACGGACATTTTGAAAGTTGTTCAGAAGTCATTCACTAACATAATGGAATGAATTTTTTTCTCTACGAGCGATATTTACTGATTTAGAAATTTGCCGATCAAATACAATATACTCTTCGTTTTTGCGAAGAGTAACATAATATAATATAAACGAGGAGAAGTTGCAATCCGACGTAGCCGACTGCCAATACCTATTTGATTCCTATTTTGCACGGAGACGGTACCATTCAGTTTTAAAGGGTGCCACTAATCAGTCTATATAATCTTATATAGTCTATATAATTTTAAAAAATTTTTATTGTCCAAATAGGCTTAAAATGTCATGAAACGTCGAGATTTTAAGTTTGAGCGGAAAAAAAATTCTGTCTGTCTGTAACTTTCATTTGTGCGCACGTTTACTCTGGAACCGTTTAAGATATTGACTTGAAATTTGGTACACATATGTACTTTAACGAGATCTAGAACTAGATTATATTTTCATCTTGTTCCGTCGAAGGGTTGGGGGGTAAATTTGGGGTAAATGGGTAAATCAAGCAGGTAAGAGTCCATGAAATTGGTATTTAGTATATACAAGAGAATCTGAGGTCTCAAAAAAATTTTTGGCATTAGCCACCCCCATTACCACCCCCACCTCCTTATTAAAGGGGATGGAAAAAAAATGTGATTTAGTGCATGTTCAGGAACCAGAAACCTCAAAATATTTTTTACTTCATCCACCCCCCACTACCACCCCCCCTATCACTACCCCCACCTCACTACCGATGTGGGGTATCGTTTTATGGGTTTTTGGGGTAGAGGATTTCAAATATTATATTATTAAAGTTCCATAAACAATTATTTTCATATACCAAGTTTTTTCGTTGTGAGTGACTTGGATAAAGAATCTGGATGTGGAAGTAGTGATTCCTTGGGCAGCGGTTTTTTCAAATGAATCCATATTGGTACCGTGATACCATTTATTAGTACTACTAATAAGGAATTTATTCATATATCGTATTAAAATGTGCGATAAATACAAACAAAATTAGGTAAAAGAAAATAAGAAAATACAATTTTGTTCTAATTATCTTGTTATACATAAGGTGGCTTTGGAATATACAAAATGAACACAAAATATTACAGTTATTCAAAATGCTGTCCATTAACGTCAATGCACTTCTGAACTCGCGTAGTTGCTTCTCGAAGATCGTTCGGCAATTGCTGGGCCGT
The DNA here is from genome assembly GCA_936432065.2 of Rutpela maculata. Classification (NCBI taxonomy): domain Eukaryota; kingdom Metazoa; phylum Arthropoda; class Insecta; order Coleoptera; family Cerambycidae; genus Rutpela; species Rutpela maculata. Next base: position 20,900,684 of record OW386294.2, on the reverse strand, counting down.
TATGCTATTAATTGCGCATCTTACTCGTAGCTCCAGGTCTTCACGTGTTGTAACGTCGGTTGCGTAGACAATATTTTTTAAATGGCCCCAAACAAAGAAATCAAAGGGTGTTAAATCAGGTGATCTTGTAGGCCACCTCACAGGACCATTCGTCGAAATTACGTTTTCTCCGAATCATCGTTGAAGGTAATCAATTACTATCTTTGAATTATGGGGAGGAGTGCCATCTTGTTGGAAATACATTCCCTGTCCTAAATCCAAAGGTAACTCATCTAAAATGTTCTCAAGCTCAATTTACAGGAATCTCAAGTATCTGGCACCAGTCAAGGGTCCTTCAAATATTATTGGACCAATGATTCTACTACCGATTATTCCAAGCCAAACATTGAAACCGAACCGCACTTGATAAATCCCGTAATAAATGTTGATTTTCTTGTAATCAATATTTTGTATTTTGTCGGTTAAATAACCCCAAATTTGTAAACCTAGACTCGCCCGAAAATAAAATCCCAAAAAATCATTGTTTGGCCGCACGTTATTGTGCAAAATCCAATTGCAATATTCCATCCTACGTCCCTAATCATTTTCGTACAAGTGCTGGTGCAATTGGTATTTAAAAGATTTATAGTGGTATTTGTGCAAAATTCGGCTTACTGTTTGGTGACTGATTTCCAATTCAAACCCAATTTGCCTTTAAGAAACAGTCTTATCAGCTTCTGTTCGAGCCAAAACATTAATTTCCGTCCCTTCGTCAAGAATGAAATTTTCTTCGGGATCATTGTTGAGCTCTCTTCGGAATTGATTTTCAAGACGTTTAAAATAATTTTGAACATAATTAACAGGTATTTTAAAGACACAATAAAAACACCGGTAAACCAACAAATGTTTGACGAGCTAAATATTTCATTGTTTTCAAAGCCACGTCAGTTAATTCTGTATTTATCGCACATTTTAATACGACATATGAATAAATTCCTTATTAATAGTACTAATAAATGGTACCACGGTACCAATATGGTTCCATTTGAAAAAAATGAGTTTTGCTCCAAAAACCATTGTGATAAACTTTATTTGCTCATAAATCACGTAATTTAGTATTTTTGACGGGATTTCGATTATTCTAGCATTAAACAGGTCATTTAGAATAAATAGGAACCGTCATGGCACACTTAAATGGAAAACTAAAAATTATATTATAAAAAATATTGGTGTTTGAAATGTCACTTATTTGGTATCGTTAGATTCAGAAAGAAACTCTTTCGAAGTATCTCCACCTTGACGAAGGCATTATGCCGGGTGGGAGAGCTTGTGTGTCCTAATGATCCTGAGAGCTATGCCGACGGTAGCGTAGCTACCAGAAGGGTCACCCAAGTCGGACAGGTCAAGGGAGAAGGACCAGACAAAGAGAGATACCCGGTCCTCCAAGGATGGGGGTTGAGTCGTAAGGCCAGCAACCTTACACCCGTAAAAATCACACAATCGCTAAAACACCCAGTAAAATGAAGCCTCGGATGTCAGATAGGAAAATACAAAGACGAAAACAGCAACGAAAATGGACTTTGAATTTTGGAACATGGAATGTACAAGGAATTAGGAACAAACAACAGGAAATCATGTTAGAACTATTAAATCGCAAAATAGACATAGCCATTCTCTCTGAAACAAAGAAAAAAGGAAAAGGAAGCGAAATAAATAAAGGTTATATACATCTATTCAGCGGAGTCGACAAGAGCTGCAGGGCTAAAGCTGGAGTCTCTATAATGTTAAGTAAAAGATTACAAAGGTATGTGAAATCATGGGAACCAATAGACGAACGTATTATAAAACTGACGATTCAAATTAGAGGAACACTAATAACAATCCTTGGAATATATGCACCGACGGATGACGCTAATGCTCAAGTGAAAGACTATTTCGAAGACAGTCTACGGAGTATAATTGAACGAATTCCGAATCACCATGAAATTGTCATAGCAGGTGACATTAACGGTAGAGTAGGCAGGCAAGCAAGTAGTCAAGTGGTTGGAAGACATGGCGAACAACTGCTGAATGACAATGGCGAAAGATTATTGAATCTTTGTGACCAACATAATCTAAAGATTATGAACACCTTTTTTACACACAAGGACATCCACAAATATACATACAAGGAGCACTGAAGATGAATATGAACACATAACGCACTGTATAAGGGAAGCTGCTATGGAGTCACTGGGGAAATCGGAAAAAAAAAGGAAAGCCATATTGGTGGGATAGAGAGATCGAAGAACAAATAAAAGAAAAAAAGCACATCTATAAAAAGCTTATCCAAACAGGGGGTCCAGAGGTCAAAGAAAAATATAAACTAAATAGGAAAGTGAAGCAAGAAGTCATTAAAAAGAAAAACAATTCGTGGCTCAAGAAATGTGAATACGTCGATCAAAATATAGGTGGTACCAAAAGCTCGGAGGCATGGAAAACCGTAAAATCATTAAGAACATCAACAAAAACCGGATTTACCATAAATGGCATTTCAAGGACGGAGTGGGTAGACCATTTTACAAGCCTACTAACTGAGAGAAGGCCACAGTATATGAGGGAAAATAACATCGGCCAAGAAGCAATAGAACTAGAAATGTCCCAGGTAAAGGAAGCTATCAAGGCCACCAAATTAAGATCTCCAGGACCTGGAGGGATACATCCGGAATTTATAAGATATGGTCCAAACAAACTTATGACCATGTTGAAAAATCTATATGAACGATGTCTAAATGATGAAGAGGTTCCAAGAGATTGGAGAACGGCATATATTACACCTATACATAAAAAGGGAGCAAAAAATGATCCACAGAATTTCCGGGGAATGGCGGTTATCCCTACGATAGGCAGAATATATTCCCGCATACTTAAAACCCTATTGGAACAGGACATTAAAGACAAACAACCTGAAGAACAATCCGGATTCCGAGCAGGCCGTTCAACAATTGACAACTTATTCACCCTTAAAATAGCCCTGGAGAAACGTATGCAACGAGGTAGAGAGACACACATAGCCCTGATCGATCTAGAAAAGGCATACGATAGCGTCCCTATATCTCAACTATGGGAGAAAATAGGGGAACTGGAGGTCAGACCTACTCTGCTGCAGGCCATCAAGAACTACTACAGAGATAACTCGGCAAGAGTGAAGCTAGGAATAGACCTGACTGATAGCTTCAAGACCAACAAGGGACTCAGGCAAGGGTGCTGTCTATCCCCTACTCTTTTTAAAATTTATTTAGACCGAGCCCTCATAGGGTGGACACGAAAGTGTAAACAGATGGGACTAAGAGTGGGAGACGACGCGCTCTATAGCTTATATTTTGCCGATGATCAGGTTGTGGTAGCAGATGACGAAGACGATTTGGGGTATATGATTAGGAAGCTGAAGGAAAAATATAAAAAGACAGGCTTAACTATGAATATGAGTAAATGCGAATACCTAGCAATAGGTACAGATAACCGCAATGATCTCAATCTAGAAAGTGATGTTATAAAAGGCGTGAAAAAATCTAAGTACCTCGGAGTCATATTTAATAAACAAGGAAATAGCAGGGATGAAATAATAGAAAGGAATAATAAAGGTAGAAAAGTCATAGGTGCCCTAAATTCAATCCTTTGGGAAAAGAATATTAGAAGAACAACAAAAAAACGATTATACGAAAGTATTGTTCAAAGTGTGATAATGTACGGAGCTGAAGTATGGGATATAACTAAAACAATCAAAAACAAATTAATGGCAACAGAAATGGACTTCCTAAGAAGAAGCTGTGGATTATCAAGAGTGAGAAATGAAGAGATAAGAGAAAGAATGAGCATGGAAAAAAATATCTCGGAAGAAATTGAAAGAAAACAGCTGACATGGTTTGGTCATACGAAAAGAATGGACGAGGGCAGATGGCCCAGAAAAGTATTGGAATGGCAACCACCGGAGAGAAGAAAGAGAGGAAGGCCTAGAAGGAGTTGGAAAAATGGCTTGGATGAGGCGATGGAAGTAAGAAACCTAACCGAGGATGAATGTCTTGACAGGAGAATATGGAAACTGGGGACGGAGAGGCGGCGCCAGCCGTAGAAATCCGATATATATATATATATATATATGAAATCGGATTTGAAGGAAACAACTACTCAGCGGGCAAATACCCCGACCTGCATTTAATTACACCTTCAAATCGTGATCAGTAACCAACTATCATTTGTCTGTTCCTAACCAGACATAGACCGGTTTCGAACTTATTATGTTCTCATCAGTATGCCATAGGTCATCGAACAGACAAATGATAGTGGTCAACTTGCTAGTCTTATACAAACTGAATCAAATGGAGTGACGGTGAGAGGTAAACTCTCATATGGTCAGATGCTACTATACGTCGGACAAATGTCACTGACGTATAGCGACTTGCTATTTTGCAAGTACCAAGAGCGGCGACCTCTAGCCTTGTGGGCTATACTCACTGTTTATGAAATCGGATTTGAAGGAAACAACTACTCAGCGGGCAAATACCCCGACCTGCATTGAATTACACCTTCAAATCGTGATCAGTAACCAACTATCATTTGTCTGTTCCTAACCAGACATAGACCGGTTTCGAACTTATTATGTTCTCATCAGTATGCCATAGGTCATCGAACAGACAAATGATAGTGGTCAACTTGCTAGTCTTATACAAACTGAATCAAATGGAGTGACGGTGAGAGGTAAACTCTCATATGGTCAGATGCTACTATACGTCGGACATATATATATATATATATATATATATATATATTATTAGATGGAAATTAATGGGAAAGAATATTTTTTGGGATTGAATTCACATTTTTGTACATAATATTTTGGTTTGTTAGAGTCTCTTGGCTAAAGGAGTATATCCAAGGCCAAAATTGGAAAAAAAAAAAAAAAAATATATATATATATATATATATATATATATATATATATATAGATTCAGAAAATTATGCAGAATTCAAAAATGGAATGATATACAGGATGTTCCATTTAAAAATCGAAAGTTAGTATCACTTCCGACGAAACCGGAAGTGAAAAAAAATCATTTGTATGTCAAAAAGTGCCGCTTATTATGTATGTAGGATATCCCAAATTTCAATGAATTATCTTCAAAACTAAAGGAGAAAAGGGTCCTGTTAAACCCGGTATAATCTAACTTACATAAAGTCGGTTCGAACCTGGGATACAACCTGTATATTGCGGTTTATAAATTTTGTACGTTTTTATATTTTTGTGTGCTTACATAAAAAACTTAAATAACATTTTTGTCTAAAACTAAAATAGAAGCTGTATATATATATATATATATATATATATTATTAGATGGAAATTAATGGGAAAGAATATTTTTTGGGATTGAATTCACATTTTTGTACATAATATTTTGGTTTGTTAGAGTCTCTTGGCTAAAGGAGTATATCCAAGGCCAAAATTGGAAAAAAAAAAAAAAAAAATATATATATATATATATATATATATATATATATATATATATATATATATATATATATATATATTTATATATATATATAGATTCAGAAAATTATGCAGAATTCAAAAATGGAATGATATACAGGATGTTCCATTTAAAAATCGAAAGTTAGTATCACTTCCGACGAAACCGGAAGTGAAAAAAAATCATTTGTATGTCAAAAAGTGCCGCTTATTATGTATGTAGGATATCCCAAATTTCAATGAATTATCTTCAAAACTAAAGGAGAAAAGGGTCCTGTTAAACCCGGTATAATCTAACTTACATAAAGTCGGTTCGAACCTGGGATACAACCTGTATATTGCGGTTTATAAATTTTGTACGTTTTTATATTTTTGTGTGCTTACATAAAAAACTTAAGTAACATTTTTGTCTAAAACTAAAATAGAAGCTGTTTCACATAAAACTGAGAGACTGCAGACCTCTGGTGATCGCCCTGTATGAGGGATATGGGCCAAATTCAATAGGGAGTATTCTACTATGCTGTTTTATACATGTTCCAAGATTGAATTAAAAATTTTAAGTCTAACAGAAGTTATCGTGTTCACAAGAAACGGTCTACACACATACATAAACACACACACATGCAGATAGAGACTTTTTTGTTTAATATTTGAGTTCAGCGTGTTATGGAATGAACTTCTGTACAAAATTTGTATCTTTCGATGAAATTATTTTTTTTCCAGTTATATACCTATTTGATTAAATCAAATAACAAGAATGAATGAAACCAGTTGAACATCGCCAGTGGTTCACGAAAAATTATGTAGTCTATGTTGTCTCAAACATGTCTCGATAATTTAGTGTTATGCAAGTATAATCACATATTTTGACAAGTGATTATTTTTATGTCATGCAAAAATTTTAAAGAAAAACAAATTTATGTATTGCTTGTTGATTTTCATATCGATTTATTTATACACAAGCCAAGTTATTTATTCACATCTTTCGCCTTTTAATACACTAATACATCGCGTGACAAAATTCTTAAAAAATATAATTATAACTCACTAACTGGATTATAACGATTTTTCTACGTGTTATGACAGATTTATTCATATCTTACATCGGGTTCAAAACATAATGCCATAGGTCAAAATAAAAATCTTTAGATAACCTTCACCCTCAAATTTTATTTGTTAATATACTTATACAGGGTATTTCGCGAATGACATGAGTCTCCTCAGGGCCGGATTTAAGCAGTTTTTATGGGGAGGTGCGAAATTGTTATAATACCTTCTTCTCCTTTGCTCGTTTATTTTCTTTATATATGATTAGTCGCGTCAAGATAGATATTTTCTGGCAAACTATTAACCGGCCTATTTTTTTTGCAAATTGTTTATTGAAGTCTAAGGAACATTGGTAAAAAGAAAAAACAGGCCGCTGGGACTTTTCTCGTTTTGTTATTAATAAACAAATAATTTTAAGCATTAAACGAATTAATTAAATTTGTTAATTTCCTATCTCGGAAACTATTTGAAAAAAATCGACTGAAAATGTATACTCGGGGGATTTTGAGGTCGCTTTGAAAATTGGAAAATTCAAGATGGCTGACCCAAAATGGCGGATATGAAGTATAAAAATGAGATTTTCTGGCTTAAGTTTACATTTTTGAGAAAAATTACAAAAATAAAAGTGTTTAGAATGCCATTTTGCACCTAATTATACAATTTGTGAGTAACTCTCCTTCACCCCAATTGGGGGTTAACCTTAGTTTATTTAAATAAAGCAACCATTTTTTAAAATATTCGGGTAAATCACTCAAAATTTTGTTAGTAAAAATATTTCAAATAGATGTAATTTAATTACCCGTTACTGAATTAATTTTACCGTTAATTCGTTCAAAGGGTATACAAATTTTAAATACAGCGCACTTTCTTGATCCTAGGATTTACATACGGTAAAGACACCCCCCCCCCCCCCCTTAGTACCTCCTTAATATTAGCACCTTTTCAATAGGAAGAGATGAGATTTATCTCAATAATATGTTGAATACATTATTTTACGATAATGAAATTGACGATGTTCAAGAAGAAGAAAGAAATGAATATGAAGAACAAGAGGAACAATATTTTCATTTATAAACAACTCAAATGAAATTGAAAAAAGTTATTTTAAAGAATGGTGTTTAATTAAATTTATATTTCTATATATTTTCCAGGTAGCAGGCACGTGAAAATGACGTGAAAAATGGTCAGGAGTGACGAGAAATGACGAGTTAAATGGCGTAAATGAAACGTGAAAATTACTTCCTAATGTTTCAGATGAATGACGTCTTATGCTAGACGTTAATTTATTTGGTAATCCCCCCACAGGTTTTTAGTAATAGGAACATATAAAACTACATACTCTAATTAGTAGTCTACATGATAAAAATGAAGTAATTAATGCATAAATAAGTATTGTCCTACGAATTCGTTTGTTAGCCATCTGTATATTTTATTTACATATTAACTTATCTAATATTGTTTACCATCACTCCAATTTTTCTCACAAGGGTTGCCTGCAAATTATAATGTTTATTAAGTTATTAAATTCATTTTTACTTACCTTTACCAATTGCGGTCGGTAGGGATCGAACCTGCATGTCTCCGTTGTCCGTATTACAGTACTGACTCTTCTACCAACTGAGCTATCTTAGTGACCGTTATTTCGGATGCTAAAAGCAGTATTTATGGTGATGTGTATGAAGTCTTTATTACGTGAAATTGAATTTTTAGCCTTATTTAAAATATATGAAATCTTTCAGGTTCTCTTTTTTTTTTCTATTTTTTTATGTGTTCCCAAACCTGAATTTTTCGAGTTACTAGTATTTTTATTTATTTATAATTATTAAGAAAAACTTATTTAATTTAATTAAACTGTCACCCGTGTCACCTGAGAAGTACGAGTAGTTGTTGAACAACGTAATTATTACATTAATTCAGTGGCGGTTCGTTAAAAAAATTTATTTTCCCCAGATCTAGAAATTGAAGAGCAGAGAAGGAGAAATCCGAAAAAAAAACTGTTCATCTCAAATTTGATGAGCGGTGGGGGTAAGTCAGGAGTCAACTATTTTACGAATTCAAGTTTTAAGTTGAGGTACTTATACAAACCTGTTGGAGAAAAAACGGTAAAGGTATAATATCGACATCTACAACATAAATAGAATATTTAATGGTCTAAAACAGACCTAAAATTGAAAAAAAGTACATTCGTACATCGGTTTTATAAGCAATTATTACCTTAAAAAAACAACACTTTTTTTCGCAATTATTTTAACAACAAAAAAACTGAATGAGCAGGGGTCGAACCGCCTACCTCGTGACTTGCAAGATGACGGCTAAACGCACTCGACCACTAATCTTTCTAAGAGTACTTACTTAAAGACTTTATAGTGGAACACGCAACGGCTATATTGTGCTTTTTAATGCTTTTTAATCTAATTTTATTATTAAAAAAAACTCGATACCTGCACAAATAAACTGCCGAATCTTTGCAAACTCTTTCGAATATAAATTATTTTGGATATTGTTAAAAAACATTATCCTCGAATAAAAACGCCAATACTTATCCCTCACGACACGGTTTATTTATTTTTTAAACTTTACACTCTGCTTGCGATAACAAAATGCCATTAGCGAGTTTTAAAATTTGTAATCCGATAAAATATAAATAAATTTAACATCGAAAAAAGACGACAATATGACGTGATGCACGTCATTTTAATGTCATTTATAAGATGTCATTATGTCGTCGATTTTTAGTGCACTGACATTTTTTTGACCAGAATCACCAGATTTTGACGTCATTATAACGTACCCTTGCTACCTGAGTTTTTAATTGAACATTTTTTATAATTGTGTAGAAGTAATTAATGAAAAAAATTGTACTTAATTTTTTAACAATTCTTTCCTTAGCATATTAAAACACTTTTTACTTCTGTAATTTCCACGTAAAATGCACGTAAACAAAGTTTAAATTGTATACGAAATATTTACTATTTTAAGACCATTATTTTCAATTTTAAAAATTACATATTAAATTAAAACAGTAATAATTGCCTTCAAAAAATATTAAGGAATATATTAATAATATATATCGCGGTTTTATACATTATAGTCGCCAATCTTGAATTTTCCAATTTTCACTTCAAAATGGTAATCAGCGACCTCGAAAACCCCGAGTATACATTTTCAGTCGGTTTTCTCAAATACTTTCCAAGATAGCAAATTAACAAATTTACTTGTTTGTTTAGTGCTTGAAATTGTTAGTTTTTAATGGAAAAAACCCAGCGGCCTGTTTTTTCTTTTTACTATTGTAATATGCAAAAAAAATTATTCCGATTGGTCCTTTGCCAGAAAACATCTCGATTTTTAACTTTTCTATATTGACGCGACTAGATGGTCATTTAATTTCTGGGATACAAAAAGAAATGTAAATTTGACTGAAAACTTTTGATGAATCGAACTGTCCTGTTTACGTTTACAACAATTATCACAGTGCACTATAGATATACAACATGTACTCATACATACAGCGCTCAGGGCTAGAGGCTAGAACAAGCAGATTTGGTCATGCTGTTGCCAGCCAGAATGATTTAAATCAAATACAAGGCAGGGGTTGCTCGAAAAGTAATAATTATTATTTATGATATTGAGTTTCCATTGTTTTGAGTTTTTTTTATGATTTTATTTACATAATTGCCAAATGCCGAAAGTGCCGAATGGTGACCGATTTGCCGAATCGGCTTCAAAGTTGGGGGAGTGCCCTCCATACCCCCTCCATATCCAGTCCTGGATCTCCTAGGGCTTCTTGATCACGGTCACTGTTACTATTATGATGGCCTTTTTGAGGTTTAAGTTTAAAAATGTAGTTTTCAAAGAGCAAATATCTGCTAGTGGCAAATTATTATTTATCTTAGAAAGAAAGTGTACTAATGATTTCTTGGACAATGGACGACGACCAAATCAGAAATCGTTGGTAAAATCAAAAGCGAAAACCCCGCAAATTGTTTCTCCCAATAAGTACTATGAGTATAACATTAGTTCAGAGAACGGGAACACGTGCGACAAGCAGGTAAAAAGTACCCCGCACACCATATAGGGTGATTTCTGCTTCCAGTCAAATTTAATCTAACCCAAGTAAAAATGTTCTTTTGAACCCCCTGAACAAATGTTCAAATGCAGCCAGGTCCGAAAAGGTCTTCGTTTCGAGATATGGAGCCCTAAAGATCGTTCCAAATACGTTTTAAAATTGAAAAAATTGAATTAAAGTTGGCTTTGATTTTATGGAAATTCAGAACGGCATAATTAATTCTTAAATAACAGTAATAACACCATATTTCTTACTCGTGTCAATGACACCGTGGGTCTTCAAGGGCTTCGCTGCTGTTTTTTCAATTCGAGAATAAAGTTGTGATACTTTTTTTTTAAATAAAAAACTTCTGTTAAAATCGTTTTTATTTTAGTTCTAGCCCTTGAGATACGGCCAAAATCGAGGGCGATTCGGCGCGGTTCGCATTTTTTCAAAGATACAATATATTTCTGATTTTTACGCAACTGGAAGTTCAAGTGCCTGTGATGGTCTATGTCCAGCATCCATAATATAATCAAAAGCAACGTATTTGGATATTTGACCAGTTCTTATGCATAACCCAAGAACCATAACACGGCCGTTACGTGTGCGCACATACCAAGTGTTCTCGCACCCGTTTTGCAAGTGCAATAATATGCCAGGATTTTTTCTTGATCTGGAATGACTTGATCATTTTCTTGATTGAATGAGTAAGCAACCTACAGTTGGTATTTTGTATCACGTCGAAACCGCGAATATACTCGAACTCTCATAAAACCTTCTTCTTCTATGAGTTCATCAAACTGAAATTCTTCTGTGCCGTCTCTTTCTAATTTATCTTGAACATAAGCAGGTGCCAGATTCACTTGGTACACTCCAACCGTCAACTCTCGCAGAAATTCCAAACTCAGAATCGGAAAAAAAGGAGCGTGGTTCTCGTTCAATTTTCGCCAATTTGCGTGTCTTACATTTCTATACATTGGATCTCCCTCAATCCTTGCTTGCATAACATTAAGTTCTTCTGCTTTTCTTAGAATCTCTCGTGTGAGGTCGGCATTTGTTCCCTCCATGTATATTTTTGCCTTGTATTTCTTTATAATTGCTGCAGAAATTCTGTAGAAGTCACGTATGTTTACTGCATGAGCGATCGACATGACTTTGTCTAGAAATTTAAAAATTGACTTGATGTATCGATTTCTCGATTCCACGATCCAACGAGTTTTCGTAATAACCCGCGCTTCGTTTGCATCTTCAGTGGAAAGTTGCTTCTCTCTACGTCCTAGAGTCGGTGAAATCCGGTAGGAATATCCGAGATCTCGTAGTTGCTCCTTTATATCATCATAACCTCGGTCAGCGATAATGATATCTCCCTCTTCAGCCCATTCATTTAATGCATGAAGTTCATTTTGCAGTATTGCAGCACCATTATTTCTCGAGTCGCTGAAATAAGGACCATGGATATCCAATATATAACCATTTGGAGCAATCAGAAGAGCAGGCTTTTCAAGATGACGATGTTTGTGAACCGAAAATGTTTGCCTCAACCCTCTAAAATTGCTGGTTTTGTTAAGATATATATATGTCCCATCAACGTATATTATTGCGATGCGATTTTCCGGATTTTCATTATAAGGTGCATTTGCAAAGTCGGTAACATGTCGATCGATGTATTCTTCTCTAGTCAATGCAGTAAGACCAACATTTAAAGAAACAAAATGCGTCATCAAGGATTTCCGTGTTTTTTGAATTGACATACTCACTGCTTGACGCGTAGAATACTTAATCATGACCTTCAAAAACTCATCTGACAAACCTTGACGAAGTTTGCACAGAAACATAATCAAATATTTTTTTCTTACGATGCGATGCTTATTTCTAAGAGGTTCTGTCACAGGATCGCAATAGGTAAACAAATCCCTGAATTGCTCTTGAGTTATGCCGCACAAAACCTCGGTAAATGAATTTTCGTCGTTGTAATATTGTTGGTTTTCTAAAAGCGATTCTCTAAGAGATTGTAGAAGTTCAGATACTTCATTAGCTTGGAATTTATAAGGTCTATTAAAGAAAGTTAATCCATCCAATAATAATCGCGGTACGAAGCCGTTGTCGTTAATGTGCGCGACGCATGTGGTATCGGGAACAGAAATATTTTTCAAAACAAAAATTTTTGCTCTAAATTCCAAGGATAAAAGTTGGGTATAATCATCACCACCGCAAAATATACAAGGGTGATTACGCGCTTGCCTTAAGACGTTGAGGTATGGACAATTTGGATCTTGGGCAATTGAAATATTGCAATTAACGCAAATCCGATCGTCTTCCTGAATCTCTTCTGGCGGCCGCCTAAAATTACCTCTTCGAACAGCGATTTCTCGTATATTTTCATTCATATTTATAAGACGTGGCATGAACCGAAGTGGATGTCTCTCATCACAAACATAACAATTTATCCTATTCACCATGATTCTGAAAGAAAGCCGTCTTAATTGTCATTTATTATGATCTACTGGGAGCAACTACGCGATTCTTTTTATGCGAAATGAAAAGTTCTGTGACTCAAAATCTTATGATGAATTATTGTTCTCCGAGCTTCCTAGAATTAGAATTGTTCTTTTTTTATCTGAACTTTCAGAGTGTATCATGTTTTTTATTTTAAATGCCCATTAAATGGGCAATTTAATCAGGTCCTTTGATTTTTATTTGAACAATGATTATGGAATTTTCTGTGGTAATCTTACCTAAACAATTTCGATCAGTAATTCGTGTCCACGTACTCGAAAAAAGCCGATATTTTTTAAAAAATAACACACTCGTTCTTGGATAGTAGGAAATTCAATGAATCAAAACAATGTCATTATTGACAAGTGAAAAATAAATAAAAAAGTGTGAAATAAAACTTAACATTTCGCTGTTTTACTATTGATTTTTCTATGGAAACACCAATAGAATTTAGTTATTAAGACAAGGTAACTTTGGGCATTTTGGATTTGGAACGATCTTTAGGGCTCCATATCTCGAAACGAAGACCTTTTCGGACCTGGCTGCATTTGAACATTTGTTCAGGGGGTTCAAAAGAACATTTTTACGTGGGTTAGATTAAATTTGACTGGGGGATGCAGGATGCAGGACACAGACAGAAGAGGAAGACTGGTGACGGAGTGGATAGCACGGCTGGATCTCCAAGTTATGAACGAGGGAGAAGTGTTTACATACACCAGAGGAGAAAGTGGCTCCATCCCAGACCTGACCCTGGCATCTAGTGGAGTAGTAAGAAATATTGGAGGTTGGAGGGTACTTGAACAGGAGGAGTCGCTAAGTGATCATCGATATATTAGATATGAGGTTGGACAGTGCCACGAACCTCCCACGAGGAGAGGGAGAGGATGGAAATTAGGTCGGCTAGATAAAGATGCATTCAAAAGTTCGATGCGCCAGAGCATAGAAAATGGGGTAGATATGACGGATGAGACGCTGATGAGAGCGGTCACGAGAGCATGCGATAAATCGATGCCGAGGAAGCGTGGGGGCAGACGCGGAGGAGACGTCTACTGGTGGACGGAGGGCATAGCTAGACTCAGAGAAGAGTGCGTGAACGCTAGAAGGCGTTGTACCAGAGAAAATAGGAGGCAGGCGGGACGGGATGTGACCGCCGCTGCACAGGAATACCGGGAGATAAGGAAAAGACTGAGGGATGAAATAAAAAAGTCCAAACAGGAGTGCTGGAAGAAACTATGCGAAGACATAGACGGAGACATCTGGGGAGATGGGTATAAGATCGCGACCCGAAGCATAAGAGCCCCACCTCCTGCAATCCCGATTGAGAAAACAAGAGAGATAGTGAGAGCACTATTCCCGGACAGGGAAGAAATTAGATGGAGGGAGACAGAAGTGGTGGAGGTACCGCCCTTCACTGAAGAAGAATTAAAGACGGCCAGCAATAGGCTAAAAAGTGGAAAAGCCCCGGGTCCTGATGAAATACCACCAGAGATCGTACAACTGATGATGGAGGAATACCCTGATGTGATCCTGGGAGTCATGAACCGAGCGCTAGCGCAAGGGGACTTCCCAGAACGATGGAGGAAAGCTAGGCTGGTCCTGCTGGTGAAGGGGAACAAACCGCCTGAGGAGCCTTCTTCGTATAGGCCGGTTTGCCTCCTAGACTCGATGGGAAAACTTCTGGAGTATCTGCTGCTCGGGAGGTTGGAAGCTGAGTTAGAACAAAAAAATGGAGTGGCCGACAATCAATTTGGATTCAGGAAGGGTAAGTCCACAGTGGACGCAGTAAGGAGAGTCACCCAGACGGCGATGGATGCCATAAGATATAAAAAGATCTGTGCAGTGGTAACATTGGATGTGAGAAATGCCCTCAACACAGCTGGTTGGAGGGAGATAGTGAGGAAACTTAGAGAGCTGGAGGTTGCACCGTACCTCCTCAGTTACCTAAAAAACAGAACTATAGGGATGGAATCGGAAAATGGTACGGAGTGGAAAAAGGTAACGTGTGGGGTCCCACAGGGATCGGTGCTTGGCCCGACCCTATGGAACGTTATGTTCAACGACATTCTGCAGCTTCCAACGGCGAACGGGATTACCGTCACGGGGTATGCCGACGACCTGACCATAACGGCCACAGGAACATGGATGGTGGAAATAGAAAGGAAGGTAAATCATACCATAAGAGAAATGGAGCAGTGGCTCGGTCGGGTGCACCTTGAACTAGCCCCGGAAAAAACGGAGTGCATAGTGGTAACTAGGAAGGGGAACCTGGCGTCGATCATAGTGAGAATAGGGGGGATGGAGGTTGGGCCCAGCAGAAGTCTGAAATATCTGGGAATATGGCTAGGCCCAAAGCTGACATACGGTGAGCACGTGCGGAAAACAACGGAAAAAGCGGGGAAGACCGTAACTGCACTGGCGCGAGTAATGAGCAACTCAGGAGGGCCAAAGGCCAGCAAAAGAAGGGTGATGTGCAGCGTGGTGCACTCAATCTTGCTGTATGCGGCCCCAGTGTGGGAGAGCGCGCTGGAAGTACAAAGGACCAGAAGGAGGCCTGAGAGGGTACAGCGCTCTGCTGCGCTGAGGATATGTAGTGCGTACCGTACGGTGTCGCACGAGGCAGCGCTAGTGGTGGCAGGAATCCCCCCTTTGGAATTAATGGCCAGGGAAAGAGAGGAAATATATAACGGAGCTGATAGGAAGGAGGCAAGGCAGAGGCTTTATGAGAGATGGCAGGGCAGGTGGGACGCTGCGACCAAGGGGAGATGGACTAGGCGCCTTATTCCGGACGTCAAGGAATGGGCTGAGAGGAAACACGGGGAGGTGGACTACCACTTTACCCAGGCCTTGACGGGGCATGGTAGCTTCGCAGGGTACCTGTACGGCATAGGAAAGGTGGAGACCCGGGAGTGTGTTTACTGTGGGGAGAACGATGATGCGGAGCATACCATGTTCCACTGCAGCCGGTGGAGGGCTGAAAGGGCAGTGGGATACCATCTCACCCCTGATAACTTCGCAGGACAAATACTGGAGTCGGAGGAGAAATGGAAAGCCGTAACGGATGCCTGGAGACTAATAATGAGGACGAAGGAGGCAGACGAAAGAGAACTCTACCTGAACCACTAATTGGTCAAACGGACGGGGAGCGTAAGGTGAAAAAACAGTAGACAAGAATGACCAGTGTCCTGAAGTTAAGCGGAAGCGGTCCCGGTACACTTGGAAACACTGAACGGGGGGGTTTTAGCCTGGTTAAAGTCCGGCACTACCTGGGATGATAGAACCTAAGTCCCAGGTGTCCATGATGGATTTCCCCCTCAAATAATAATAAAAAAAAAAGATTAAATTTGACTGGAGGCAGAAATCCCCCTATATGGTGTGCGGGGTCTTTTGTAGATACGAAAGTAGCATAGAATTCTTTAATATATCTTTAAGAAGTTGTATTTACTGCCCGCAAGGATATCTTATATTTATGTACTCTAGAAGTCCTTCCGAAATCAAAATGAGAAATTTTTATGTGTGCTCAACTTTTATGCACCGAGGAAATATAAACTGGGCATTATCTAGGAATTTAAAATTTTGTTAACCCACAGACATCTACTGGAAGTTCTAAAAGGGAATTACCATACAGCTCAATTTTCTATATATTATAGAAATCAAATAAAGTATTAAAAGGGAAATAGTATTATTATCCTTAACAGAATACCTGTAGACATATTCTAAAAGTTCTAAAATTGAATTACTATACAGCTCAATTTTCTATGTATTATAGAGATCAAATAAAGTATTAAAATGGAAATATTATCTCTAATAGAACACCTATAGAAATCGCAAGAAGAAACTCTTCTGTGTATCGTTTTCTTATGTTCTAGAGATTACCTCAGTTGGTAATTAGACGGAATATACAGGGTGTCACACAAGGAACTGCATCGATCGATATAGGGAAAAGTACGCACCAGAAAATTTTGAAAACTTAGGGAGCTACTAATGGCAGTGTGGCCAATCCAACAAAAATAATTACAAGCATCTGGCATTTCCGGTTATACCGGAAGTCGATACCAACTTGCTTATTTTAAATGGAACACCCTATATATTTTAGTGTTTTCGAAAATAGTATAAAGTTCTGAGTCAAAAACATATAGGATACCCTATGCCTAAACCCAGCCGTTTCAGAGATATTTGACATTTAAAGAAAAATTGGACAGGTGTCATGGTTTACAATAACCTTTATAACTTTCTTCGTGTAAAAGATACTCACTTGCTTTTTGGCATGTAAAAAGAACACGAGGAGAGCTGCACTCTACAATTCAATTACATTCAATAATAGTACACCAAGTGTTCCATTTTGACGTTACTTTTTGTAAACTTCAAACCGCGAAAACTTGTTTAGGTTAAATGGAACACCCTATATTCTTTTACATCAAGTTATGTAAAATTAAATTCCTTTTTTCTGATATAAGCATTGTATGGGTTTAAGTTACAACTTTTTGAAATATTTGCGATTTTCTTAGAAATTCAAGAATTGTTAGTAAAAATTTTATCAAATTAGACATGATTAGAAACAATCAGTAATGTCATTCTCTTATGTCAAAAAAATGCCACCGCGTTTAAATCACACCCACGAAGACTCTTTGAATTTGTTTTTCATTTATGGAGAATATGATAAAGTAATATCAAGAACTTGTAGTACATTTGCTACTCGATATCCACAAAAACGGAAACCGTCACGCTGTTCTGGAATCGGGACTATGCAAGGATTCAGTTCACAAAATCTTAATTAAACATAAATTTCACCCGTTTTCATTCCACATGGTTCAACGATTAAAAAGAACAGATTTCCTAAGAAGAGAAAATTTTTGTGAATTTATTCTAATAAGGCGAAGATTCTTATTTGGGAAATATTATATGGTTAGATGAAGCTAAATTTACAAAAAACGGACTTTTTAATCGACACAATTCACATCAGTGGCGGCTGGTGAAATTTCAATATTTTTTTTCTCGTCTGTAGCGCATGGGACCCATACGAAATATGGGAAATAACATCTAGAGAAGCACTTAACCCTCTAAAAAAATTTGAAAAAGCAGTTTGCGAAAAAATTTTTGAAAATTCGGTAGCCTCCCCTGGGTCTAGGGACTCCTGTTTATTTTTATTTTTTTTTGTCATATGCATTTGACTTTTCATAAAAATACAATAAATTTTGGAGTTTATGAAAATATGTTCATTACTAACTGAGCTACAACGAATTGAAATATTGTAATTTGTTACTGCTTTTTCAAAATTTTTTAATAACATCTAGAGAAGTGCTCACGGATGAATCATCGCAACGGATTTGTAAATAGGCACAATTCCCATTATTATGCCAGAGAAAACCCTCATGTTGCACAGAAAAATCAGAACCAGAGTTTAAATGTAAGGGAAGGAATTGTACATGATTATGTTATTCATCCTCGCTTTTTTGAGGGAAATGTGAATGGAGCAGTCTTCTTAGATTTTACGCAAAATACGTTTCCACAAATAATCGAGTATATTCCTAGTTACATTACAAGTAATATGTGATTACAACTTGAAGGTGCACCACCACATTTTAGTAGAAATGTTCGTCAGGCCATTAGTAATCAGTTTCCTGAAAGGTGGATAGGAAGAGGAGGTCCAATATTTTAATAAACTGTTAAATAATATCTAATTTATTATTTTATTAAATTATGTTAGGTCTCATTACATGGCCGCCTAAGTCACCCGACCTGACTTCAGTGGGTTTTTTCTTTGGGGATTTGTGAAGTCAGACGTTTATAAAGTAGAACCAACGACTCGAGAAGATATGATGGAAAGGATTCGTCGGTGTTTCAATCGTACAAATGTTGATATGTTACACTGTGTAAGGCGCTCACTTATCAAGAGACCTCAGTGTTACCTGAATCAAAATAGTGGACATTTTGAGCAGTTGTTAGGTTAGTTTCAATATCGTGAAAAAAAAGTATTGCTCAAGAACCGTTCATAAAAGAAAGTGTACGATATCAAAATGTGAGAAATTGTAAGCATTACTCATCCATTTAAAAAAATTACAGGCATTGTGAAACAAAATGTGAAACAAAATATAGATTTTAATGCTAAAATAAAGAGCACCTTAATTTACGCAAAAATTATTTGATATAATCATATCTCAAAAAACGTTTGAAATAAAAATAAAGAGATACTAAAATGTGAGGAATTGTATGTTTTATTCATTCATGTAAAAAAAGTATACCTAGGCATTCCATTTAAAAAAAATAAGAGAAATAATTAAATATCAAGAAATGTATGCAAATATTTTGGACACTCAATATACTAAAGATTTATTTCAAAAATGTTTTTTAGTAAATACATTATCAAACAACATCCCACATTTTTAGAAATGACGATTAATAAATCGCGGAGATATGCCAGTCAAAAATGTTTGTAAACTGCCCAAAAAAACAGAAAAAATAACTTGGCAAAATATTTTAGGGTGTAATACAGGGCCCTTGGAGGCTTAACTGGCGTTAAGGAAATGCAGGCTGTTCTATTTAAAAAAATTATACTTTCTTGTGTGACTCATTTTTGTGACACCTTGTATAATTGAAAATAATTTTAAGTTGTAGTAGAGACGAAACATTGAAAGTTTTGTTAAGAAAGTTTTTTTTATAAAGTTAGCCGTTTTGCACAATCTTCCGAGAGAACACTGACTGGACACCCTTTATACCTTAATGTACATTATTAAAAATGATTACAATTTTATAAATAAATAACTATTGCTCCGTTAATATTTGAGTTAGTATCATCGGCCAAAAAACAAATGAAAGCTAATTGTGTGCTCTAGAACTTTTATTAAAATTATTTTTTCAAAAATTGACTAGAAATTTCAGTACAAACGTCTCGAGTTTACAAAAATTTAAATTTCCGTAATATTTAAATTATTTTTAAATTTCCTAAGTTTATCGTTTAATTTATCGTAAAATATGTAATCATACTTTCTGTAAAATGTGAAGTGAGGAATGGAATAAAAAAATCGGAGCAACGGTTACTAAGATATATGATTTTAAAGAAAATGTCTCTGGCGGTCATTTTTTCTAAATGGCGGCTTTAGCTCACGTCGGGATTTTTTGCGACTTTATGTAATTATCCTACATTAATAGAGCTATCCATTGCAATAAACAAATAACTATCCCCCAAAGAGTTCACGCCAAACCCATTTTACACTGAGATTTGCCTGGTCTATATATCGATCGATGCTGGTGAGACACCCTGTATAGATATTTTTTTTGTACATGCACACATGTATAAGCATGTATTTAAAAATAATTCCAAAATTAATTAAAATTATTAGTTAAAATTAATGTACAGGGTGGGGGAGAGGAAAAAACGTTTGGTAAAAAAGTGCCTTTAAAAATTCAAAAGTTATCCTCACCCCCCCCCCCCCCACTCATCAGAAGTGGGGGATGGAAGAATGTTGTGCTCAAAAGATGCCTCCCTCTGAGCGGAACAACTTTTATCTGAAAAATTTTTCGCTAGTGTCCCTTCCTGAGGAAATATTTCTCTGGATTAATTAAAATGATCTAACCATATTGTCTACTAAAATCAATACTTGTTAAGCAAAAAAAAAATTGAGAGCCAAGCTAAAAGTAGTAGTATATTTTTTCGATTATTAGCATCCAAATAAGTATTCGGAGGCCGTGCAATTCCCAGATCAAAGGCCGGAGCGGCCCAGATCTGCGGATTGGAGGCTGGCCAATAAGGTAGTAAAACCCGACAAAATCAGATGGGCAATTAGCAAGTTCCAACCATTCAAGTCTCCTGGAATGGATGGAATTTACCCAATTCTGCTCCAAAAAGGGCAGAATATACTAATACCACACTTGTGTAAAATATTCAGAGCCTGTCTGGCCTGGAAGTACATACCATACATATGGCGGAAGGTGAAGGTCACCTACCTACCAAAGATAGGTAGGATATCAGACCAAACGCCCAAGTCATATAGACCCATAAGCCTGTCCTCTTTCCTACTTAAAACGTTGGAAAGACTACTGGACAGGTACATTAGAGACGAAATACTAAGGGAAAACCCCCTTAGTGAGCGTCAATATGCATACCAGCCGGGAAAGTCAACAGACCTCGCGCTGGATGATTTAAATAGGCTACTGACAAAGTCATTAGATGACAAAGAAATGGCAGTGGCAACATTTCTAGATATAGAAGGAGCGTTCAATAACGCGTCAACGCAATCTTTAACGAATGCGTTGTTAAATAGAGGAGTTCTAACAGTACTCTGCCAGTGGATTAAAGCCAGCCTAAAAAAGAGGATAATAGTATCCAATCTAGGCGAGGCTACCATTGAGGCAAAAGTGAGTACAGGCTGCCCTCAAGGAGGGGTATTATCTCCACTGCTGTGGGCAACCCTTATTGACAAACTCCTCCGAAAAATTTCCGCAGAAAGCTTTTACTGCCTAGGATATGCTGACGATCTAGCGAGTCTAGTAGTCAAGGGGCGATTTGCGAACACGATATCAGAGCGTTCACAAAGAGCCCTAAATATTGTCGACAGGTGGTGTAGTGAGGAAGGACTTTCCATAAATCCTCACAAAACTACAGTCGTTAACTTTACACGGAAAAGAGCCTTGGGAGGCCTAAAACCCCCGAGGCTCAATGGAGTGGAAATTCCATTTGCCAGCGAGGTTAAATACCTAGGAGTCATTTTTGACCAAAAGCTGACATGGAATTCTCACATCCAAAAAGTCACACAGAAAGCAACAATTGCCCTGGGAAGGTGCAGGCAGATGTGTGGAAAAAACAAGATGACCCTATGGTTATATACTAGGGTTGTAAGACCCATGATAACCTATGGATCGGTGGTATGGTGGACCAAGACACTGCAGCTTGGAGCAGTAAGGCTATTAAGTGGCGTACAAAGGCTTGCTTGCCTGTGCGCCACTGGGGCCATAAAAACTGCTCCCACGGCTGCATTGGAAGTCCTTTTAGACCTGATACCACTACACATATTTATCCAAGGAGAAGCTCGTTCAGTGGTACATAGGCTAATGCAAGGCACAACGCCCATAAGGCAACAACACGGAACAGAGCACCAAAATTTATACTCAGAGCTGAAGGCAGATCCCATTCTGGGAATGCCCAAGGACACTATGGTCCCAAAGTATAACTTCTACAAAAATTTTCAAATCAAAATACCAGACAGAGAGGACTGGAAAAACGGTCCTCCAATATCGGCGCAAACGATCTGGTATACGGACGGCTCCAAGACAGAACAAGGAGTCGGAGCTGGGATTTACGGGATAAGGTCGAAAACGAAAATCCCGATAAGTCTAGGAATACACGGCACAATATTTCAGGCTGAAATGGCCGCTATACAGTGGTGTGCAAAGGAAATAATGAGGCAAGGAACTGTAAACCAGTCAATTGCCATTTTTTCCGATAGCCAAGTAGCGCTAAAGGCACTCGATTCCATGCAGGTCGATTCAAGACTAGTATGGGATTGTATAAATGCCCTTACAGACCTAGGAAGTCAGAACAAAGTGACCGTGGCATGGGTACCAGGACACGAGGGACACAGGGAAAATGAGAAGGCTGACGAACTGGCCCGAGAAGGCGCATCTAAGGCCCTAGTAGGACCCGAACCCTTTTGCGATGTGGCTAAGCCACGCATACGAACATCCATTAACGAATGGATACAAAATAAATCTCTAGAGTGGTAGAAGAATTTCCCACAACAGAGACAGGCCAAAAAGTTCATTAAAGAACGATCGGCCAAATTCACGGAAGACCTGCTACGCCAAAATAGAAAGGCCATTAGGATAATAGTAGGTCTTCTAACTGGACATTGTAGGCTTAATAGACATATGAGTCTAATGGGCCTGGCAGAGGATTCAACATGCAGATTCTGTCAAGAGGAAGAGGAAACCTCAGTACATGTGCTGTGTCATTGCGAAGGCCTAGCCAGACTGAGGTTCCAACTACTCGGCGAAGAGAAACCAAGGGCAGATAGCTATACCAAGGAGCCCTTATCAAGGCTGTGGAGTCTGATACAAAAGACAAAGCTGGATAAGGAGCTCTAAGTAAAATTAGACAAGGAGAGCCACAATAGATCCACAGGATCGCGGTGGCCAAGGCGAATCAGCCAGCTCCTTTTTCAATCTAATCTAATCTAATCCAAATGAGTAGGAATTCAGTGGACTAGTTCTTCGCACTTATTTTTTTCTTTTTGTGTGCCTGTGATTATTGTTCATTACCTAGGTTTATATATTTTTAAGCACCTTCCACCAATCTGACCTTACAGTAATTTTTACACAGGATAATTATGTTGGTGTTAAATAATATAGATTTTTTTGGTAGGTGCCACTCAAGGGGCTGATATAAAAGCAGCCTCGAAAATTTAATTATTTTTTTTATATCGATGCTTAAGAAACAATACCTCTTATCTCCATTTTTGCCAAAATTTGGTTTGGAATATCAAATTGATGTCCACTCCTATGTGCAACAGTTCCTAATAGCGTGTAAGATTAATGTTGATACCTAAAACTCGCTTCAAAAACAATACCTGTTGTCTCCATTTTTACTAAAATTTGTTTTTTTTTGTATTCAAATTGATTTCCACTCCTATGTCAAATAGTTCCTAACAGCTGTTACCTCCAAGATTATAATTAAAAAATATATACCATGCAGGTTTCATACATATTAATAAGAGAAATTAGTTTTTCTCGTCTCCTGTTAAATTGCTAATTTGGAGATAAGGCGTCTATATACTAAATGATGGATGTAAAAAAATATAAAATATAAAGCTAGTTATATCAACGTCTCCTATTAATTTCATGTAATTATCTTCAATAGTTGTGAAAAACTAATTGAACTAATTTTGAAGTTAAGAGTTGTTATCCCCATAACTCTGATAATATAGGGTATAGAGGTTTAATATCTATTTTATTGAGCATTAAAATCGAATGAAATAGCTGTTAATGTTTAAGAAAAAATTGTTATATTTCCGTTTTCAAAGTTTTGACTTTGTAGAAATAAAAATGTTAAAAAAAAAATAACTCATTCTTTAAGGTGTGTTTTTTCCTTTAGGATATTCTTTAAGAGAAAAAGTTATTTTTTTAGGCTTATGACGACCG
Organism: Rutpela maculata; assembly: GCA_936432065.2. Classification (NCBI taxonomy): domain Eukaryota; kingdom Metazoa; phylum Arthropoda; class Insecta; order Coleoptera; family Cerambycidae; genus Rutpela; species Rutpela maculata. Next base: position 20,876,481 of record OW386294.2, on the reverse strand, counting down.
TCTTAAATTTGTCATATACTTAGTTTGAATATACCTATTTTTAGTGATGATAAACAAAGAGCATTTATATTTAAATCAATAGTTATAAAGTTCAGACCAGTTCATTTTGAAAATGTCGATTACCTCAAGAACGAACGTTGTTTGACATTGTTTGAGAAATTTATTATAACAAAATACTAATGTGTTCATTGGCGCAACTAGAGAATTTTTCTGGGGGTGGCCAGGCCCCTTATGTTTGAAACGCAAAGTTCAGTGGCGGGTCGTGCATAAGATACTTAGGTGTTCTGTAGATATATATGTGTAGACGGGACGGTTGGTGATAGCGCTGCAGCCGAAATTTTTTGTCATTTCAAGGTCATTGAATGACCTTGACCTTGACAAAAGAAGTCATCGTGCTCTGGCAACGCTGGCCAAAAGGCGAGCCGGCCGCCTTTGGTGTATAGTAACATTTCGCTATTACTTTCTTATACACTCACTTCGGCATGAACGATAGAACGAAAGAGATACAGCAGTCAAGCCAGCCAACAGACAGGCGTCGAGACTCGCACGCTAAAGACGCAGTTACACGGCGCCTGGTTCGCCGATCCACGAACCTGGTGCGTGGTTCGGCAAACCACGCGCCGTGTAACGGATAGCGAGCCAGATGTGTCAATACGGCGCGTGACCAATGCAGATTTCGTGTGGGGTTGTGGATTGTAAGCTCGTCAAAACTGCATGGATCGACTGATGACTGATCTTCAGACGCAGTTACCGACAACTAGATGGAAAACGCGAGCCGACGCGAGCAACGTCTCCCGAGTCGCAAGCCATGCCAAGTTGCCTATGTCACACGGCGCGTGTTTCGTGACTCGCCGAGCCAGGCTCGCCTAATCACGCGCCGTGTAACTGCGCCTTAACGCGCATAGTTTAAAAACAAAACGGCTGAGCTGGCACTCTCAAGCGCGGATCCAGGAAGGGGTCCGCCCCCCCCCCCCCCTCCCCCCTTTCGAAACATCAAGAGTGTATAAAATATTCTAGTCTTTTATTGTTGATTAACCAGCGAAACCAATAAAATATAAAAGCAAACCGTAAAAAATAACGTTAACGTATAACATATATGTCATAGGTATGTAATAATTTGTAATTTGTATTATCTTTAAGAAAATTATAGTTAAAACCTGCTCGATGGCCTGGTCTGCCACTGCACTGTGCAGTTGTCAGACCAGGACCAGGGGCCAGGGCTAGACCATCGGGCAGGGCCAGACCATCGGGCAGGTTTTAAATCTAATTTTCTACTATTCTACTACGGCACTAACCTATGTGCAAATGAATTAATGAATTTGTCATTCTGTTTTATATTTTTTTATACTTTTTTTGTATTCTGTTTTCTGTTGTTTTCTTAAATGACAATATGAATTTGTTTATTTGTTATTCGGTTTATGTTTTTTATATATTTTTTTGTATTCTATTATTTTGTTTTATCAAATAATTTTTTCTTAATTAAAAAAGTACATTTATTTTGTTTTTGTTTTACTTTAGCAAAATCCTGCTATTGATCTGAAAAATTAAATTTGTTTTGACGAAACTCAGTTTCCAATTTTCGTCTGTGATACATTTTTCCTGTGGAGGTAGAGCTCTGTTCATGACAAAAAAAATAATAATAATTTTTGCAATTACATGAAAAAAGGAAAATTCGAATGATGAAACTTATTTTTCGAAGAAACTGTTTTAGCAACTCATGTTTGTTTTAGGTTTTAGAGCGTTTGACCTTGAAATATACAGATTTTTCGCCTGCGGCGCATTTTTAAACATTATCCCCTTTTAATGTCATAATTTATTAATTCATGGGATGACCCCCTCAAAATAGAGATCTGGATCCATGCCTGGGCACTCTCCGACATTACCGTTATAATCGACGGGTGAAAATGTTTGACCTCACTTGTGTCAAATTGGTATAGAAGTCGGGGATTGATTATGGATTCCGAATAATTTAGTGATCCGTCACGTTTCTTGTCGATGAATTTAAATTTTTTTTGCTAATTTTTATTCTTTCCTCTGGGGTAGGCCGTGGCAAGTGCCCCCCCCCCCCCCCCCCCTAGTTGCGCCAATGAATGTGTTCCAATCTAATATTTTTTAAATTAATTTCGGTGGATAGGAATATAGATAGAGAAATTATTTTCTTTCAGGACTGAATTAAGGAAGTAGAGGAAACTAAAGCAGTTAAGTACTCCAAAGAAGACAAAAACGTGTTTGTAAAATGACTTCTTCTAAACATCTAACTTCTTCTAAACACCTAACTGTAAGAAACTTCTTTTAGATCTTCCTATTCTTCAGTAACTATGTACACGATTTTTAATTTGACAATTTTCCAATCTAGCTGCAAATATATTACACACCACGCTGGGTGTGTGATCTATTCTCAACCAGCTGGCCTGTTTCACCAATAAAAGGTAAATGTCACTTTTAATTGGTTAATTCTGCAAGGAATTTTATTGTTTTAGTACGTACGAACGAAAACACTCTACAGGTCGTAATCCTTAACGGATCTACTTTATTACTTCCACATCCAGTGGAAGTATAGTAATGACAAAAAAATTTTAAAAAATTTTTATTGTTCAAATAGGCTTAGAATGTCATAAAACGTCGAGATTTTAAGTTTGAGCGAAAAAAAAAATTCTGTCTGCCTGTCGGTCTGTCTGTAACTTTTTTTGTGCGCACGTTTACTCTGGAACCGTTTGAGATATTGACTTAAAATTTAGTACACATATAACGAGATCTAGAACTAAATTGTATTTTCATGTTGTTCTGTCGAAGGGTTGGAGGGTAAATGTAGTCGGAGAGCAGCCAATCTGTAGGAAGCATTTTAAAAGTAGTCTATACAACTCGCGAACACCCACCTAAAAAACAGATGATATTATGTAAAATGACCTTCTGGATTTGATTTTTGAGTTCGCCCATTAATTTGAGATTGCCAAATCGGTCAATTCGCAAATTTTTTGAAAAATTTTAAAATTATGTGTTAATTTTTGTTTTGCACATAACACATCATATCTTTTTTATTTTAATTCCGATTTTGACCAATATTTTACACATTATCCCTCCAATATTCTTGGACAGGCTGACGGCAAAGAATATAGTGTAACTAATAATATAATGCCTAAAAAATATATAATTACCCTCTATTGTCGCGGTTTTTTAAAATTTGCGTTGAAAAATACCCGATCGAGATAACTTTTCTATTTTTAAAGAGAGAGTTATAGTATAAACGAGAAAAATGTTCCATATACTTTAAACAAACTTTTTTATAAAGAGATTTTTTGGAAATTCGGCTCATGTAACGAGATGACGCTGTTGGAAGCGGCCGCGCAACTCGTCCGCATTAATTTAAAGCATAACTTCTGTTAACGTCGCCCATCTGTGGTGTCGTTTAAGCGATCAAGTGAGTCTACGGATTATTTAGTTTCTATTTGCAATTAAATGTTATACAATTATGTAGATAATCTCGAAACATACACATTAAAAAATATATTTTCATTAATTATAACAGCAAGTGGGTACTAAAGATTACATTTTCCTTCGCATAAACAACTTATGTTACATTGCGCGTTTGCTTTGCTACACTTGCAGCTTGTAGTACAGTTATATAATTTACATTTACAAAATGGAGTTAACTTAATAAAATTGGGTTTTGGGCTTTTTGAAATCATCTTTGGAAATAAGATTTCCTCCTTTAGGTACCATCCAAAATCTAAAACATTTGAAATTCTGGGCTTAATTTGGTAGGCTGTCTTGCATATAGCACATTGCAGAAATGCCCTTTTTACTTGTATTCTCTGTACTAGGATTTTCAATATCTGATTTTCTTTTATAAGCAGTTCGGGTATACGATTTTCTACATTGTGCATGGTAAACTGGATTTAGTGATAAAAATAAATTTTTCTGTTCTAAATATTGTTTTAGAGCCACAGAAATGTCATCGGATTTTGCATTTGATCGGTACATTTCTAAAGCCGTAAATATCGCTCGCAGACAAAAAATTTTCATACCATTGTGTTAGTGAACGAATTCTGAACAACTTTCAAAATGTCCGTCTGTCTGTCCGTCCGTCACGTTTCTTGTAAGCATGATAACTGAAGAAAGAAAATTCCGATTGTACTGAAATTTGGACAGTAAATTAGTGTTAGCTAGAAGAAGAACCCTATTTGAACAAAATCGATCGATAAATAAAAATGTTATTACTTAATGATTTAAATTTGATAAATTAACTCCTATATAAAAAAGTCTATTTGACAGTCACATTTTGTCACTTTGACAGCGATAAAAAAAGGTGCATCGTTTCTTATCACGATAAAAATGCCTGTTCCTCAAAAGCAGAGTATATCTAGTAGTCGCACGTCATTTTAAAATCTGTACTGTCGGCTATAATTTTTAAGTCTTGTGGAAATTATACTGTACGATATGAGTCGTTTTGAGAAAATTATAATTATTTTTAATTGTTGTTCGTTCACATATTCTGTCATTAATTTATCTTGCCAAAAATCACTCGAGCTTTTCTTTTATGGATAAATTTCTTTTTAACTCAATATTTTGTCAATCAGTGATTTTGCTCGAAAAACTGACATTTGACAAAATCGCTCGATCTCCGGTCTCGCGATTTTTTCATGACAGTTTTTCTCATAAAATCACTGATTGGCAAAATTATTTCGTTACAAAGAGAAATTTATTGTGATTTTACTGTTGAAAAAATTTTTTTTTAATTTTTATGTTTTTGTAATTGAATAGAAGAAATCTGGTGAAATATTTCATTTTACTATTTCTAATTATTTATATATTTTACAAATATACATTTCATAATGTAATATACAACCGTGAAAATATGATTTTATAGCTCGTGTCTTATAATGTAAAAATTTACATTCTTCTACGTGTAAGGTGGTGGTGTAGTTCTTTTGACTCGTAATCGAAACCCAAATGGGGTTTGGTATAGTTTTTTTTACAAAGTCTTTTACCAACTAAGATCGTACTATAAAATTCAAAATGTCTAGAAGTAACATTATTTACAAAAAACTGCGAAAAGTATCCTATTGAATGTATAACAATTATATAAAAATCCAGTGAACAGGCGAAGAGTACGTTTTTAGCTTGTTTCCTTTGATTTCCTATCCGAGTAATTATAATTTATGCCAAACTATGTGTTTATAACGCACTAAATATAAGGACTGAGACAAAAAGCACTTTCAACTTAACATAAATGGACACTGGAAAATAATAATCACCCGGCACGTGCCTGCGTTTAGCTCTAGATGCGATTGCGGCCGATTCATAGTAGTGCGCATTCGTTCGGACGCTGAAACAATCAATGAATATTTCGATAAGGGAGCAAAATTTCAAAAAAAACTTCTTATAAAAGATTTTATTTAGTTCATTCGGAACATTTTCTTCGATTATAGTAGGCACCTAACTTTAAAAATAAAAAAGAAACCTCGATCGGACATTTTACTCTGCAAATTTTAAAGATTTTGCGTCAAAGAAAAGTTGTTATTTTTTTTTTGCCAACTAATTATTTTTTAGGTAAAGTTTTTTACTTTCAACATATCAAAGAATAGTTAGAGAATATTATGTAAAAAAATTAAAAAATTCTGAAGTAAAATAAAAAATATATGACGTGTTATATGAAAAACAAAAAATAACACGTAATTTTTATTTTTTTTAGAAAATTGCCAATTTGGTCATTTTGGCAATCTCAAATCAATGGGCGAATTCAAAAATCAAGTTTAGCGGGTTATTTTACATCAGATTACCTATTTTTTAGGTGGGTGTTCGCGAGTTGTATAGAGGGTGTCGAATTCAGAGGGTCTGGTCTTCCACTAATGGGGGTAAATTTGGGGTAAATAGGTAAATCAAGCAGGTAAGAGTCCATAAAATTGGTATTTAGTATATACAAGAGAAGCTAAGGTCTCAAAAAAAATTTTGGCATTACCACCCCCATTACCACCCCCACCCCGTTATTAAAGGGGATGAAAAAAAATTGTGGTTTAGTGTGTGTACAAGAACCAGAAACCTCAAAATATTATTTTACTTCATCCACCCCCACTACCACCCCCTATCACCACCCCCACCCCACTACTGATGTGGGGTATCGTTTTATGGGTTTTTGGGGTAGAGGATTTCAAATATTATATTATTAAAGTTCCATAAACAATTATTTCCACATACAAATTTTTTTTGTTATGAGTGATTTGGATAGAAAATCTGGATGTGAAAGTAGTGATTCCTTGGGCAGCGGTTTTTTTTAATCCTTTCGTCTACTATCAGAATAAAATCTTGTTGAATTTGATAATGATCTGTGTAGTAACTTAATTATTGTAAATAAAATATAGCATGTCCCGTCTCAAGTCGACTCACCTTCAACAGATTGATTTCAAACTTCTCTCAGCTATGAAACTTTTCAAAGCGTATCCTTTCATGATTTTCAATAAATTCTCAGTTATCACTCCAACACATTGTGCCCACTCAAAAATTAGATTTTTCTATATTTAACCTAGCGTTAGGATACAGCAAACACCCAACCAGCAAATTTGTTTTATAATTTAAATGTTATACGATCATTTTGTTCTCTTGTTATTATACTCTTCGCAAAAACGAAGAGTATATTGTATTTGATCGGCACATTTCTAAAATCGTAAATATCGCTCTTAGAGAAAAAATTTTCATATCATTGTGTTAGTGAACGAATTCTGAACAACTTTCAAAATGTCCGTTTGTCCGTCCGTCCGTCACGTTTCTTGTAAGCACGATAACTTAAGAAAGAAAAATCCGATTGTACTGAAATTTGGACACTAAGTTAGTGTTAGCTAGGGGAAGAACCCTATTGTTTTTGAACAAAATCGATCAGTAAATGAAAATGTTATTAATGATTTAAATTTGAGAATTTTTTTTTTAATTTTTATGTTTTTGTAAAAATTTACATTTTTTTACATTTTTTTATGTGTTAGGTAGTTCTTACGCTTTTGACTTGGAATCCAAGGATCCCAGGTTCGAAACCCACGTGGAGTATGGTATAGTTTTTTTTTATTTTTACTTTATTTTACACTTCACTTTCACCAACTAAGTTCGTACTATAAAATTAAAAATGTTTAAAACTAACATTATTTACAAAAAACTGCGAAGAGTATCCTATAGAATGTGTAACACTTATATAAAAAGTTTAGTAAACCGGCGAAGAGTACGTTTTTATCTTGTTTTATTAATGCTTCTAAAATGCCAATTGATTATATTAGAGTTGCAGAAAACACTATTTGGTTGTCTGCAACTGAACAGTTTTATAAATTTATCATTAAAACGTTTCTACAGCAAATTATAAAATATCGTTTAAAGCAGTTAAGAAATTATTTTAGAAACGTTCCGTGACTAAGCTATAAAACATTTCAGCTTATAAAACTAAATAATTTTATAGTGCTTCTTTAGTAACATTCGACAGTATTTTCAGCACTGTTAAAAAATATATATATTAAAATTATTCTGTAGTTGTTTCCTATTATCTTATAAAACAATTATATTAAAGCACTATTTGGGACAGTTTTGCTATTGAAAGTAAATTGTTGTTTCAGAGTCTGCTACATAATTATTATAGTGTTGCAATCTACTGCAATATGACAACGCCAATAAAGTAGTTACAAAATAAAATTGTTTACGTGAACGTAAAAACGCTGCTGCTAACTATGCAATAAAATATATTTGTGTCAGCTGTGTGTTTATATTTAATCAGAACTTATGTCTAATACTAAGCAAGCTAGTGTAGATCGTACGTGCTAAAGTATAAATGAAAAATATCGGATTTAGGAAAATGGAAAAAACTTTAAAAAACTAACTTTTAGGTTAATTATGCAAATTGCGCCAATACTGTATCAGTATGCAGCTTTTTTCTGAGATGAAGTTGGCTCTAACTAAATGAGCAGAACCGTATTGGAAGATTTTACTTTACGCATATAATTTTTCAAATTTTAAATTTCGTTTTTATCTCTGTAATGTCTAACAGTAAATAATATATTTGCCTGTGAGTTATTATAAAATTCTATCCTTTATAAAAAGTTCTGCATGAAGAAAAAGTATTTCCAATACTACAAAAAACGTTACCGATCCCAAGGTATCCGCTATATTGATCAATCATTAATCAAAATTCTAGACGCACTTCCGTCGCTTCTTATTTAAACTGTCCTCCTTCCTTACCTCTATATTCAAAGCATCAACCCAACCTTTCTATGTAGTACACAGCCTACTAACTAACATAACCTAAGCTAATCTTATATTATTTATGTTTTCATTTCATTTAGAAGTTAAATTTTCTTACCGAATCCCCTAGCTACTAGCTACAACACATTACAGTTTTTATCAAACTGTTTGTTCCGGTTATTTTTACAGTTATTTTTCTTCGCTTATAAGTTATAACAAAAATGCAAAATAAGACACTTGTGAAAAAAAATTGTTATATTTTTCATTTAAGATACGGCCCTGTTACAAGACCGTCACCTCTAAGACACATTATTTTATAGATGTTTCGTACGAATCGCCTATAGTTTAATTATCTTAAAATGGTTGCATTTAACACAAAAGTATTTTATAGAAGGATATCATTTCATGTGACCAGCGTTCGAGGTCGTAAATATGACAAGACATAAAAAGTTTAAAAACACATTTTTATTAATATTTGTGGCAATTAATACGTGCTAATTATAAAATTATGATGGTTAAAACAAATTGGCATTAAATTTTATTACAAAAAAAATTTTAAATGTGAAATCGATTTTTATAATAATCCAAAAATGATTAGAAACCTTCAGTAAATATGAGGGGGCACTTAAAATTCATCAAAAACACATGACATAAATCACAGTAAAATTTCTTTCGCATCAAAAATTGCAAGCTGTATGGATTAACACGTCCCTAAAATATTTTTTTTGTGCAGCCGTACGTGAAATGAGTATTTCACGTTCTCAAAACAGTCCGTGAAATTCAATTTCACTTCCGTTACCCTTAGTAACGGCCGAAAAACTAAAAGTCACTTTCATAATAATTGACGTTTAAGTCACTTCAAAATTGACATTTCTAAAATATGACAAACAAAAATTGTTATATTTTATTAAACAGTTACAAGTATACATTCAAAATATACCGTTTCCATAGAAACGCTCTGACGTTAAAGCCACCGCGTTTATTTAGCAAAATATAGCATAAACTGTGGTGTTATTTTCACCATCTATACTAACTATAATTTACGTTTGCACAAAAAATAGTGTTTATACCATGGCCGAAATTTTTTTGCGCCCTCGAGATTATCTTGCTCGGCCGCAAGCGGCCTAGGCGATAATTTTTCTCTCGGTACGTAAAAAGGAATTTCGCGGCCTTGGTATATAATAACTATTTTGTAAGTTTTTGTCCATTATCCAGTAAAATCACTGAAAGCTTGGTATTATAGAGATTACACTCAAAGAAATAGTATGGGTAAATTCAACCAAAAAAAATGGTTAACTAACAATATCGTTAATTTTGTTAAACCAAACTATATTGATGGTATTTTTAAACAAGAGGTGATTGTTATTTTAATTAATAAAAAGTTGCCGTACAACAAAACAAACATTTACTTAAAAAATAGATGAATAAGACTATTATTTTGTTCGTCTGACTATTATTTTGTTGAATTCTGTCAAATTAAACTAGATAATAGTATATTTTATTTTTAACTATTATCGAATTGTAATTCTAACCCAGTATTAGTTCGCTGTATTATTGTACTTGGTAGACAAACCAATATTATTGTCGTCTTCTAGAAGTTCTGAAAGAATTACCATAAAATTTGCTTGCTTACCACGTAGTCTATTACAGAAATTATTTCCAGATGACGCCACATACAAATCACTGACAATAATCAATCATGCATTATCTTATACTCTTATGAATTTATAGAAAATTAATAACATTGCAATCGCAATGTTCGAATTCTCTCAGGGATCATCGATATATTTGGATGGATCTTATAAACGATCTCTAATCTTTGGTTTGGGTGGTCTGATGTCTCAATCCTGAGATTTTGGCTAACCAAAAAAAACTTCATCATAGAATAAAGTGTAGATCAACCTAAAAATTAGTTGGTGAACAAAAAACAAAGTCGTTGTACTATTTAATTGTAAACCAAATTGAAAATGGTTAGTGAACATAAAAAAATATCATTGTACTATTTAATTTGTTACAAGAAGATATGATTATTAAACTACTATTTGTTTACGAAAACAAATAAAGTTGTATGACTATTCTTTTCTGATTGATTTAACTATGAAACTAGATAGGCGCGATTTCATATGCTCTTTTTGGTTGAATTTACCTATCATTTTCTTTGAGTGTATATATTTATAAGTATATGTAAGCGACTTTTTGAATACATTTAAGAAATTGTTTTATTTTATTGGTGTTTTATAGCAATAATAACAGTGAAGTTTGTGCTTTATAATGCAATTAAATGAAGCTTCAATAAAACTGTTTTATAGTGGCGGCACCGAATTTTCTCAGAGCCTGCACAATTATTTTGTAATGGTTGCAATGGCTTTTACAAAATATCAACAATGACTAAACTATTTTATAAGGTGGTGCCAATTTTACATTTATAGCTGTAGTAATAACGTTTTTAACCCATTAATGCCCAAGAGGTCGATAACGATCCAGAGACAATTTTAATTTCTACTGTTCTTACTGATTGTGCAACTAACATTACGTATGTGTCCAGCGACTTAGTATAGTTATTCACTTTATATTATAACGATAACCTTACAAATTGACAGTGTTTACTTGTGAGATTTGGTGTAAAATATTTCCAACAATTATTTGTATGTGACACGGCACAGTTTAGTTACTGATAAGTACAAATATATTACTGTTACATAACCTTAAATATTTCTGGGTCGTTAACGACCCCTTGGGCTTACTACATTGTTCAAGATATATATTTTTTTAATTGACAGGAAACGACCTCTTACTTATATCTGAATTATTGGAGGAAATTGAAATGCTAGATGAACATGTCATTGTACCTGAGGGAATAAAAATAACTCCTCCGGATGACTTTGGGAATGCTACTAATTGTGATTCAGGGGACGAAGAGTGTAATGATCCCGATATGTAGAATGGCAAACAGCTGGCTGCCGAGGCAGAATTTTACTTTGACAATAGTGATATTCTAGATGAACTAGCGCCAATCCAAAATACTGAGAATGATGATGAAGTAGAATGTGAGAATAACGGTGACATTGAATCTGTTGGTCAAATAGAACCTGAAGAGGATGAGGAATATAATATCCCACTAGCTTTGTTGGCGAAAAGATGTAGAACTGTACCTACATCTACTGGTAAATATGAGAAGACCAAGTGGAAGAAAGGAGATCTGGAAGCATCTCAGGAGAGAGTCTTACATTTACTTCCGCCACTCACCCTGAGTGCAACAAGTCATCCGCGTGAATATTTTGAATTATTTTTAAGACAAGAAACTGTGTAAAATTTAGTGGACTCCACATGTATTTACGCAACCAGGGACCACAACAAACCTGCATTTGAGATGTCAATACATGTCATGTACGTCTTTATCGGTATTCTCCTCTTGACTGGATATGTTCCCTTGCCGAGAAGAAGAATGTACTGGGAAGACAGTGAGGACGTACATAATACACTAGTGGCCGAATCCATGAGAAGGAATAGATTCGAGGAAATATGTAGCTTTCTCACGTGACAAACAACAATAATTTGGCACAAAATGACAAATTGGGTAAAATTCGTCCCTTTATAAACGATCTTAATAAACAATTTATAAAGTATCGAATCCAATATATCGATAAATGAGTCCATGGTACCATATTGTGGTCGCCATGGATGTAAACAGTTTATCAGGGGGAAGCCGATCCGGTTTGGATACAAAGCTTGGGTGGCTGCCCTCAAGCTGGAATACTGCTTACAGTTTGATATTATATAAAAGCAGAAAAGGCGATAAAGGGAAGGAAGGCGGCATCTTATTGTAACTGATAGGCCAAGACGCAGGTGTCACTTGTGCAAAAATAAAACTAATAAAACATGTTTTTTAGATTTTTTTTAATAATAAATAAAATATTTCATAGTTATCTATTTAAATAATTTCTAGAGCCCAAGGGGTCGTTAACGACCCATATCAAATTTCAAAAATTAAGAAAGATAATTTTTCTTTGATATTTTTTGTATTGTCCAACACTGCTAATAACACATATTTTTGAATATTAGGAAAATCGAAGGAAGTATATTAATCTGGGCATTAATGGGTTAAAGTATTTCTGAGCCTAATGTTGTTTTATAAAAGGAGGGGTGCCCATAAGCTCCTTATTTGGTCCCAACAACACTTTTTTTTAAATTCGAGACAAAGTAAAAAAAATTACTAACTTCAACATTTGAAGATACGACAAGCAATATACATTTTACGTAGTTCGATTTTTTGCCATTGATAAAGATCCAAAAATAAGTCAAAATCACCATTTTTTGTGCTTTTGGTGCTTTTGGAGAGTACGGCAAAAGTTTTAAATATGTAGTGTGAAAACGTAAAATCTTTGACATATTATGTAAGAATCAAAGTGGCACCGGCTTGTGCTCAGCTGAGGCCAAATAAGTGGCTTATGGACGCCCTTCTTTTGTGTCGGAAACATTTCTGCAGCTTTTATAAAATACCAAATTGCTAGTTGCGGCCGGCGTTTCAGATCTAGGCGGCACATATGTGTTGAATAAAGTGGTCTTATGGAGTCGTATGGCTGATAAAAATTTGAAATGAATTCGGTTGGGGGGGGGGGGGGGGGGTCTTCACGAGAAGTGAAACACACTGTATATTAAATTTTTCGAAAATCAACTACTTCTTTTGGAGATAAATATGACATATGATAGCTAAATTAAGTTGTGATCGAATAATGTTACACGGTGTTCCATTTTTTTTTATTGGGTTATTTACTTTAATGTTCTGGCGGAGTTTAGCTAATGGCTATTCTACCACTCAACCAAGACGGACACACACATAGACAACATCACAACACCCATTCCCTGCGATATTGCCATCTGCAGCAGCTGAGTCTCGAACTCAGGAGAGGAGAGCGACTCCCTGTCAAAAAATCCTTATAAAAACTTATAAAAAAAAATGTATAAGTTTTTATAATTTTTGATGTGTGTATGTGTGTGTATTTGAAATGTGTTTTAATTGTAAATTTTCATATGGTATCTACCAGTATTGATGAGTTTTTATAGTATATGTAATTAAAAGTTTTTATAGGTTTTTCTAGTGTTTTGAATGTAAATTCCCATATGAAATCTATTAGTATTTGATGAGTTTTTATAGTACATGTAATTAAAAGTTTCTATAGGTTTTTATAGGTATGTATAGTGTTCAGAATGTAAATTTCCCATAGAAATTCTATCAGTATTGATAGGTTCTTTTTACAGATTTTGGTTGTGTATTTTAATGCCAAATCCCATAAACTTACATAGGTAAGTAAATATTATTTACTTACTATTAATATTTCAAATATCAATAGTAATATAGTGGTAAACACTAAATACTGAAAACAGTCCTTGTTTCCTTCAGCGTTCTAACCTAAACGCAGTTAATAAGTTAGCAGTAAAAGATACTGCTTTACTTTGATTTTAACAAGCCCACACTAGTTTCTTAGGTCACATTAGATTAGATATGAATTAGCGACATGTATAACAGCTCCCTCTACTGGAGGCTAGAGTATGTAACACTAAACTTTCATAAATTTTAATTATGTGTGTGTGTGTGTTTTAAATGTACATTCCTCGTATGAAACCTATTAGTATACGTTACAGTATAAGTTTTTATAGTATTTGAAATACAAAGTTTTTTATAAGTTCTAAATGTGGTTTGATGTGGCTATTTGAGATGTGTTTTTAATGTAAATTCCTTGCCTGAGCATTTCCATATATTAATAGGAAATGCGAAGTTTTTATAAGATTTGCTGCGTACAATGGGTTTTTAATGTAAATTCCCTACAAGGAGTCTATCAGTAGTTATACGTTTTTACGGTAATTGAAATATGAAGATATGTTATAGATATTTTATATGTATTTGAAAAGTATTCGTAATTTTCCATACGAGGCCTATCAGTATTTGTAAGTTCTTATATGGTGTTTGAAATACGAAGATTTTATAGGCTCGGATGTGTCTAAGTTTTTGAAGTATTTGAAATGTGTTTTGAATGTATATTCCTTGCCTGAAGTCTATCAACACTTGCACGTTTGAATAATAAACACGAAGTTTTTATAAAATTCTATGAGGATATGCAATGGATTTTTAAAGTAAATTCCCTGAATGAAGTCATCAGTATATTTTATAAGTATTTATGGTAATTAAATTGCGAAGTTTTATGGGTTTTTATTTGAGAAAGATATTAAATTCTCAGTACGACGCCTATAAGTATTTATAAGTTTTTATGGCGTTTGAAACACGAAAATTTTATAGATTCTGTGAGTTTTTATTGTATATTTCTCGCTTGAGGTCTATTATAAGACTTTTATGCTTCTATGGGAATAAGAGAGTTCTCTAAAATACAATGTGTATATACTTACAATGGATTTTAATCTTACAATGGATTTTAATGTAAATTATATGAAATCTATTGTATTAGTAAGTTTAGTTTAGTAAAGTATATTGTAACTTTTTTAGGTTGACTACTATTGAAATCCCATGAAAACTCAAATTAATAGTTGTATATGATACTTTTCAATGGGTGCACTGAGAAATCCTTATAGAATTCTTATATAAAACTAAACTAATCTTATAAAAACCATATACTAATTATTCTTATTAAATGTTATAAAATTCATCCCTGGTTTCCTATGAAACATTATTAGTTTTACCAGTATTTTAACCCCATGAACACTTATCAAATTAATAGTTGTAAATCATTATTAATACCTACTTTATAATAGATGTCCCTATAAATCCTTATTAAATTCTTATATAAACTAAACTGATATGGATCTATGAAGTCTTATAAAAATAAGTACAAATATATCCTTATAAAAATGTATAAAATGTCTGCTAGGAACTCCTTGGTATATCTTTTCAATTTCGGTACTCTTCAGGTCCCAAAAAAAGTCACAAATTTATTCGATGTAATTCCTTATTAATACTTTTTAATACGTATCCTTATAAATTCTCATTAAATTATTATATAAACTAAAACTGATAACAACCTCTCAGATCTTATAAAAACAATATACTAATTGTTTCTTATAAAAGATTACAGAACTCGTATTTGATTTTACTGATGAAACCTTTTCAGTTTCAACACTATCAGATCTCATGAGAACTTATCAAATTAAAAGTTGTAATGCCATATAAAAACTGTTTTTAGTATAAACACTTATGAAAACATACCAATAACAACATGGGTATTCCAACTCAATTAAGACTCCCTTAGATAACTATTCATCCCAAAATAATTTCTATATGGCAAAATTAATGTACTGTATAAAACCTTATAAACCAGATAGGCTCTTATGATTACCCATAAAAAATTTATAATTATCTATAAGTTTGAAATAGGATTTTTTGACAGGGCTAGACCGTGTTGTCTCTCACATAACCGCAGTCTAGCCCACTGCTACCGTCTCGGCAACACGTGAAAAACGCCACTACACATCCATACCCTAGCCAGGATTCGAACCCGGGACCCTGTGGTCGCAAGCCTAACACCTTAAGCACTGCGCCACCGAGCCGGCCATTTAAAAACAAAATTTATGTCTATATCTCGAAAACTGGTTCATGCATAATTTTCTTCTCATCAGGAACGGATTCTACTCAAAAAAGTGCCTTAAGAATATGTTACTAGATTTTCGATTCGACACTTGGTAATTGAGATATAGAGGTCGAAAAAGATAGAAGATCGCGGTTTGCGCCATTGTTTGTTTCTCGAAAATCGAGCTCATATTGGTTTTTGTAATCTGCTATAGTTTTAGAGAAAACCTCAAATCCCATCTAATTTGATCCACCCTGTATATTATAGGCTGTATTTCAGTTTGCGATTTAAAAAGTGTATTTGTCTTACCATGAACATCCCTTATAATTTCTTTCTGGCTACACAGTAATAATGTTTTTAGTGGAACGAGTTGCTACCCTATTTTCGTCCCTTCAGCTTAAAACAATTTTGAAGCGTATAGGAAAATCTGAAATGTCAGGGACGTACATACATAATAAATTGAACTTAAAAGTGTGTAATGGTGGACCAAAATGCTTGCGGAACCTGTGTCGCAATCAAGACGTTATTTTTTGAGTATCATTTGAAATGTCGAGGAATTTTCCTCTTGATATTCTCCGGGTTTGATTTTAAAAGTAAAATTGGACTTTAAGGAAACTACTAATAGCTAAATAAAAACTATAAGTTTCGTCGATAGAAGAATGCTTGCACAACGACCTCTTTTCCATTTCAGCTCCTATGGTTCAGCCCCCATGTACAGGGTGGACCAAATTAGATGGGATTTGGGGTTTTATCTAAAACTATGGCAGATAGGCAAAAACCAATATAGGTGTCTTGAGCTCGATTTTTGAGAAGCAAACAATGGCGCAAACCGCGATCGTCTATCTTTTTCGACCACCGAGCTACAGAGCGTTTTTGGAAAATTAGCATTTTTGGAAGACCTCTATATCTCAATTACCAAGTGTTGAATCGAAAACGAGTAACACATTTTTAGGACACTTTTTTGAGTACAATTCGCTGCTGATAAGAAAATTATGCATACCTCAGTTTTCGAGATATAGACATAACTTTTGTTTTTTTAAATGGAACACTCTGTAAATTATTTCATTATTCGATCACAACTTAAATTAGCTATCCCACGATATCATATGTCATATTTATCTTTAGAAAAAGTGGTTAATTTTCGAAAAAATTAATATATTTGCGAGGAGGCCATGGAAAATTATTGACAAAAACAACACTTCTTATAATATAAAATAATTTTGTCAGAAATAGGAAAAACTAAACTACAATCAGAGCTTGGTAATTACTTGTAATTTAAAAATAATTACAATTACAAATTACTTTTTTAAAAAAGGAACTAATTACAATTACAAAGTACATGTCTTTAAAAAAGGAATTAGCAATTACTTTTCTAATTACTTTTATGATAAAGTAAATTATAGTGACCAAACAGACAAAAAGGTAAGTCAAAAATTTTAATTAAAAGTGTTGTGTAATATTGCGTTTTAATATTTATTAGAATCGTTATTAGAATGTTTGACCTTACGAGTAATCAGGAAAAATTAAATAAATATATAGAAAATGCAGCTTAATAGTGGAGTCGGTTTAGGAAAGGATTGGGAAAATTTTTAAGATGGATGCAGACCCTGCGGAAATTATTTGTAATGACGAGTATAATAAAACCCTAAAATTTTAATTTCCAAAAACGGGTGAAACCATGCCGAAAACAAAAAGGGGTATTTTGGACATTTTAAGGGTCAAATTTGTTGTTTGAATTTTTTTTTTTTGATCACTTAAACAACTAGTTAAGGAAAGAAAATGGTATTCTTTTATTCTCAATATTAAAAGAACCTTCAGTTTAAATTTGGGGAAGATATCTGACCATCCCGCCTCCTGATATTCATATATATATACGAAAAAAACTGAGAAAATCAAACTTCGGTTGTCTTGATCAGATCTCAACCGATTTGGCTGTAATTTGGAATGGAAGTAGTCTTTATCACACTTTATCAAAACTGTTAACCAAATTTCAGCCAAAAATGTTAAATAGTTTGGCTGAAATCGCAGTTTCAGTCAAATTTTCTGAAATTTTCAAATCGAAATATCTTCGGACCTAAAAGTCGGATCAAAATTTGCTTTGTGGCAAAAGGTAGGCGAGGTGTATAATATCAAAATACTCGTTTTGAAAAGTAAAAGATAGACCACGGTTACCCTTCGATTATACATGAAGTCACGTAAAAATAAAAAAATAATAAAAATTGTAACACATTCACATACAGAAATAAATACACGCACGCACACACATATATAATATAATATACATTTATCTATACCTAGTCAAAGCAGTACGCACGACTATACAAATAAAATATATATATATTTTTTAAAGTTTTATAAATAATAAATACAATTGTTTTCTGCTTTATACCAGTGTGTGTACACATAGTCACTGAGTACACATATATTATATATACAGTGTGTTTCACTTCTCGTGAAGACACCCCTGTATCTTTTTTATTTGTGACCGAATTCATTTCAAATTTTTATCAGCCATACAACTTCATAAGACGACTTTATTCAACACATAAATGCCGCCTAGATCTAAAGCGCCGGCCTACTGCGATAAAATGAAAATAGCAATTTTCGAGAAATCATAGTAGGCTTAGAGATAGACAAAAATTTTGTTAATAAAAGTTGTTTGGTGTCTTCACGAGAAGTGAAACACACTGTATATAATGCAAATGACTAAAAAACGACCGAATGTAAAAAAAGTGATTCTTGACTTATATCATGTAAAAGTACATAGAATAACCTACCTTTTGCCATAAAGCAAAATTCGATCCGTCTTTTAGGTCCGGAGATATTTCAATTTGAACATTTCAGAAAATTTGACTGAAACTCCAATTTCAGCCAAACTATTTAATATTTTTGGCTGAAATCTGGTAAATAATTTTTGTGTGATAAAGACTACTTCCATTCCAAATTTCAGCCAAATCAGTTGAGATCTGATTAAGATAGCTGAAATTTATAATTTTTTCAATTTTGTTCGTATATATATATATATATATATATATATATATATATATATATATATATATATATAAAACTGCAAATTCAAATTTGCAGTTTAAAATGCCCAAAAAAACCCTTTTCGGCCAATAAAACACGGTTTCACTCAAGATTTGATAGAAAGATCGTCCTAATAAAGCCACTTCTTGCGTCAGCGCAAGATTCTGGGATTTTGTTATACTCGCCATGACAAACAATTTCCGCCGGGTCTGCATCCATCTTAAAAAATTTCCCAACCTCGCTATTTTATTTACTAAATCGACTCCACTATAATAACAATGCCTAATACTAATAAGAATGATAATAATAAACAGTAAACTCATTTAGTTTTTAAAAGTTTATTGAATAAAAAACATAAATGTGCAGCGGACCACGGCGAAAACTCGTTTTTAGTCAGTAACTTTTTTTGAACTTTTCAGATTCATTTTAAACTATGGAACTGTAAAATTCTGCTTTAATGCATTCTTGTTTGTTAAACCACATACGCATGTTCTTAAACTAATTGTAATTGGAGAAAGTAATTGTAATTGGAGAAAGTATTTGTAATTAGAAAAAGTAATTGTAATTGGAAAAAGTAATTGTAATCGAAGTAATTTGTAATTAGATAGTTCAAATAATATAATTACAAATTACAATTCCTTCAACAATTTTCCTGCAATTACAATTCCAAATTACTTTAATAAAAAAAAGTACTTAATTACAATTACAATTACACGAAAAAAAAAAAGGAATTGTAATTGCTGATTACTTTTTCACCAGGAATTACCCAGCTCTGACTACAATAAATGTTCGAATTGTCTTCCATTGACACCTATGCATATTGCACTTTAATATTTATTGAGAAGGTCATGGTAAGACAAAGAAAATCGAAATAATCGTAAATGTCAAAAACTAATTGTGAGTGAGCATTGTTAAAAATGGTTCAATTTAGTAATGGTGAAAAATATGATATGATTAAGTGTTTTGTAGAATGCGGAGAAGATTCTTTAGCTTCCAAGCTTTATTTTAATAGGTAAGTTTATAGACAGCAAAACTTTGTGCCAAAAGTACCGCCTAAACAATATTTTTAGATATCCAGAAAGGAGACAGCCAGATATAAAAATATTCAAAATTTAATAAACAAAATTTAAAAGAGTTTGGATTATTTGTAAAACCTCGAACAAAAATATATAATAAAGCAGGTAGAGAAGCTGTAGAAAATATTGTTTTAGAAACTATAAGAGAAAATCTTAATATATTGTCTCGCGAAATATACGAAAATTTAGGAATTCCACAAACAACTGTGTTGCGTTGCTTAAAAAAAAAATAAATTCAAACCCTACAAAATTAGTTACCATCTATACCCAAACGACTTTCAAAGGCATGTCAATTTTTGCCAGTGGTTTTTGCGTCAGTGCAATGAAGTGCCAGGATTTGAAGAAACAATTATATGGACAGACGAGGCCCATATAAGCAGTGACGGAATTTTTAATTGGCATAATAACCACCATTGGGCCCATGAAAATCCGTACGAAACCGCTACAGCTAATCGTTAAGGACGATTTGGATTTGGTGTATGGTGTGGTTTTATTGCATACCAAATAATAGGTCTTCATTTTTTTCGCGGTAATTTGAATACCGAAAATTTTATTAACATTCTACAAGGAATAGAGCCCTTTGTAGACAATATGCCTGTAAGACAATTTCAAAGAATAATTTACCAACACGACGCACAGTGGGAAATTTTTCAATTTTTTTAGACAAAAATCCGTCTACAATGCAATTATTAATGGATTTGAAAAATTTTTTTTTTAAATAATTGTTAGGTATCACCCGATGTTTGAACACTGCCCAAATTTTAAAAACGTTCAACATAACCTCAAAAAATCCTATAAATATATGAAATTCGTGTATTTTACTTAAGTAAACATGCGAATTTCTGTTTTTTAAAGTTTTACTCAGAAAATATCATTTATTATAGATTTTTTGGGTCGCTGATTAAGAAAACTGGAATGCCGTTAACCAGAAATTGATATAACACCTTAAAATACCGAAAAACACCCCTACAATGGATTTTTTCGAAATATTCTTATTAAAAATGTAAAATAGTCTAGTAAACTGTATTTTTTATATGATAAATATAAAACCTTAGTTATTCAAATAATAATTAAGTAAACATTTACCCTAAGGGTTAATCAGAGGGTTGAAACAACCCACATTTCGACAAAAAATACAAAAAATATAGTTACAATGGTTATTTTTTAGTTTTTGCTTCAAAATAGGGTAAGAGAGTACATTGTGACTATGAGAGTGTATCTCAACCCCCTTTAAGGGTAAAAACCACCCTTAAATGGCTGTAGAATTTGAAAATAGGTTTCTAAACTTTTTGAAATTTCAGAATCACGTCTTCTTCGATATTTACACTAAAGTCAGTCTCCGAACCTTGTTTAATAAATAAAAATTATTTTAAAGGTTAAATTATTCATTTCTTATATACTTTGACAATGTGAATAAACAACAATTCAATGTGAATTGAATTGAATCACATTCTAAGTTCTTCAACGTTTTTAAGAAGCTCGTAAGTTAGAAATCGCATTTTTTCCATTTGAAAGGAAAAAAAATATTTAAAATGAAATGAAAATTTTTCATCCATTCTATGCAACGTGAAACAACAATCCAATTTTTAGTAAACATATTTTAAGCATCCTAAAGTTCAAAAACAATTGGGTGCTTAGAAGCAGCTTAAAATCAGCAGATATCTCTATTATTTTCAAACAAATTAAATTTTAGACATTTCAAAAAAAATCTTTTAAAATAAAGTCTAAATTTTTCATACATTCTACTCCATGTAAAATAAGTATCCAAAGTTAAAAAAAAACAGATTTTTCATTAGTAAACAAAATTATTAAAAATAAGTACATTTATTTCATTAAACTCTATAGCATTAACAATATAAAATATGGATTCAATTATTATTTACAATTATGAGATTTAACAACAACTGCAGATTCGATTCTTTACCGCAGTTTTTTCTTTTTACTATAAAATTTAAATCTTATGATAGTAATATATGAAATAATTGACTCACATTGAACTGTTGTTTATTCACGTTGTCAAAGTATATAAGAAATGATTAATTTAACCTTTAAAATAATTTTTATATATCAAACAAGGTTCGGAGACTGATTTTAGTGAAAATATCGAAGAAGACGTGATTCTGAAATTTTAAAAAATTTCGAAACCTATTTTCAAGTTCTACAGCCATTTAAGGGTGGTTTTCACCCTTAAAGGGGGTTGAGATACACTCCATAGTCACAATGTACTCTCTTACCCTATTTTGAAGCAAAAACTAAAAAATAACCATTGTAACTATATTTTTTGTTGTTTCAACCCCCCTGATTAACCCTTAGGGTAAATGTTTACTGAATTATTATTTGAATAACTAAAGTTTTATATTTATCATATAAAAAATACACCTTACTAGACTATTTTACATTTTTAATAAGAATATTATGTGTTATATCAATTTCTGGTTAATCAGCAACCCAAAAAACATATAATAAAGGATATTTTCTGAGTAAAACTTAAAAAAAACAGAAATTCGCATTTTTACTTAAGTAAAATACACTAATTTCATATATTTATACGATTTTTTGAGGTTATGTTGAACGTTTTTAAAATTTGAGCAGTGCTCAATTATTTAAAAAAAAAATTTTTCAAATCCATTAATAATTGCATTGTAGACGGATTTTTGTCTAAAAAAATTAAAAAATTTCCCACTGTGCGACGGCGCCCTAGATCATACGTCAAATGAAACACGAAATTATTTAAATGCCCAATTTGAGAAGGATTCGATAGGTATCTATATATCACTCAGGACTAGTTTATCAATGTCTAGTTAGCTAAGTTAACTAAATTGATAACTAACAATTAATTTAGCTAACTGGACATTAATAGACAACTAAGTAGATTAGATATTGTTTAATTTTTAGGAAATAATGGTCCTATTTTGTGGCCAGCTATATAACCCCTGCCCACTGATTGGAAATGCAACAGATGCTGTAAGGAGAAATTGTCAAAAATGCATAGATGCCAATAGAAGATAATTCGAACATTTATTGTAGTTTAGTTTTTCCTATTTTTGGCAAAATTATTTTATATATTAACAAGTGTTGTTGTTTTCCATGGCCTCCTCACAAATATATTAAATTTTTCGAAAATTGACCACTTTTTCTAGAGATAAATATGACATATGAAATATCGTTGGATTGCTAATTTACGTTGTGATCAAATAATAAAATAATTTACAGGGTGTTCCATTTAAAAAAACACAAGTTATGTCTATATCTCGAAAACTGAGGCATGCATCGTTTTCTTCTTATCAGCAACGAATTCTACTCAAAAAAATACCTTAAGAATGTAATACTCGTTTTCGATGCAATACTTGGTAACTGAGATCATCCAAAAATGCTCCTTTTCCCAAAACGGTCTGTAGCTCGGTAGTCGAAAAAGATAGATGATTGCTGTTTGCACCATTGTTTCTCGAAAATCAAGCTCAGGACACCTATATTGGTTTTTGTCTATCTGCCATAGTTTTAGAGAAAACCTCAAATCCCATCTAATTTGGTCCACCCTGTACTTATTTTTTTTTAGTCATTTTCGACTTGATGATATAGACTCACAAAAAAAAATCAAGGGGTCAAAACGTGAGAAGCCTCCTTTTCCTAAAGGAATTGGATTCGCCATTTTGACTTTTCCAGATTTGAGATTTTTGTCGTCAACCTTAGGTGTCAAGCAATATCTGTAACTATTTTAGGTTTCTAGATGATTGGGACAGACAGAACCAGGCGTTAGGGATTTGATGTTATAGATTAGTATAGATATTTATTATTCGTATGATTATAATCTGTACTAGTTCCCTTGAATTTTTAACTATGCAAATTATCAGAATAAATTACTAAAATGACGTGTACGTTGTAAAAATTAAAATATTTTTAATATTTACGCGCCGCGTTTTTTATTTGCTTATGTAATATTTTATCAAGCATGTCTCATGAATTTCGTTAATTACGTATTTTAAAAATGTTATCATTTATATCTAAGTGCTTCTGGACGATATTATAATCACCAAGTAATTAACCCATTACGACAGCATAAATTTAAAAAAATCGTAATTTCCTTTATTAAATTTCCATCCAAAAGTAGTTACTTTATTGCTGTTTTCTTTAGTTGGGATCTACGATCTTGAAATTGACCAGATTCTTATGTAAAATTTCCTGCCAGATTCGAATTTCAAATTCGCCAATTTATTCGGAATTGCGTTTGAGAAAAAAGCATTTATTTGCAAAAATTACAAAAAACATGAAAATATGTATACTATTTCTCACTTAATATCCCGCTTGCTATTCTAGGTATCGACCCTAAATTACTTCCACATCCACATGTGGAAGTATTGCAATGCCAAAAAAAAAAAAATAATAATAATAATAATAAAAACTTTATTTCAGTCGACGAAAAAAGCATTGGAATACAGTCAAAAGTATAAAACTACAACTAAGACTAGGCTAATATAAAACAGAGACAAATAGAATAATAACTATCAAACACTTAGACAATACAAAATAAAATTTAAGTATTAGGTAAAATATAGTAAGATAAAGCAGGACAAGCCGACTGTGTCGAATAATATTCTCATATAGAATTTTCATTGCTGTTATGAAATAAAATTAGCCTGTAAGTATTCTTCAACTGAATAAAAGGAATATTTGAGTAATAAAGAATTTACTTCTTTCTTAAACAAATGAATAACATTTATACTCTGTATAAATTATTTATTTAACTTAAATTACTAAAAATTTACAATAGATGTATTATATACGCTTATAATTTAATTTCCTTTAAATAAATCTAATTAAATACATCAAGTAAAATATAAAACAAAGCGACGCCACTGTGCATCCGAAAACACCAACGAGCCTACGGCATCTTAGTTCAGACGTTCGTGACGTCACACCGGGACTCTATGAGCGAACAGACTTTAGACATTACTTTATAACGTTTTGCTGACATGGATAAGGAATGAGATGGAATGTTTACAGAGTGATTTTCTGCAATACAGATTGCAGAATGTATAATGAAGGAGCTGTTAAAATTCCTAATTTACTAAAAAGTTCTACACGAATATTGTGGTGGCTTGAAAAGCATAGTGCCAATTATTTTTTATTATTTTTTTAAGTATAAATACTTCATTAAAACGGCTGCAATTGCCCCAACAGATAATGCAATAACTTAATTGCGACTAAATATGTGCAAAATAATACATTTTTAAGAAGTGAATATTAATAAATGATCATAGCTGCCAAATAACAAAGCACTTGGTAGATAACTTGCTAACTACATGGTCAATGTGATTTCCCCAATTCAGCAGAGGATCTACAGTGTGTCCCAGGATAGATGTAACAAGAGGTGTAATGGACCAAAAATTTTGGAATTTTGGAATGATATTTGGGGATTAAGTCCTGCTTGTTGTAAAGCTAAAGTATACCAAAAATGACTTGATTTGGTGTTCTACAGGGTGTTTTATAAGCAAAGTTGTAAAAATCACCACTAATAAAGTACCCTTATTTTTCAAAATATGAAAAAATTCCACTAAGAAAAGTTATTTAGAATGCAATTTTATACCAATTCAGGAATATAAAATTATTTTTTTGAAACTTCCCATTTTTTCAATAAATTAGTATTTTATTTTGAACCTTTCAATTAAAACTGCATGGAAATTATTTTTTGTGAATTAATATTTAAAGTTATGTAGAAGCTAAAAGTAGGCTATGAGAAAAGCAGTGGATACACATTTATCATTTATTATTGACATATCTGTCAAATGTAGTCAATATTATCCTTAATTTCTGTTTCAAATTAACGAACCAAGCATAAAAAATTAAGTGAAAATGGTACTCACAGTGCGTGAAAAAATTTATATTGTGCAATGCTACGGAATTGGCGGTGAAAACTCGCTAAGAGAAGTGGTAAGCCAATTTAATTTGAAATTTCCAAACACTGCTTTGTCACGTACTCAGACTATGAGAATAATTAAAAAGTTTCTGGCTACTGGTAGTGTTCTTAATATGAAACGAAAAATAAAAGCATATGATGAAGACAATGTTGGGGCTATTATAGCTCATGCCTCTGTTATAGAAAATCCTAGGATGCCACTAAGAGAGAGATCAGATCTTATTAATATTAGCAAGTCTGAACTCCAAAGAATTTACACGGCAAAGAATATTAGGGCATATAAAGCAAATTATAAACATAAGCTTGAAGAGGGAGATAACGGCCGTAGGTTAGATTTTTGTTTGACCATTGGAGAAAGAATCATGGAAGAGAGATTTTTTCATCATTTCATAATTTTCTCAAATGAATCCACATTCACAACCAATGGTGTTGTTTCATCTCAGAATTGTCGGTTTTGGGCTTCTGAAAATCCAAATTTTAGAATTCATTGTAGAAGACAATATTATAAAAAAATGAATGTGTGGTGTGCCGTTTCTTATCACGTTGGAGTTATTGGACCTTATTTTATTGAGGGAAGGTTAAACCACCACACTTATTTACAGTTTCTTGAAAGATTTTCTGAAGAACATTTAAATATTTTAGGAGATATTCTTTTAGTTCATTTTCAACATGATGGTTGCCCTGGCCACTCCACAGAAATGGCTAATCGGTGGTTGAATTTAAATTTTGGAGAAAATTGGATTACCAGGAATGGACCGTTCAAGTGGCCGGCGAGATCCCCAGACCTATCAATATTGGATTTCTTTTTATGGGGTCGCCTCAAGCAGTTGGTTTACGATGAACCACTTCCTAACGATGTAGCAGTATTGAAGTAGAGACAAATGCCGTAAACTCCATACCGTTAGATCATATTCGAAACAGTTTTAAGGACTTCAGGCGTAGAATCGAAATGTGTGTGGATGTGGGTGGTAGGTAGCTACGTCGAATAATAAAAAAATTGTAAACATTGTTTTGTATTGGTCAATAATTAATTTGTTTGTGAATCTGTTATGTTTTTGACATATATTACTTGTTATAATTTTTAAACCTCATTAATCTTCTGTTAGTAATTGTTTCTTGTTTTACACTTAGTTCGATTAACATTATACCTTCTTACATCTCGTATATTCAATTTTTTATTTACCAATAGCCTACTTTTTGAGATGATTAACATTTGCTCCTACACAACTTTAAATATGAATTCAACTCTTAATTCGCAAAAAATGGGAAGTTTAAAAAAAATAATTTCATATTCCTGAAATTTGGTAAAGAGGTATAAAATTGCATTCTAAATAACTTTTCTTAGTGGAATTTTTTCATATTTTGAAAAATAAAGGTACTTTATTAGTGGTGATTTTTACAACTTTGCTTATAAAACACCCTGTAGAACACCAAATCAAATCATTTTTGGTATACTTTAGTTTTACAACAAGCAGAACTCAATCCTGGTCCATTACACCTCTAGTTACATCTATCCTGGGACACACTGTATGTACATATACACACACCGAGGAATTTATTACTGCTTGGGTTATGGTGTAATTATCAAAAACGAGTAAACTATAATCAATTTTCCTTGTTGAAAATAATAATAATAAGTCAGTTTTTATACTATTTAGAGCTAAACCCATAAACGTACAATAATTATGCATATTTTTGACAGTTGCGTTGGCTTGACAGCTCAACTCCTCAATAGAGTTAGATTGAATAGCAACGGTGGTATCGTCTGCGAAAAGTGATACGAATACATTCCCTAAATTACATCCAATATTGTTTATGAATAAAATGAATAATAAGGGTCCCAGGATGCTTCCCTGCGGCACGCCTGTGGGAGTCGTAAGAGAGATGTTGATACTTTATCAGGACCTTTTATTGCAACAAACTGGGTTCTCCCATTTAGATACGACTCTACCCAACTATGGGGGGTATATAAATTGGTAAAGCAAGCAATAAGAGTACTTAGATAAAATTGGTATTTAGTGTAGTGTATTTAATTTTTTTACGAGTGATATTTCCGGTTTTAGAAATGCGTTGTTCAAATGTAATTTTCGTATTTTAGACGATGATACTAATAGATACGGGAAAGAATTATATTACATTTTTTTTAGAGAATTTTATAAGCTCTACCTTTTATTAGAGACATAATCTCTAATGGTTAGCGAGATTCAAGCAAAAACTCAATCTGAGCACCATTTTCCAAGATGGCGGCGCAAGCGCAAGAGATATAGTTGAGGACTATAAGTATGTTCAACAGTGGACCTTAATGACCATCTCTGCCAAGTTTCAAAACTTTATCAGTTTTTTCTTTCTAATCCTCCCTATTTAACTGGAATAATTTAGGTATACATTTTTTTTCTATTTTAGAATGTAATAATAGACATTAAATAGTTTGTATTGTCCAATCTATAGTTGTAACGTACCTTGCAGCTTTTGCACTTCCAACCACTGCAATGCCAAAACGATCGTCTCTTTTTAAAAATTCGCCGACCATAAATATATCTTCCGCAAGCAGAATGTCAGAATTATCTCTTACAAATATATTGCCTTAGTCGATTTGTAAAAAATATTAACAATAACTGCAAATACTAATCACTACAAGCTAAACGTCAAATTTACTTTTGACATATGAGGTTATATTCTCTTTGTTGTCAACAATGTCAACTTGTTTATCTTCATTTGTTCTGCGTATAAGTTCACATCTAACTGCCGTTATGATGTCACAATTAATAATTTTTTAAAATATGCTGCGCTTAGAATTTCTTTTCCAAATTAAATATGTAACTAACGCCTCTACTATCATATTGCACCATTTTGGAAAATTCATCAACAACCCAATTCCCTTAATTCTCAAAATTTTCTGGTGCGTACTTTTCCCTATATCGATCGACGCAGTTCCCGGTGGGAACTGTGAAATTTTTTTTAAAGGAGTTTTGCTTCACAAAGTAAACAAGAAGAATATCAGAAGAACATATTCATAAAATTTGAGAACAATATTTCTGAAAGAGTACGAGATACTGAGTGAGAAAGAGAAAAATATTTATTTTCAGGTTTTCCTCAGCTTTGAAAAAAATATCCATTTTTCGTTTTTGTATACCCTTTAGTCAAGCATCGTTGCGAGCGTTGGCTTCCCTACTGCTTTCACTAAACTATAACTACACTGTTAGATTGCGTCACTGGAAATCTGCCAGCAATAACATTATTCTTGAAATCATAACTCCAATTAAAAGGATATTAATTATTCATTACAATTTTTTTTACATAATAAGGATATTTTGCGCAGTTGCATGAACATAAACAAAATGTACGCGAATAGGACCGGACGTTTCTAGCACCAATGGTTTGTGGCGTGTCTCCAAATCATTACAATTTCTTACACGCACCATGAAAACTAAAATTTGCAGTAAGACCCTTGCATGTTGAGAATTTATCTTAATCTCTGTTTTTACCATCTACACGTCAAGAAATTACATCTAATTTTCCTATTCACCTGAGAGAGAGGGATTTGTACATTTGGTGATAAATACCTTATACAATTTTAATATTGATTTGCTTTCTACATTTTATTTTATTTACCGACAGGATTTTATTTATCCTGCCTTTGACGTGACTGATAAGTGGACGGAGTTTGAGATTTGTTACGATAAACTGAACATTTCGCGAATATTTAAATGTTACGTAACATGTTAATTTGCCGACTACATTGATACGAATTTTGACACAAAAAGCCATGGCAGGTTAAGATAAGTGTTCGTGCCTTCACAACCTTTTTGCGTGTGGTTCCTTCCAGTGATGTATCTTTGCGTAAGATACTACCACAAAATGTTTTGACCTCAAAAACTTCATCTGGACATTTTTTTTTCGAAAATCCGAAAAAAAATTTTCTTTTCTTAGTCAAGTGAACCAATTTGTTTTATTTCACATATATTGTCAATCGACCCGTGACAATTTATTAATGATATTTTCAGGACATCTTTTGATGAAGACAAAAAAATTTGATGCTTTTGAATTTTTTGGAGAATTTAAATACGTACTTACACGTTAGAAACACCCATATTTTTTTAATTATACACCATACAATAAGCTGCAACATATATTTTTTACAAAACTCTATCGAAGGTAACGTATTGGAAAAGATAATGTCAGGAACATAAAAGAATTTTAATGCCATGGGCGTATGAAGAACTTTATTAAGCTTTTAGCTTTAATTCAGTTTCTTAAAAGATATTTTTACGTTTCATTTTGTTCAATTTTTCGCTCTGAATTAATTTTTTATTATTGCACAAAAGGAATTTATGGAACTGATAATTCGAGGTTTTGCCGGAGGCGCCGCATGTAACAAGTATTTAATTTTCATATTTTGAAGTTCATGATAATTATGGGGACATTTAAAAAATACGTTCGCTTTGTCTTCTTCTTCTTCTTTATTTATCGGGGCGACGAAGGGTCGCCGCACTCAGGCCTTGTGGCCCATTGTGCTACCGCTACGAATTTATTGAATTCCCCCATTCAGGCCGGATTTTAACCCAAAGGCCAAAATCCTTCCTATAGGGGCATTCCTTATTTCCTCCAGCACCGGAAAACCAATGCCGAAGTGTTTGTACCTCAAGTTCATAAGACTGGGGCAGGAAGTAAGGACGTGGATGGAAGTCTCCTCCTCGTCCCCGCAGAACCTGCAGTCGGGGTTATCAACCACCCCTATAGTGTGCAGGTGAAAGAGCCGTGTCCAGTCAAGAGACTTACCACGATTCTGACCTGTGTCCTGCTTAGTCGCAGGATTTGTTCTGCTCGCTTCGGCAAGGGCCCTGAGATCAGGAGCTTCGCTTGCCGGAGTCCTGGGTAGGAAGCCCAGAAGTCAAAGAACCGGGACCGTGTCTTATTGGCACTTGATCTAGGATAGCCGAGAGCAGGCTCCGGACCCAGTAGAGGCATCTGAGAGCCCCCTCTGGCCAGAGCGTCTGCCCGCTCGTTACCCTCTATGTTGCTATGTCCAGGCACCCAGAGAGGCTTGACCCAGTTGGATGAGCCAAGTTCACAGAGTGCTTGTTTACAGTTCTGAACCAGTTTTGACTTGGTCCGGACTGATGCAAGGGCCTTGAGGGCCGCTTGACTGTCGCTACATATATATATGTGCTTGTTGGAATATTTCCTTCGCATATTCTCCTGTGCGCAGACCAAAATAGCAAAGATCTCGGTCTGGAATACCGTGGCGAATTTGCCCAGGGCATAAGAAAGTTCAGCTCTGGGCCTTTCACCGTATATCCCCGCTCCAGCACTTTCCTCAAACCTCGATCCATCTGTAAACCAGACGATATCGGCAGGCCTGAGTATGTCCTCGAGTGGGTTCCAGTCTTCCCTTTTGGGGATGATAACCTCAAAGGGTTCTGAGAAGGAGAAGGAAGGCACCATATCATCACTCCTGGCCTCCAGAAGTAAGTGAGTCCCTATCACGTCGGAAAGGACCCTTGTGTGCCCTAATTGTTCTCCTCCGATTTTCCACTGACCACCGCACCTCAGCCTGTAGGCCGCTTTCCGAGCCTCGGCCTCAATCACCAAGTGAAGGGGCACGAGATCCAGAAGGACCTCCAGAGCTGCTGTGGGGGCCGTGCGTATTGCTCCTGTGACTCTCAAACAGGCGAGTCTTTGGAGTTGTGTTAGTTTCTGTTGAATGTATAGCCTGGTTACGGCAGGCCACCACACAACAGAAGCATACGTGATCATTGGTCTAACTATCACAGTATAGTACCACATTGTTTCCCTGGGGTTTAAACCCCCATGTTTTACCAAAGGTCCTTCTACATACCCAGAGGGTTGTAGTGGCCCTTTGTATTTGTCTCTCTATGTGATCTTTCCAGGTCAGCTTAGAGTCCAGGATGACACCCAGATACTTCACTGTCCTGGAGATCCTTAGACTCGTGTCATAAAGTACAGGTTCGACGAAACCATCTAGCCTGCGTCTCCTAGTGAAAATTACCAGTTCTGCCTTAGAGGGGTTGACTCTAAGACCCTGGTCATTACATCATCTCTGTACGATCTGCAGGGCCCTTTGCAGGAGCCCGCTAACCGTATTTGGGAATTTTCCCGAGATGATAATTGCTAGGACATCTGCGTAACCTTGAGCAAAAAGATCCTCGTTCTCGAGTTCCTGAAGTAGACCATCGAGAACGAGGTTCCATAGCAGAGGGGAGAGGACGCCTTCTTGTGGGCATCCTCTCCTTACTGAGACTTTTACTGCCGTTTCCTCATTGGCAGCTATAATTTGCCTTCCCGCCAACATGGCCCTCAACCATCTAATGATGGTGTCATCGATGCCATGATAGGCAGCCGCGGGGCAGATTGAGTCGAAGGAGGTGTTATCAAATGCTCTTTCGATGTCAAGAAAAGCGCCGGCCGCAAGTTCTTTGTGGTGCAGCGCCTTCTCGATCCTAGAAACGATCGGGTGAAGGGCCGTCTCCACTGACTTCCCGGCCTGGTAAGCGTGTTGCGACGGATGCAGATGCGCTAGGGTCAGTGCCGTCTTTAACAAACCTTTCAATCAACCTCTCTAGTGTTTTGAGCAGGAAGGATGTAAGGCTGATTGCTCTGTAGGAGTTGGCAGTATCGTACGATGTACGTCCTGCTTTTGGTATGAAAACCACTTTGACGGCTCTCCAGGGTATGGAAATATACCCCATGGCCAGACAGGTTCTCAACAAGTGATAGACCGGACGTATGAGTGTCTCAAACCCTTTCTGAAGAAGTGCCGGGAACACTCCATCCGGCCCTGGACTTTTGAATGGGTCAAAGGTGGAAATAGCCCACTTGACTCTTTCCACTGTAACCACCTTTGAAGCCGTCCTCCAATCCGCTGCCGTGACAGCAGCGCGGGGAGGCCGAGGGGCTGGTATTTCCTCCACCTCCACTACGGATTCGGGGAAATGAGTTTCTAGTAGATACTTGAGGCACTCCTCAGTGGTAGACGTCAGTCTACCAGAGGCGAGCCTCAAATTCCCTAGTCGTGATGGGTTGTCTTTTTTGAGGGCTTTGCAGAGCCTTGCGGCTTCTGGAAGGTCTTCTATGCTTTCGCAGAAGTCCTTCCAGGCTGCCCTCTTGCTGTTACGAATGTAACTTTTGCAGAGCCGTTGGGACTTTCTGAAGCTGTCCCAATCCTCCGGAAGCTGGGTACGCATTGCCCTATTGAAGAGCCTGCGTGTCTCTTTGCGTAGAATTTGGAGCTCCCTGTTCCACCAGGGAACCTTATTCCTTTCCTTTCTTCTTTTAAGAGGACAACTGCTCTCATATGAGGCAGTGATCGCTCCATTGAGAAGCTTAGTGGAGGATTCTATATCCTCTATACTCCTGGGTATAATAACCCTCGGTATTTTGCTCGAGAGGGCTCGCCTGTAGGCGTCCCAGTCGGTGTCTTTGGGATTCCTGTACGAGCTCTCCTCTGAGGAGGGAGCGAAGTCCAGTTTGAAACTGATGTGACGGTGGTCCGATAAGGAAGGTTCCGTCGATACATTCCAATTTTTAATCAGTGGGACCGCAATTCTGGATCCCAGCGTGATATCAATACGTTCGCTTTCACAAAGTGAACGATAGGAGGCTATATGAAAGTTCTCACAAAAAAATAAAAAATAACTAAAATAAATAACGTGTATAGTTCTCTTCAGATCTACTACGCACTCAAAAAATGTCGGCGCCTTTGATCTTTAAGGCACCGACAAAGACGCCGACATTTTTTACACGAATAATAAGTGTGTAGTCAATTTTATGTACGTATTTCAATTTTTCAAAAAATTCAAAAGCATCAATTTTTTTTTCTTCATGAAAATATTTCCTAAAAATGTCATTAATAAATTGTCAGGAGCAGATTTACAATATATGTGAAATACCAGAGCATATTTTAAGTAATTTTAACTGGGTGGCACTAGAACTCGAAAATTATGTGTACTCAGGTGCGT
The DNA here is from genome assembly GCA_936432065.2 of Rutpela maculata. Classification (NCBI taxonomy): domain Eukaryota; kingdom Metazoa; phylum Arthropoda; class Insecta; order Coleoptera; family Cerambycidae; genus Rutpela; species Rutpela maculata. Next base: position 20,842,694 of record OW386294.2, on the reverse strand, counting down.
AGTCAGGAATCGGAAAAAAAAAATACCTCTAAAATTAAAATTGAAGGGTGGGGGGGAGAAATTTACATATCAATGAATTTTTTATAGCTTTATTTTGATTTCTTATTGCTTATAATATTAATTTCACTGAGGTTTAAGAGGAGACAACACCAATCACAAAGTTTCATCGGTAAAGCTAAAGCTGAAGTGGAGCGCGAAGGGTAGGTAGTGTGGCTATTATAGGGCATCTGCACGTGACGTCACAGCTAACCTCAAAAATACGTGTTTCTTAAGGTTTAAGAGTATTACGCAGCTGTTATTAAAAGAGTGACCGCAAAAACAGGCCCAAATTCTCCCATTTTTGGGGGAAAACAACCAGGCCGTTTTTCAATTTTTTCTGCCAAATGGGATCCGCCATCTTGAATTTCCAATGCACCATCTTGAATTTTAGAATTTTGATTTCAAATTCGTAATCAGCGACCTCGAACGCCATGTAGAATGATTCGAGACTGAACAGAACGTTTTTGACTTTTTGGTCCATTATATTGGATCCGCCATCTTGAATTTTAGGATTATGTTTTCAGGTTTGTAATAAGCGACCCAAAAACTCAAATATATGCAATTTTGCTGCCAAACCGCTAAAAGAACTCTTTATATAAGTTTTCGTGGTCATAATCGAAGTTTTCAACAATTCGATCCGCCATATTGGATCCGCCATCTTGAATTTCGCAATTCTGACTTCGGATTTGAATTTAGCGACCTCCAAAACATAAATACATATCAAAATATGTTCATGGTGACTTTTTTAAATACGTACAAAAAGGTAGTACATGTATGTACTTTACAATGATTTCATGATTCAAATTACCTAAATTAGACATCTTCTATCACTATCTCTCACTAACTAAGGATATCCTCAACTTGAAACTTTATCAGAAGCATGTCCTAATTGCAAACAATCATTTAGCACATTATTTAGAGCAAAATTTAAGGGTGCAAAAATGGGCGAATTTTGCGGTCTCACTTTCTGCCTGATTCCCGTATTTTCAACTAGTTCAGTGTAATGTTTATAAAGTTCTAAATACTTTGTCCTAATAAAATAGGACTATTTTTGTAGGTTGGAAATCTAACCTACAATTAGCAGTCTATTTTTATTAATCTATTGTTGATTAAGAGAAGATTTCTCTTCACACTTCGTAATGAACAAATTTTAGCTAAAAACATTCTTCAATAGAAGTGTAGTATTCATTTACTTACAAGAATATCTTTTTTTCAGTTTAATAACGCCAGCCGTTTGGCTAAAAACTGCTTTTTCCCAGTCAAGAGTTTTAGTACAGTGCTTTTTAATAGATGGTGCCACCTACAGCAGCATCTGTATCATGTAACCAACATAACCTTAAATTTTAAGTTTTTCAAGTGTATTCTCATTTTTAATGTTTGTATGCGCATTTTTAGCTTGGAGCCGTACTGGCTCCAAGTAAATATTTAAAAATTCATGTAAATAACGTTTCAATATTGTTGATTAATAAAAATAGACTGCTAATTACAGGTTAGATTTCTAACCTACAAAAATAGTCCTATTTTATTAGGACAAAGTATTTAGAACTTCATAAACATTACACTGGACTAGATTTTAGTTGAAGATACGGGAACCAGGCAGAAATTTTAATAACAGCTGCGTAATACTCTTAAACCTAAAGAAACACATATTTTTGAGGTTAGCTGTGACGTCACGCGCAGATGCCTTATAATAGCCATACTGCCTACCCTTCGCCCCACTTCAGCTTTAGCTTTAAAGATGAAACTTTGTGATTGGTGTTGTCTCCTCTTAAGGAAAAGAGCAATTTCTTACATCAATAATCAAAATGTAAACCAACTTCTATTAAAATGCAGAGTAAATTTTTTTTCAAAAAAGCTCGTGAGGGATCGTTTAGAAATTTTCTAAGGAACAGAAAAAATATATTTGTATTGGTCAACTTCAATAGGCTCTAGGCGTTTTTGAGTCTACTACGAAAAGCCCCACTGTGCGCCGGCACAAACGAGTGGCACTGGGCGACACAAACTCGTCACTGGGCGGCACTAGTGCCACCCACTTTATACCTTATTTTATGCAATGTGAGATACAAACAAATTGGTTCACTTGATTAAGACAAAAAAAACTAAAAAACTAAAAACTAATCAAAAACAGAGTAAAATTGGTTTTAATGTCATGGCATTGGCTTTAATGCCACTGTCATTAAATAATTATATAGAGTGACAGTTGTAGATAAGTGACAGTTGTTTAGTTTAATAGTGTAAATTTACGTTTTTATACCGGCAAATATTGTAAAATATTTGTAAAATTTGGTCTACAAGAAATAAACTGCTATATCTAGCTGCTACTAGTCAGTAAACAAACTTTTATCATCAACTTTCATTATAAATAAATATAAACAAACATAAATATTGATCAGGTTAATCAAATAAAAAACAAAACATAAATCACAAAAACCACAGGACACAAAAACTGGTTTCTATACTTCTAATAAATACAAATCAGGACCGTACTCAAACATTTCTACACAAAATGAATAAATGCTCAAAGTGTGGAAACTCAGACTCTGATCTAATAAATTGTGATAAGTGTAACTCAAAGTTATGTCAGAGCTGTACACAATTAACAACGACTGAAATAAGAGCAGTACTCTTAAAAAAAAGGCTCATATTTTTTTGGTGCCCTGAATGTACGGCTAATAAAAATTCGCAGAGAACATCTCAAGAACTCTGCACTATAATAACTGAAATGGAAGAAAACGTGACGAAACACATCACTAACCTTCAAAATCAGATAATTGATCTCCACAACGACCTGGCAATATTAAAAGAAACTAACATTGACTTAATTAAGCTTCTGCAAAATGATAATATTAAAACTCATGGCATACAAACTCGCAATCAAACAACTCCCACCAGTATTACATACCCAGAAGACCATGCAATATTACCTGGAAAGGAGATACCACCAGAAAATAAGTCTGCTAATAAAGAACATGGAAATGGTACTATTAAGCCGATAAACAACATCAATAAACCAAAAGCCAAACAAAACCGGTCAAACAAGTCAGGTCAAGTTGAGAACTTTCGTAAACCAGCTTCTGTTATTGGAACTCTGAAAACCAACCAATCAAACTGTAAACTGGTAGCTGCTGTTACTTATAAGAAAAGTTCAGTCCAGGTAAAACGCTTAGCTAATGAGGTAACTGAGGCCGACCTCTTGGAACATCTACAGAACCACTTTGGCAATGAGACATTTTCCATTGAAAAGCTTAAGGTCCATTCTGGAGATTACGCAAGTTTTCGAGTGGAAGCACGAGAAGCTATTGCAAATCAGTTATTGAATCCTGAACTCTGGCCTCAAGGTATCATTGTAAATAAGTTTACATTTTTTCGGAAAGACAGAAAGTGGCACTATCAGCAAAGAAATTTCGAGAGAAAAACTTATAGGGAGTCCAGACCTTACTAAACACATAAAATCAAGCAAACTAATAAAAAAAGATACAAATATACTTCATATTAACATACAGTGCCTGAGAAATAAGATTTTGGAACTTGAAACTTTCCTTAAATATGAAAATACAACCTATAATTATATATGTATTACAGAACATTGGTTAACTTGTGAGGAGATTGAACATACATATATAGATGGTTATAATTTAATATCTAGTTTTAGTCGCAATGTAATCACTCATGGAGGGACAGCTATCTTTGCTAGAAATAATCTCAATATTAATAATGTGCCTAAATCAAACCATTTTTTAAATACCTTATCAATTGAACTACATTGTGAAATAGCAGCCATGGAAGTGCATGACCCCAATCTGCTTATCATAACTATTTATAGATCACCCTTAGGGGACTTTGAGATCTTCTATGATACTTTGCTAAAGATCCTAGACTATGCGACTACTTACAGACACACTTTGGTAATTAATGGAGACTTTAATGTCTGTTTTAATAAACAAGACAATAAAACTATAAAATTAATTGACTTAATGTCAACTTATGGACTAAAACCCACCATAACTGCAAACACCCGCTTAAACAACTGTATAGATAATATTTTCACTAATGCTCACATTGATGACTTTGAAACCTCTAGTTACGATCCACATTTATCAGACCACCATGCTATAACAATAACCTTACGCAATATCACTACCACTACACCTAAATATATAAAAATAAGACCAATAACTACGGCAGGACTGCAATTACTTAAAAACTTTATCACTAATATTAACTGGGACTTTATTTATGATAGGAAAGTCGGGGTAAACAATAAATTCGATAAACTGATAAATATTCTGGTTACAGGAATGAACACAGCATTTGCTGAAAAAACAGTAAAGGCTACAGCTGATAATACACCTAAAGTTAACTGGTTTACTAATGAACTTAAGATAATGAGACAAAATCTTAATTTTATTATCGAAGCTGCAAAACATACTAATAGCAACGCGTGTAGGGATGTCCTTAGACGATATCGGATGCAATACAAACTTGCAATTAAAAGAGCAAAGTGCAGGGCCTATGAAGCTTACATTTGTGAATCAGGAAATGTGCAAAAAGCAACTTGGAATGTGATTAATAGTCACAGGCTCACCAAAAATACTCACAATCACACAACGCTTTCACCTGATGAACTAAATAATTACTTTATTAATGTTGCAAGGCAGGTAATAGATGAGTTGCCGACTCCTATGTATTCTAACTCAGAATATATGGAACGCTCTGATATTGGAAAAACCCAAACTCAATTTCAATTCGAGAATATCACTTACGATGAAATCTACGACATTATCTCCTCGCTCAAAAATACAAACAGTAAGGACATCTTTGGAATAAATACGACAATCATTAAAAACATTGCTGACTACTTAGTAGTACCACTAACTGATCTGTTTAACATGTGCCTGCAAAGTAATACATTTCCTGATATTCTAAAAATCTCAAAAGTTATACCTGTTCACAAAAAAGGCTCCCTAAATGAGCCAGCCAACTTTCGGCCAATATCTATAATTCCGCTTATTGGAAAAATTTTTGAAAAAGCCCTTAAATCCAGGATTAATAGATACTTTGATATTAATAACTTATTTAATAAAGCACAGTTTGGTTTTCGTACGAACCACTCGACTACAATGGCTATAAATAAACTAACTGAAATAATATCAGCTAGTTATGATAAAGGCGAATTTGTTGGAGCTCTATGCTGTGATTTAACTAAAGCCTTTGACTGTATATCTGTTGAAATACTCATAGAAAAGCTGCATTACTATGGGTTTCACAATAATTCACTACAACTTATAAACTCTTATCTCTCCAATAGGAAACAACAAGTAATTGTTAATGACATACATTCCAATGTTGATATCATTGAACATGGTGTTCCTCGGGGTTCGGTGTTGGGTCCTATCCTGTTTATAATATACGTCAACGATATAACATCTAGCGTACCCAACAATGACCTTATACTATTCGCGGATGATACCACTGTAGTATCTAGAAATAAACAGCTTTCCTTACTGCTTAAAAATATGGAGGATGCACAGTCGAAGGTGACAAACTGGTTTGCAACTAATAAACTCAGTCTCAACAGCAGTAAATCTGAGACCATTATCTTTACACTTCGAGAGGCTAAGGAATGGAAAAATCCTCAGTCAGTTCGCTTTTTGGGTGTACACTTAGATCCTAAACTTACATGGGAGGCACATGTGAATCATGTAGCAAAAAGCCTGACAACTAATATCTTTGTCATAAGAAACTTGATAGGAATTGTAGCCCAGCCAGTACTTAAAACTGTTTACCATGCACTAATCCAATCTAAGCTAAGTTACGCAATTTTAGCCTGGGGCCATGCACCTTCGGCCTCAAGATTATTCAGTCTTCAACGCAGAGCTGTACGTTTAATTGATGGGCTAGGATATAGGGAAGACTGTAAAAAGAGTTTCATTGAGTTAAAGATTCTGTCCTTTCCATGTTTATTTATACTTGAATGCCTTATGTACGTAAAAAATAACAGCGAGCGGTATCTAATGCATAACGATGTACATAATTATGAAACTAGAAATAATTCCAGTATTTACTTAGATTATCATAGAGTATATAAATCGCGTACAAGCATTTCCTATTTTGGACCTAAATTTTTCAATCTCCTCCCAAGTAATATCAAAAACCTGCAACCAAGATTATTTAAAAATAAAATCAAGGAGTATTTGCTCAATAAATGTTTTTATTCACTAAATGAATTCTGTAATAACAATTTTTCAGATTTTGTAATAGGAACTTAAAAGATACAACTATTTCCATTTTATATTTTACATTAATTGTTTATTGTTAGTTTGTTCACATCATCGTTATTGTAGTTTATTACTTTTATTACTTTACTTACTAATTTGACATGTGTAAACAGTTTATTGTATTAACACGAATAAAGAATTGAATTGAATTGAATTAATTATAATAGGTGAGCAGAAACAAAAACTATGATAAAAAGACACGTTAAATGTGATTTTTCATTTTCAGATTAAAAACAATATTAAAATCGGCCAATTAAGAACGTTATTACTCTTAATATTACTTACGCTTGTCTATTAAAACATGTCTGGGACTCATGAGTTCATCCCCTAACCAAGCGGTTTTAGTGGAAGCATTGGAGCAGCCCCTAATGTACCGAGAGAATATTAAGCGTCAAAATATATCTTAAATAACCGCTGCCCAAGGAATCACTACTTCCATATCCAGATTTTCTATCCAAGTCTCTCACAACGAAAAAATTTTGTATGTGTAAATAATTGTTCATGGAACTTTAGTAATATAATACTTGAAATTCTCTACCCCAAAAACCCGTAAAACGATACCCCACGTCGGTAGTGGGGTGGGGGTGGTGATAGGGGGTAGTGGGGGGTGGATGAAAAAAAATATATTTTGAGGTTTTTCGTTCTTGTACACAGTACACACACTAAATCACAATCTTTTCTCATCCCCTTTAATATTGGGGTGGGGGTGGTAATGGTAAATACCAATTTTATGGACTCTTACCTGCTTCATTTACCAATTTACCCCCATTTACCCCAATTTACCCCAATTTACCCCCCAATCCTTCGACGGAACAAGATGAAAATATAATCTAAATAGTTCCAGATCTCGTTAAAATACATACGTGTACCAAATTTCAAGTCAATATCTTAAACGGTTCCAGAGTAAACGTGCGCACAAAAAAAAGTTACAGACAGACCGACCGACAGACAGAATTTTTTTTTTACTCAAACTTAAAATCTCGACGTTTCATGACATTCTAAGCCTATTTGAACAATAAACATTTTTCAAAAATTTTTTGTCGTTACTATACTTCCACTGGAAGTGGAAGTAAAAATAAATGCAATGAGCTTATTATGGAAAAAATTAATAATATTTTTGTTAAAAGTCTTATCGAGCCCTACTGGGCGAAAAAAACTCCCCACCACTATGCAATGCATATGGGCTTTGTCATGATCTCGATCTTCTTTAAGCCAAATATTCATATACCAACCTACCCTGAAGATGATGATATATCTGTTTATAAAACTTTCTGTGAGATTCTGACAAACTTTCCAACTAACTCTCAAAATTTATACTGACGGCTCGAAAACTGCAAATATGTTAAGTGGAGCTTTCTATGTTCCTTACATTCAATTCGAATATTCCTTCATTCTAAATCCCGCACTCAGTATTTTTTCGGCAGACGCAGCAGCTATTTCTCGTGCTGTAGAATGGGCAATCTCTAAAAAATATAACCAAGTCGTCATTTGCACCAATTCTCAATCAGTTTTAAAAAAGTTAAATAATATTCCTGGAATTAACTGCATTTACTCCAACCATTTTATTATAAATATCATGGAAAAAGCCCATTCAAATATAGCAGGAAATAACAAAGCTGATAATATAGCAAGGCACACCAACGTTACTATGGCTGAAAAGGACACTTCTACAGTCTTCTCTGATTTTTATCCTGTCGTCAAAAAAAAACTCTTAGAAAAATGGAACCTTCAATGGCAAGAATATGGAAAACTATCCAATACGTATTATTTTAAAATCCCATCTTCACAATGATTTAAAAATTGTCAGCTTAGTAGAAAAACTATCTCTACTATTAGCAGAATTAAACTTAACCATGGCAGATTCCCCGCCCACTTGCATAAAATCGGAATACGAGAAGATCCACTCTACCTCTGCAGCGAAATTGGAGACATTAACCACTTAATTTTCAATTGCCCTTTAACGGATATAAACTCTAAAATCCTTATCAAATATCTGAATGAAAATGGGTTTCCTTCACCTATATGGTTACCATATCTCTTAAGCCTCTCTGAACTTAACTGTATGAAACATCTTTCCTCCTTTATTAATTGCAATATAGACATCTAGTTAACCTCCTACAAAACCTTTGTTTTTCTCCTACTGTTTATTAATCCCCCTGAACCGCGGTCCTCCTTGTATGTTTATAAAAAAAAAAAATGCCCTGAAAGAGCCCTGGGCGAGAATCGTGTCCTGCTCGTCTAATTCCCTATTACCAATCCTGAGTGAGTGAGTATGAATGACGTTTCAGTTGTGTGGTCATAATTTTTTTTTTCATATATTATAATTATCTGTCATAATAATAACTTTATCTATTATCGCATTATTTGTCAATTACATTTTACGTAAAATATTATACAGGGTGTAATTAGTTTCATGTAATTAAAAAAACTGGTAATGGGGACCAACTAGACAAACAAGAAACCTTCATGACTTTTCCTCTAGGGCACTTTGAAAAAAAAATGACCTAGGTCACCAATTGACGTGTAGTTCCCTTTAAATTGTCATAAAAAGTGCAAAGATTACCGACCGACTCGTTCTCGCCGGCACGCGGCGGCCCGCGGTTTCAAAGCAAAGAAGGGCGGCACCTTTGATGACCGCCTTTTAACGGAAGCAATTATAAAAATGTAAATAATTCGAACTGCAAGCAAATGATGAGCGTAGAGGTTTAAACACAGCATTTCTTTACATGTGTGTTTTTTAAATTTAGAACAAAATATTGGAGCTTTTATTGTTGTTTATAATTTTTCAGATTTAAATGTGGTTTATTAACATTTGTAACCTAAATGAGTGTTCTGGGTTAAAAGCTTAAAAAACGAGAAATTATTGCATGACATTGGGAAATAAAGAGTTAGACGTCTGAGATACGATAACAGAAAACAATTATGTGTATTTTAAGTTAGGAAAAAATCTGATTTATTTAACGAATTGTCGATCAGGTATCGAAAACTAAAATATTCGATAAATCTAGAACTTACCAATAAATTTGTTGACTTACATAAATTGTTCGAAATGGCTTCCGTCTGCATCAATACAGTTTTCGGCACGTCGAACTAAGGACATACGCACTTCGTTCAACATATTTGGTAAATTAGGATCATTTTTTATAGTTTCTATGTACCTTAAAATACCACACTAAACTATCAACTAACATCAATAACGAAAATAAAAATAAAAACTTGATACAAAATCCAAAAAGAAACACAAAAAGAACGAACAAGTAGTGTCTGTACGTAATCAAGAACTTAACGACTTGAACGGTAAGTCAATAAAATAAATCTTAACTGTAAATACGTGACCCAAAATTCAAAAAGAACAAAAGCAACATATAAAAACAACGAACGGGTTCGACGTGTGTACTTAACGAAGTGCCCACAGAAACTAAAATATTGCACAAGGGAGAGTATAGTTTTCTTCAGATCTATTAAGCACTTAGAAAACGCCGACGTCTTTCACCTTTGCCGCACCGCTAAAGACCTTACCTTACCTACTTTTAAATAGCTATAAAAAAGTGTGATTATCAACTTGTGTCCTCGCCGATGCGCGGTCTCTAACAAAGGAGCGCGACACTTTGAAAGAGCCGTATTAGCGTATTTGATGGTTAGAGGCGTCGACATACGCGAAGATAAAAGCCTATCCCAACATCTTAGCAGTTCTCAAACAATATTATTGAAAAATTTCAAAATTTTTGTTTATTTTTTTTTTCTAAAACTATGGGTTTTAGACCCCATGTTATATAAGTTTTTTTGTTCGTTTAGTCGTTCTCCACCACCAGTTTTTTTTAACGACATGAAACTGATTACACCCTGTATATCGTGAACTTCAAAATATGAAAATTAAAGACATATTGTTACATGCGGCACCTCTGGCAAAACCTCGAATTATCAGTCCCATAAATTCGTTTTGTGTAATTTAAAAAAATTAATTCAGTGGAAAATTAAACAAAATAAAACGTCAAAATATCTTTAGATACATAGATACATCACTGGAAGGAACCACACGCAAAAAGGTTGCAAAGGCACGGACACTTATCTTAACCTACCATGGCCTTTCTTTGAGGAAATAGTTTTAGATAGGGCCAGATAAGCTATCTAAATAAAATCAAAAGAGATGGCTAAGGTAACGTGACCATTCGCACAAAGTCATGTTGAAAAGATAAGCTACAATAAGAAACACTCCGAAATAAGATTTATTCCAAAAGTTTAACACTCGAAAATTTGTTCGGCCTTAGAAGTATTACTATTAGAAACGCAAGTAGATCCGAAGATCCGCAGTACTCAGGCCTGTCGGGTCATTGTATATTTGCGACATTTAGGATCCCCTAGAAAAGACCAGATGGGTCCATGCAGGAGAGCAGTCCCTTCTAGGGTAGATCCCGTAGTTTCTCCGGCTGTAGACGAAATACCTTGATGCTCCTATTGGTGCAAAATAGCATAGAATATGAGTTATGGTTTCATCCTCTACTCCACACATCCGACACACTCCACACATCTTTTAACCGAATTGTATGCAGATGCTTTGGTGTTTTTGTGTTATCGACGGGTTTAAGTAAATATCTCTTATATCTACTTGTTGTTGTAGAGTTCACTAGCATAGGGTCAATGTCTTTTCTACGTATTTTGCTATTTTTGTAGTGTGATTTGATTAAAACCAAAAAGTCACTTCTACCTTCTCCAGCTTTGCTGTCAATCCCAAGTCTGATAAAAGGGGAGGGGAAGTGATATAGTTGTACCACGTTACGTCAGATTGGTTAACATCATTGGCGGCGCATTTCTACAAAAAAAAAATTTAATTTTTAATTTTTTTTTTCTAACTTCTTTCGGTGAGGATGTTGTAGAACTCTCCAAAAACGTCCTAAGTTGAAGACAGAATCAAAATTCGACTCAGGCAAAAATTTCATTTTAAGACATTTTTGGGAGCCTGCAGAGGCGCATATCAGTCCATAAGGACCGTTTTGGGTTCTATAAGGCGTTGGAAATGACCAGGTGAAAATTCGAAGAAACACCGAATTTTCACTTAGGAAAAATGTTTTTGGTTCAGAATATGAGAGTAGAAGTATATAATGACAAATACTTATGAATAATATACTTTTTCAAAGGTACCACAAATTGGACTTTGAAAAATAATGTTTTTGAAAGGGCGTCAAAGTTTGGCTCAGGAATCGATTTATCGAAAGTACGCCAAAATTTCACTTGCAGACTAATTTTTCAAAACTGCGTTGAAATTTGGCTTGAAGATCGATTTTTCAAAAGTACGCCAAAATTTCACCCGCAGATTAACTTTTCAAAAGTACCTTGAAATTTGGCTTGAAGATCGATTTTTCAAAAGTACGCCAAAATTTCACCCGCAGATTAACTTTTCAAAATCGATTTTTCAAAAGTACGCCAAAATTTCACCCGCGGATTAACTTTTCAAAAGTACCTTGAAATTTGGCTTGAAAATCGATTTTTCAAAAGTACGCCAAAATTTCACCCGCAGATTAGTTTTTCAAAAGTACCTTGAAATTTGGCTTGAAAATTGATTTTTCAAAAGTACGCCGAAATTGGTCTTAAAATAGATTTTTCAAAAGTACCACAAAATCAGTTTAAAAAGTACCACGAAAATATACTTTGAATTATTTTTTATTTTTTATTCCTCCACCAAAGACATTGACCTTTGAGGTACGGTCATTGAAAGCCCAATTCTAAAGTATGAGCATAAAATTTTAGCGATGCACTGCATCCAAAAGGCAAAATAGAAGATTTTGACAAAGCCGGCGTAGTGCCGATAAGCAAAAATTGATAAAAATCAATGCACATGTACAAGGCCGGTTTTTCGCATGGAAAGAGTTTGGATTGACTCAGCGGCTCGCAATTTGGTCGAGCGCGTTGAGTGGTCCAGACAAACCAATGGTAGAAAAGCCAATAACGGAGCTTTTCAAATGACAAAGTTATAGAGGAAAACGCCTTGTGCATAAAAATTCAAAAATTCAATTTTGCCTAAAAGCCGCTCGAAGGTGGGTCGCTGCCAAATCGATAATATTGAACGACTGTGATAAGGGCTGGTAAGTCGTGGACTGATCGAACGCCATTCAACTTACGCAGTAATAAGTCCTCTGAATGTGTTCGAGTACGTGGCTCTTCACGATACAAGAACTTTAAAGCTAAGTAGTCTCTAGCGAACCTAAATTCAATGAGTAAAACTTTTTTAAGTTATTTTAGTCAGTCATAATTATTTATTTACCCAGAGTCTGAGACGATTCTAAAACTGCTCGCATTTTGATTCTGAGAAGGTATGTATGAATCTTTTCTACCTAATCGATCGTTAGCGTGAGCGCTCTCGCTTGTATGGTCTGAAAGTCATTACCTTGATTGGGGAAGGCACGATTCTTATCTTGAGAATTTTGTAAAACCAATTTTGTCAAATAAACGGATTCTTTGAACTATTGTTTCTTAATTGATCTTGAGGCCTGTTGACGGTCTATAATCCCTGTAACTTTCGTATAGAAAGCCGGATGTGTCGAGTTAATTCACATTAACGTTCGACCTTCTGGTTGCTTTACGGAGGTTTGAGAGGGATTTTTTTATGCGTTTTTTGAGAAATAGATTCCGTCATTAACGGACCAAAACGTGGTTTCCACGTACAAAAATTAATCCCTCCGCAGAGAAATTCTTCGGTTGGGATTTTTTTATGCAAAATTTCAGGAAATTAAGAGGTGCCTCAACCCCTAATGAGGGAATTCAGGTCCAGAGAGAGCGTCATTTCCGATCTGTGGTAGTGCAGCCTTGATCCATTACTCGGCTATCGAAGTGCATCTTATCTCGAACCCGCCTGGGAGGTAGAAGAACGGGGTAATACGCGACTGGCGCCCCTCTGAGATATAAATTGGTGTCGCGTCATTTTGACGCCCGGTAGTGCGTTCTTCTACAAGGACAACCTACTCATAAATTTTCCGCATATCATGGTAGATCACCTTATATGGAGCCTCGAGTGCCTCATTCCGGGGACTTGAGTAGTTGTTAAACCGTGCCATAGCCCAGCGAATAGCTTTAAAATGGGTATGAAAATTGTTTTTGCACAGAAAACTGTAAATGATACAGCAGAATGAAGAATCAAGCTTATGCAGATTGTCGTGGAGCTCTAATTGATTCAGGCTCCTTGGCAGATCGAAGGCTGACACCGGGCCAGGGAAATGGGGTTTTGCTCTTTCACCCGCCAAACGGTCTGCTTCTTCGTTACCCACTGTGTCCGTGTACCCATATAAGTTTAACTGAGTTGTGTTCGCACTTAAATAAAATGTTTGTTTATTTTTTGAAAATTGTCATCTCCTTATTTTGCAACTAAACTCCGTATTTAAGCTTTTCTTAATATTGTCTAAATGTTGGTTGTGGCATTTTCTTAATTACTTCCACATCCAGTGGAAGTATAGTAACGCCAAAAAATTTTTTAAAAATTTTTATTGTTCACATAGGCTTAGAATGTCATGAAACGTCAAGATTTTAAGTTTGAGCGAAAAAAAAATTCTGGAACCGTTTAAGACATGGACTTGAAATTTGGTACACATATGTACTTTAACGAGATCTAGAACTAGATTATACTTTCATCTTGTTCCGTCGAAGGGTTTGGGGGTAAATTGAGGTAAATTTGGGGTAAATACGTAAATCAAGCAAGTTCAAGAGTCCATAAAATTGGTATTTAGTATATACAAGAGAAGCTAAGGTCTCAAAAAAATGTTTGGCATTAGCCACCCCCACCCCATTATTAAAGGGTATGAAAAAATTTTTGATTTAGTGTGTGTACAAAAACCAGAAACCTCAAAATATTTTTTTACTTCGTCCACCCCAACTACCAACCCTTATCACCACCCCGACCCCACTACCGATGTGGGGTATCGTTTTATGGGTTTTTGGGGTAGAGGATTTTAAATATTATATTAAAATTCCATAAACAATTATTTCCACATACAAATTTTTTTCGTTGTGAGGGACTTGGACAGAAAATCTGGATGTGGAAGTAGTGATTCCTTGGGCAGCGGTTTTTTTCTCTGTTTCTTATTGGAATGCTCTGCCACATGTATTTTCTTCTAAACAATGTCGTGAAATCTACAAAATAATACAATTAACCAGTATTTTACTGGAAAATAACCTCTACGCCTGTGACTTTTACGTCAAAGTATCAGTTAGAGGTTGGTTTTTGACAAATAATGAATAGGAACAAAAATATAAAAATGACATATTTTGCTGACGTTTCGGAAAACGAATCTGTTTCCTTTCTCAAAGCGTATTATAAATGTTTGTGTGCTGTGTATATCAAATACACAGCTTTAAGAATATATTTGTTATATTCAGTATCCGTAGATATTTACTGCTTACACAGAACTGTTGATATACCTAGTTGATAGTTTTATTTTAAACAATGTTGAGTTTGTTAAGTTCTTCTTTTAACATCGGCAGCCAGGTTGTGCAAACATCTACGGAACGATTCGACACGCATTTGTCCTCATTCAATTGTATTATAGCCGCTTCTTTAATTTTTCTTTTCTTGCTATCTGTCTCTTTTGTTAAAATTTCTGCCGAGTCTCAGTTTATTCTATGTCCGTTCTCCCAAGCGTGTTCGCAAATCTTCGATTTCTGAATCTCATTCTTCCTAACGTAACCCCCATGCTCACCCAATCTAACACTGAATGGTCTGGTTTAGAAGAAAATCCATGCGGCAGAGCATCCCAAAAAGAAACAGAGAAAAATTAAGCTTTTCTTCATAATTGAAAAAACTTTGTTAAATGAAATTTTCAATAAAAATGTAAAAGTTAGGTTCCAGGTTGATTTCTACACGTGTAATAATTGGTTGAATATTCAACTACACGTTTTTTCAACGTTAATTAACGTTTAACAACGTGAAACGTTGAAATTACAGTTTAAACCGACGACATTTGAGCGTTGATTTAACGTTGTTTCTGGTATAATTTTCACGTGCATGTTATTCACGTTAGTGTGCTTACTGAGCGTATATGTATTTATATACCAATAGTTAACTTTCAGATTCAGGTTAATCTAGGGTGACCAGATGTTTGCAGTTTGAATGCTGTACACTTGGACAAACAGGGTCGCGGAGAGAAAATACGGGCCCGTGGGAGGGAATTTTTTTGAAAATAAGCGAGGGGGGAATCCGATTTTTTTTTTTTTTGATAAACGAAGGGGAGATATCCGAAAAAAAAATTTCCAACCAAAACGTAATGCTGTGCGTTTTGCTGTACATGCCATTAAAATTCCGGAAAATACAGCGAAATTCCGTCGGGTCAGCCAAGATTAATCAGCCAAAAATATAACCACCTCTTGTGAAACTGGCTGTTACGGTTTAGAAGTTACCAATACAATACCATTGAAACAGTGGACACCCCGTATAATTTTAATGTATCTTTTATTTTGTGTGGTTGAAAATAAAAATACGATATATTATGTAAAGCATGTTATGTTATTCTGCCTCCACGCCGATATTCTTTTTAGCATACAAGTATAAGATTTAGAGGCCAGATATAAATAGTACACTTTATAGATTTGTTAGCTCACTAGTCACATAAAAAAATTCTTTATTACAACGTATAAAAATATATTATAGAATTAATGCCACAGAGGAGCGAATAAAAAAATTTAACGATGTCACTTAATTATTGTACCTGCTAAATAAAAATAACTACATACTTTTCAAATCTCAATCTCATCAAAAGATGTGCTTAGGTGATTTCTGAAGAAGATTAAGTTTTCAATACATGCATCAAAAACTAACTCAGAATAACCCGTCACGAATCCTTAAACTCTCATTAACTAGACAAGATAAGCCCGAAATGAGATGATGGATGTCCTGGTAGTCGAGAACCTGAGCTTCAATTTAAGGAGTGAGGGGGAAATATGCGTTTATTTTCGGTTTATTAAAAATATTTATAATATCATAAATGGTATAATCTGTAAAATAGTTTCAGGTACTTCCCATTGCACTAAGGAATACAACCATATACAGTTTTTATCATAAATTTTGTATATAGTTAAATGCATGCTCTAATAATGAAATTAGGAACAATTTTGATTGACAAATTACAATATTCAAGTACAACAGAAAACGATAAAAAATATATACAGAGTTTCCCATAAGTCATGGATAAAACGAAGGGGGATGATAGATGAGGTCATTTCCAACCAAAATAACCACATATATTATTATCCAATTTTTGATGGTTCAAAAGTTATTTCAACTTTCGTATTTTTGTCCGAAATCGTCTAGTATCTACCTTTAGTAAGAAAGTGGTACAAAAGACTAGAAGTTTGTTTTCTTTTTTTTTCTTAAATAGGCTACTGAAGGTTGTACCTTTCTGATGGAGGCATTTTTATGAAGTCTAGTTAGCAATTGTCAATTATAATAAAAGATGTTACGATCACTGTGGGGTTCATCAATGAATTATAAAATGACCATCGTAGAAAAAAAAAGCGGCCAGAAAAACGTGAAAAAAAAAGCGGCCAGGAAAACGTGAAAAAAAACGGTAAAAAGCTGACCTAAATAGGTCAAAATTACCTTAGTTATTGAGTAAAAAATTCTACACATGGTGGTGGTGTCAACATAACAACAATTAAGTGATAAGTGCCAATAATCAATAATTAATAAATACGTGATTAAACTCTTCAGTGTTGTGCAATAAAAAAGCTGACAAAGATCCAGTATTCGAACGAAAGGACGGACCATAAAGGAAACCGTAAATCAGCTAAGTACCAAATTACCACTTATAAACTAGTAACATTTTCTAAACAACTTAAAGAATTTCATAAACAGGTCGGTCAATAAATTAGATAAGTCAATAAACAATCTCTCGTTCAGCTACACTTATATGACTAAGCACCAGGGGCGTACCATCAGAGTAACAGTACATCTCGACTAACTAAATTAATTCAAAAATAACAAAAATTTTGGATAAAATTGTTGCTCATTGGCTTGGTTTTAGAGCCTAAAAAATATAGAAAATTCTCATGCATGCTCTAAAAACATACTGACTGTTTACATTCCACGCCTGGTACGGCTCTGGTAAGGCTAAGGAATTTTATTTTATTAAAAAGTTTAGGTCAAGAATAAGCAAAAGTAAGCAAGAAATAACAACTCTCCAGAAAACACAAAAACAATGTATCCACTACAGAACGTAAGAACGAAGACACATCAATTGCTGATACAAAAAATCGACGGCGACGGAAACTGTCTGTATGGAGCAATAAGCCATCAGTTAGAAGAAGAAAACCTAACAACCCCGGTACACACCAACGCCATGAAAAATCTACGGAAACAAGTAGCGGATTATATACAAAACAACATAGATTATTTCACCCCGTTCATGCTAGCATCCATCAACGAACTAGAACCCCGTTACAATCAACACAGCACCAACAAAGAAAATATAGAGGCGTTCATCGGAGATCTGAGAAAAGATGGTTTCTGGGGTGGGCAGGAGACGATAGCAGCAACAGCAAACTTGAAGAGGAGGACAACAATAATACACCAAGAAATCATAACTTTTCACCCCAACAACCAACAAGAAGACGACAACATGCCAATTGAGATTGTGTACAGGAAGCAGGGAAACAACAGAATTCACTACGACAGCGTAATCACTACGCAGAAAAGAAACGAACTAGAACGATTAGAAAAAACAAACCCCCCCAAGCATGGCTATAACCCCCCCGCCCAGAATGGGAGGAAACGATGATTATCAACAGATACCAAATATCGCAAAGAACGGAAATCACCAGATGACTGGATAACTCTGGCAACATGGAACGTCAGAGAATGCATACAAAGAGCTAAAATGGAAAAAATTGACGAGGCCTTGCAAGCAGAAAACATCGACGTTGCATGTATACAAGAAACACACATGATAGACGGAACAGCAATCACACAAAATTACAAATGGCAACTAAGCGGGGGGGCAAGAAAAGACCAGCAGAGGAGTTACATGGGTAACCAGACGGGAGAGGCCCATCGAAATAAGGACGGAAAATATAAACGAAAACATAGTCACGGCAATCATACAAAATGGAAAGGACATCTGCATGATAGGAGTGCACGTACCCTCAGACAAGAGAGCAGGAAGGGTATTCAGGCAGCTAACTCAAGAAACCAGAAGAAACGAAAAAATAAAAATGCCCATCATAATATTAGGGGACTTCAACGCGAATATAGGGAAAGACGATCAGACGGAGGAGGATAAAAGCATCATAGGAAAAACATTACTCCACACATGGTTAAATCAAAACGGAAACGCGTTGAAAAATGTAGCACACATGTTTGACCTAACAATAAAAAACACATGGGCCAAAAGCCAAACCTGCATTGACATCTGGAGCAATGGAAGATCAACCTCACAAGTAGATCATATCCTGGTAAGCAGAGAGATAAGAGAAAGGATCAAGAACATTAAAGCAAAAAGGGCAGCAGAAATCAATACAGACCACAAAATTCTATACGGAAAATTGAAAATAAAAGAAGGAAAAACAAGTCAAGGAAACAACAAGACACTACACAGTACCTGGAATATTTCTCTACTACAGTACGAAGACTTTCGGAAGAAATACGGTGAAGAAATGGAAAACCAACTGACAGGAGAAGAATTAGACTGGAAGTCAATGGGCGCAAAAATAAAAATGCAGCAAGAAAAACGGTAAAAAGGGACAGATCACCTATGAGCCCGACAAGAAAGGGAAAAAAAATAACAAGTACGAACAGCTAAAAAAGATGAAGGCCACAGGCGAACAACACCCGATGGGGAATATAAACGAAAAACTAAAAGGAGCACTGAGGGAAAAAAGAGAGGCGGAGAGAAACCACGACGAGGAAAAATGCAGATCGTTCTTCGAAAACATAGAAACACTTCCAACAGGACAACGACTAAACCAAACCTTCAGATATCTGAAAAAATATAGAAGAAACAACAGTACCCACAAAAGAAGATACATACACCAAAGCAACATTGGACCAAGAAGCTGGAGGAAGAAGAAAAAGTAACTAAAGAACGGACAAAACTAATAAAAGAAACAGACCACTAGCCCTTGGACAAGCCATCATCAAAAGACCAACTGCTAGGAATAATAGCCAGAGCTAGAAGAAACACCGCACCTGGAGTAGATAAAATAAACAACGAGTTAATACACTACGGCACGGAAAAGCTAAAGGAGCAAACCCTAGAAATCATCACCAGAGTATGGACAGAAAACACACCTCTGCCTACGGAATGGACCAAGACTATACAAATACCCCTCCCAAAAACCAATTCGCCACAGATCATAGAAGACTACAGAAGAATAATACTCTGCAGCATAGGAGAGAAGGGACAAAACTGCACATAGCCGCTATAGATCTCCAAAAGGCATTCGATACCATCAGTCACGAAGCCATAGTCAACACCCTGTATAACAAAGGAGTGCCGCACTATCTAATAAACAAGATAATAAAGGCCTGCCTTCATGAAACAACTGCCATACAATGGTTCGGACAAATGACGGAAACCAGAAAAAAGAACAGAGGAGTCAAACAAAGATGCCCCCTATCCCCCCGACTATTCACCACGGTCCTAGACCAAGCGATACAAAACACAATAAGGGAAACACCAAATTTTAACGAAGACATGGAAACACTGAGAACCCCAATCGTATTACCTTACGCCGATGACCTCCTAATCGTCGCAGAAGACATGAAACCGCATTTGGACACATCTGGGCTGAAAATAAATTTCAAAAAATGTCTAATAACAAAAGAAAGTCGAATCAATGGAGAAGAACACAAAATAGGTGACTACTCCCTAAGACAGTGGCGGCTGGTGAAATTTCGGTATTTTTTTTCTCGTCTGTGGCGCCTGGGACCCATGCGAAATTTGGGAAGTAGCATCTAGAGAGGCACTTCTCTAATGACCCCTGAAAAGTTTTGAAAGGGCGGTTTGCGAGGGGAATTTTGAGGGTTCGTTGGCCTCCCCTGGATCTGGGGACTCCTATTTATTTTTATTTTTTTTTGTCATGTGCATTTGACTTTTCATAAAAGTGCAGCAACGGATTTTGGAGCTTGTGAAAGTGTTCTCATTACTAACTGAAATACAATGAACTGAAATTTTGTAATTTACAATATAACAAATTAGAATATTTCAGTTCGTTGTATCTCGGTTAGTAATGAAAGTGTTTTCATAAGCTCCAAGATCTGTTTTTGTGTTTTTATGAAAGGTCAAATGCATGTGACAGGGGGAAGTAGAAATAAACGGGAGTCCCTGGACCCAAGGGAGGCTGACGAATTTTCAAAGGTTTTTTCGCAGACTGCGTTTTCAAAATTTTTTGGGGGTCATTGGAGAGGTGCTTCTCTGGATGTTGTTTCCCATATTTCGTGTGGGTCCCGTACGCCACGGCCGAGAGGAGGAGTGTTGAAATTTCACCAGCCGCCACTGCCCTAAGAACAACGAACAAACCTAGGAACATATCTGACGAACCAACTGAAAAGGAGAGAAACAGTAAAGGAGAGAATAAAAACAGCATACAGTCACAAGAGCAATTATACCGTTCATTGAGAAAAACAAACTATCATGGGGCCTGGCCAAATGGCTGTACATAGCCATCATACTGCCAACAATGACATATGGAGTTAAAAACGCGGCAACAACAAAAGCCAACAGAAGAAGTTTGAGAAGAGCTGAAAGAGACATCATCCAATTACTCAGAAAAACAGCAGGACAAAAACAACGACATAAAACATCAACACTACTGAAGGGAAGACAATCACAAAAAGGATAGAAATGTACGCAATGAAGTACTGGGGACACGTCCAAAGAAGGGAACCAACACACCTACTGAAGAAAGCACTAACACTGAATAGCAGCAAACTTAAAATTGGGAGACCATGTTACACGTGGAAAACAACAATCGAGAAGATCATGAACAAACTGGGAAAGGACCAAACATACTGGGACAGAAAAGCGAGGGGAAAGAATGAATTTCACAAAGAAATCGGAGCGATATATACTCTACCAGAATCAGAAACGGAGGAATCAGAAGCCTCAGAAGAAGAAGAAGAAGACTTGTAGAAACAGAAGTACAAAAATAGGAGCACAAACAGCAGCGACACAACGCGGCAACATATCTCACAAGAAGACCCAGAATAGGCAGAAGCCCAGAACCAAAATACAAAAAAAGAGGGGGCTTAAACGCTCCCTCGCGACACAATGCGGTAACGCATTTCACAAATACCTACACCTCCCATCCCACACTCCTTTACCATGCGCCATGTGGCTCTCGCTGCCGGCAACAAGCATGACCTTAGTCCAACCCAGCGTGGACGTAGCAGGCCCAGCTGTATAACTTGGGAGTGGCAGCAATGCCTACCGCACGCTGGTAAATCAATCGATCAATCAATCAATTCTAACAAGGTATAATTCATACACTTTTTATTAGCATTTTTTTTTAATTTCCGTTTTTACAAGTAAGGTATGTTTTTATGAAAGTAAATTTTAAGACTAATTTTTAACGTATTATTTTATTGATTGTTATACGACTGATCACTGTCACTGTATGTCAATCACAATATTCAGTGACTCACCACCATTCTGGTAGTTAGTACGTTTATTACCTTTGTTGTTGCCTGTGATTATTTCTTAAACTCAACGTGAATATGCAGAAATGCACTTTATCTTCGGGTTCTGCAATGGCAATGCTGCCCAAGCTGCGAGTATCGAAACTGCTATCATAATCGGGAACGATATCCTAACTACCGTATTTTCATACGTGTTCATAATTCTTATATGGGGGGACAACTTCCTGGTACAGCTTATCGAGAAGGAAGACCGAGAATCGAACGGGAAGAAGAAGTACTTGAGGAAATTGATGAAGATCCGTCGACAAGTGTACGCAAAATATCTAGGAGAATTGGTGTGCCAAAGTCGTCAGTACATCGAATTATAAGACGAAATTTGCTACATCCGTACCACATCCGGCGTGTCCAACAACTTTTACCTGGTGATTACATACGAAGAATGGAGTTTTGTAGAGAGATGTTAAGAAGACACAGAGAAAATCCAGAATTCCTAAATCATATTCTCTGGATAGAGGAGTCTAGCTTTAGAAGAAAAAGCATTTTTCAACATCCACAATTTACATCACTGAGCTGAAAATCCAAGAGTAGTGAGAACCGACCGTCTCCAACACCAGTTCAGTAAAAATCTATGGGCTGGAATTTTAAATGGCACTTTTATTGGCCCCTTTGAACTGCCAGCGAGGTTGGACGGTGAGCAATACCTTAATTTTTTAAGAAATGATCTTCCAGAACTACTTGATGATATACCTACCGAAATACAGAAGAATGTGGCTGTAACATAATGGAGCACCCCCACACTATGCTCTTGCAGTATTTTAATCAAACATATCCTAGAAGATGGGGAGAAGGGGAGGAACCATACATTAGCCACCTCCTCACCGGACCTCAACCCCATTGATTTTTTTCTAAGGGGTTACTTTAAAGAAGAAGTTTATCAAACAGAATAACATGAATCGGCAAAATTTTCGACGTAATATTATTATCGCTAATAATATAAGAAATAATAACCGAGCTTTACGACGAATTAAAACAAACTTTATACGCCGATGCCGATTATATATTAGAATGGGAGGACGACATTTTGAGCATTTGTTATAAATCACTTTTTGTCACTAATCATTCTTTTTGATTATATTGTTAAAATTTATTTTGTCATAAAAACATACCTTTCTTGTAAAAAACGGAAATAAAAAAAAGTTGTTAATAAAAAGTGTATGAATTATACCTTGTTAGAATCTACGTAAACAGCACTAGTTTTTGTTATTACGGGAAATATTTTTGTAGTTATTTTTTTTCTCCATACTCCAAGTGAAGCAACGTGCAGCGCGGTTAGTACTTAGATGGGTGACCCATCTAGGGAAACACAGCGATCTCGTCCCACCTTCTAGCGGCGTGTATATCAGTGTATACACGGAAGCTATGTAATTTCAGACGAGGATTACGTAGTGGATATACCATCCTTCGGAGGGGATGTAAAGCAGGCGGTCCCTTGTCTATTAAATGTTAGGCAAGTAAAAGATCCCTACTCTTCTTAAGGGAAGAGGTTCGGCAAAATTTCCAGGTTGGGGGGTAGCTCGTCTCCTGGCCTCGGTGATAGGCCCTGATAGCGGAAATAGGCCGACGTTAAATAAGTAGTTAAAAAAAAAAAAACAATGATCGTAACATCTTTTATTATAATTGAAGAGCTAAGTGGATAAAGGTGTTATGTGACATTTTTGAAAATTTTGAGATTTCTACACAGACAACTATTTTAACTTATAATCTATCATTTCAATAAGTTTTTGGGATAATAAACCTTTCCTAAATGCGTTTTAATGTTTGATAAAGGTGTTATGTACATATGGTTTTTATCAGTGGCGGTCACCGATTTGAATGTTTTTGCTTCGCATGTATATAAGCGCATTACGTACTCAAAAGGCAAAAGACCCGGTCGGCATTTGCCGACTCGCCGACCTGACCAGACCGCCACTGGTTTTTATATAATTTAATGGATAAAGGTGTCATGATCACATACCACCTTTATCCATTACTGTGCGATATTAAATTGTTTTAATCCAAAACACTTTGCTTTTAAAGTTATGTTATAATGACATTAATGTGACAAGTTGTGTTAAGTGTTTCTTACTATTATAGTGAAAATGGCCAGTCGTAGTAAACTGATACCGTGCGTGTAATTTCCCATTAGGCATGTACATTCACGTAGCGCGAGAAATATGACAACACCGGCAGCCGTAAATTCGTCCATTGGTGGAGCATTCCAGCTCTGTTATTTCATTTCAGCCAGCTGGCACACGCGATGTTGTAATTCTACTCCCCATGCCTAGCCGGCGACTACACACACGGTATTACAAATGGCAATGAATAAACGATTTCATGAATCATGTAAGATGTTTATAAATTGGCTGATATTTGGAAATAGTGCTTATAGTGTTTTAATCCATATATTCATTTCGTTCAATTTCGAAATGGTATGAGATGGTACAAGAGTCGAGATGGTACTTGAATATCTAATTGCTGTAAACACATTTATGCCTATTGGCAATTCAGTAGAAATCAGTCACATAGTGGCAATTTCTTCCCAGGCAAGTTTTAATAATGTTTTAAAAACAAAACATTATCAATATAAAATGCAATAATAAAATACGAATTTACCAAAGTATTCTAGCAAATTAGTATGTAAATCAGAAATACTGGAAAGTGACGCTTTGCGGTGTTGATTTTTGTACAAACAGTTTTATGCTGACAAGTAGAAGAGGGCTGGACCGTAGAAATTTTTATGACAAGAGCAAAACTGATATCTGGTATGGCTTCTGCCCAACCAATATTTTGAAAGAGCATTAAATTGTTTAAGGCAAATCTGGCGAATTCCGAAATTCTTACGGAAAAAATAATAAGTATGATAATTACGCCAATCAAGTCAAAGGTCATTTGGGTTTGTAAGGTTATCGTTTAAGAATTACAGGGTTCGCTATGCTTACATCTATTGGGTTATCTGTGAAAAATCCCTGCCTACCCAATAAAAATGCTGAAATTACATCCATGAATTGTTTAAATGAGATCATGAAATGACTCACATTTTTTCCCAAATGTGATGCTGGAAATAATACTAAAGAATACGGAGAAAATTACAAACTAGCTTTCGAACAACAAAAGCGTGACGGAGCAAAAGTTACAGTAGATAGAACGATTTGCTTTCTTACTTTAGATCTTCAGCAAACCATGCCGCTGCCAAAATTAAGTACATTGAAAGCATTTTACCTTCGTCAAATGTATTTTTACAACCTTGGCATATATACATTGAGGAATACTGAAAAAAAAACGTTCTTTTTCACATGGACTGAAGATATCGCCAGCCGTGAAAGCCTAGAAATTGCTAGTTGCTTACATACCTTTTCACAAATTTACATTGAATATTTCCAAGAAAAGATCGATCACATTATAATATGGGCCCGACTCCTGTGGTGGACAAAATAAAAACTTTAATATCATTACACTTTACCAGTTGTTGATTTTAAAGAGAGAATTTAAAGTTATCGACCATACATTTTCGGAGGTGGGACATTCATATTTAGATTCAGACAGAGACTTTGGCAGAGTCGAGAAAATTTTAAGGAAACATCAAAACATCTACGTTCCGGACCAGTATCGAGAAATTTTAAGAACTTCCAAAGACGCCGTTGTCATAGATATGAAGAATCATTTCAAGGATATTGATGGAATTGCCTCAAAACTCAATTTGTACAACAGGAAGAAAAACTTGAACAATGGAAAGGTTTATTTTCGCGACGGTATAAAATGGTACCTATGGGTGCTACTATTATATCACTAGATGAAATGACTCCGTTTTACAAAGTCGATATTTTAAAGAAAAGGAATATGCATAAGATAAATTCCAACGGTATTGTTCTAACGGTGTTTAATGAAAACAAGGGCAGCCTAAGTGTAGGAAAACTGACCAATCTTAAAGAACAATTACCATTCATAAATGAATGGTAAGGCCGTATTATCACAACATACTTGGAAATGACCAAACTGTGGCTCAAAACCGTAGAACTGTCCGACTACCTAAAAATTGTACAATGTTTTAATAATAATAAAATACGTTTAATTTCTTAACACTTTTATTCACTAATTCCTTATTCATTTCAGAGAAACTTACGAACGGATAAAGGTGTTATGTACATTAATTTTTTAAAATTTTCGAAAATAATGACAACTGACAACTTTAGTTATTTGTCTCTGAAAAGTACATCAAATGTCAATACCATCGCAAAATGCAAGCTATATAGTCGTTATAACAAAAAAGTTCTCGCCTAAAAACTTTCGAGTTAAATTACTCAATAACGTGTTTTTGTGACATAACACCTTTATCCACTTAGCTCTTCAATTGACAGTTGCTAACTAGACTTTATAAAAATGTTTCTATCAGAAAGGTATAACCTTCAGTAACCTATTTAAGGAAAAAGAGCAAAAAAAAAACTTACAGTCTTTTGTACCACTTTCTTACTAAACGTACTAGGCGATTGCGGACAAAACTACAAAAGTTGAAATAACTTTTTAACCATCAAAAATTGGATAACAACATATGCAGTTATTTTGGTTGGAAATGAACTCATCTATCATTCCCCTTTGTTTTATCCATGACTTATGGGACACCTTGTATAGTCGTATTCGTTAGAACAATAGCAAGTATCTAAAACAGTTTTAAAAGTTATACTATGTTTGGTTTTTTAAATATTTATAATAAATCAAAAATAAATGCATATTTTCCTCTCACTCTATAAAATCCTATCCTTTTAAGGCTTAGTTTTGAAACCTAAGCCAGACTATAGCTGGAAAGTGTCGTATTCGATGTAAAATTTTCTGCACAATCTGAACCTGGAGGGCGCATAAAAATTGGGCCTTTAACCTTCCCAAGTAGCACAATTAATTCCTCGAGATATCCCGAGGATAAAAATTTAGAAATTAGTAAATATCTTCTAGAGGTCTGTAAGAGTTCCCTAAGATGGGCAAATGTCAGCATATCAGTATTAAATAGTACTTCTCATGGTAATCGAAAAAAGCTATTAGTATAGAATCCTGTGAGCAGCCTTTTGCATACCTATAGAATTCCCATAGTAATCTTTAGGATATCTTATGGCTTGTCAATATAAATGGTCTCGAGGACATCTTTATAGGATTTCTGTTAGATGTACCGCATCGATCCTGCAAACAGATTTAATTCCTGTAGTAATCTTTCGGGTATTTTATCGCTTACCAATATAAACGGTAACATCTTTATAGGATTTCTATTAGATGTACCAACACACACTTCTTACAGAATTGCCAGCGGCAGCTGGTCAAATGTTGGTTAATCAAAATCTCAGTACGAGACATCAGGCCCAAACCAAACCAAAGATTAGAGATCGTTATAAGATTCATCCAAATAAATCGATGATCCCTGAGAGAATTTGAACGTTGCAGTAATGTTATTAATGTTCTATAAATTCATGAGTATAAGATAATGCATGACTGATTATCGTCAGTGGTTTGTACGTGGCGTCATCTAGGAATAATTTCTGTAACAAACTACGTGGCAAGCCAACAAATTTTATGCATTAAAAGAATTTCTTCTTGCGATTTCTATAGGTGTTCTCTTAGCGATAATAATAATATTTCCATTTTAATACTTTATTTGATCTCTGTAATACATAGAAAATTGAGTTGTATGGTAATTCCCTTTTAGAACTTCTAGAAGATGTCTACAAGTATTCTGTTAAGGATAATAATACTATTTCCCTTTTAATACTTTATTTAATTTCTATAATAATTAGAAAATTGAGCTGTATGGTAATTCAATTTTAGAACTTCTAGTAGATGTCTGTGGGTTAACTAAAGTTGAAATTCCTATATAATGCCTAGTTTACATTTCCCCAGTGCATAAAAGTTAAGCACATATAAAGATTTCTCATTTTGATTTCGGAAGGACTTCTAGAGTACATAAATACAAGATATCCTCGCGGGCAGTAAATAGAACTTCTTAAAGATATCTTAAGGAATTCTGTGCTACTTGGGTTTAATCCGCGAATTTTCCCCTATTTCGGAAATTGTGAAAATTTTTAAAATATAACTTGCGTTTTCTCCCACAAAACATAAACTAAAAATCATTTTTTTTAAATTGTGAGCTACAAATAATAAAAAAATAGATTTTTAGCTAGTGTATTCGATGTAACAGCTTAGTCAAAACACATCTAATATTTATGGAAATTTTCGAAAAAAATATCGCGTGAACCTCTACGCCGCAGTGTGGCATTTACGAGTTTTTTAGGTCAAAACGGTAAAAAAATTTCACTCCCAAATTAAATGAAAAAATAAATATAAGAATGACAGCTGGATTAGGCTAGGTTATGTTAGTTAATAGGCTGTGTACGTAATGCGCACCTCTATATACATGCGAAGCAAAAACATTCAAATCGCTGACAAACTGCGTTTGAATATTTATTTATTTTTAACAGTTTTGGCATATGTGGTGAGCTGATGAGTGTGAGTACTTTTGGCTTTTTTTTGGTCGTCCGCCGCGCTGGCGCACAGTGATTTTTTTTCGTTCAAAATTATCTAGAGCACTTGTTTCGCAACCGATTGGGATATATTTTTTTAAATACTCTTTATTTGATTTCCAAAAAACGTAAGCGATCCGATTTTTGAGTTATGCTAACGAGAATTATTGAGCTTAGCCAAAATGGCCATTTTTTATTTAAATCTTAATAAAACTTACAAACATTAATCTTTTTCTCGGGGGTTTTTGAGGTCACTGATTACGAATCTGATATCCAAATTGTCATAAACCAACCTGCAAGATGACGGAATCAATGGCGGCTATAAAATGCTAAAAAATGATGAAAAATGAAATATTTTTCTTAAAGTGTATGCCGAGAAGTTTTGAATATTTCTGATAAGTTAAATAGACTAAATTTTAAGTTCCAGGAAGAAATTCAAGATGGCGGATCCAATATGGCGGCAATAAGATGATAAAACTGACTTAAAAATAAATTAAATGCATTAAACTAAATAGGCTATTCCTAAGAATTATGAAAAAATTTAAATAGGAACAAATTTTCTGAAATTTTCAAGTATATCCAATATGGCTGCCATACATTAATTATCAATCATAAATATGCGATTCAGTCCTCCATTAACTTTGAACATAACCTTCAGTAGGTCATATTAATATTTCTTTTTTTATCTGCTAATAATATTATTTAAATGTATTTAGCGCAGCTCAAATCCAACTAATTGGAAAAAAATGTATTTAGGATAATCAACACTTAAACAAATTATCAATTGGAGTATTAATATTATTTCAACAACACACATTAATCAGAGAAATTTCAGATTTAAATAATGACGAAAAATGTTTGCACCAAGTTAGGTTTAAAGTTCATTGTGTAAAACTCTTGCCTTAGGTTATGTTAAGTTTTTGCTTTAAGGTTCTATTATATAAGGTTTAAAATTATTTTTTTTGTGCATATGCATTTTACTTTTCATAAAAATACAGCAACACGTTTTGAAGTTTATGAAAATATTTTCATTACTAACTGAGATACAACGAATTGAAATTTTGTGATTTACAATTTAACAAATCACAAAATTTAAATTCGTTGTATATCTCAGTTAGTAATGAAAATATTTTCATAAACTTCAGAACGTGTTGCTGTATTTTTATGAAAAGTAAAATGCATATGACAAAAAAAAATAATTTTAAACAGGAGTCCCTAAACCTGGGGGGGGGGGGGGTAATCGAATTTTGAAAAAATTTTTCGCAAACTGCTTTTTCAAAATTTTTTAGGGGTCGTTAGAGAAGTGTTTCTCGAGATGTTATTTCCCATATTTCGTATGGGTCCCATGCGCCACAGACGAGAAAAAAATCATTGAAATTTCTAGATCCGCGCTTGATTTTATTTTGTAACTACTTTATTGCCATTGCCATATTGCAGTAGATTGCAACACTATAATAATATAATTATGTAGCAGACTCTCCCTAATAGCACAAGATCGTCCCAAAGACGTCCCAATAACGTACCAATACGACGTGGAAACGTACCGAGAGCGTACTTTATCGACCTAAAACGTACGGAAGACGTTTGAGAGACGTTCCGTGTCAGCAAAACGGGGTATCCCGAGAACGTCCAACCCAGGACTTATATAGGGCGAATACAGGTCTAGAAAGGACGTCCTAAAAATGTTGTTAGGACATACTATTGAAAACATATAGTACCTCCCCCCACCACTTTGAAGGTGTATTCACAGCAGATGGTGTTTATCTCTCTTTTTGGGTTTTCTAACCACATGCATTTCTTTCGAAATAGAATCCATTGATTGGATTCTATTTCGAAGGGAATGAATGTGGTTAAAAAACTCAAAAAGATAAAAAGGAATAACACAACCAACATTTAGACAAATTATTCAAATAGATTGCTTTTTAATACCTACTTGGTATTTTTTTTATCAACATCAAATGACAAATTTATGCGAAAATTTTATTTCTATTGTGCTATTAAAAAATAAGTTATGGCATTTGCACTTTTTATTATAAATTAACTTATTACTATACAAATTTAAGTGTCAAATGTCAAAAATAAAATTCTTATGGGATTTAAAAGTTATATATTATAATACCATAATAAGTTGTACAGTGTATAATATAATTCTAAACATTATAAGTTACATTGGACATTATATAATAAGAAGGCGAAGTGTGCAATAAAACGTAAGACAAATATAAATGTATATCTTACCTTCTTCCACACATATGCAGTGAAAGAAAATTTGGTATTTTTAAGAACACCAACTTCTGGAATTTCTCCAATTTTTTTGCATAGACACGTCTATGCAAAAGAATTGGAGAAATCCCAGAAGTCGGTGTTCTTAACAATGACCGAAACAGTGGCGGCTCGTCAGGGGAGGCAGGGGAGGCAGGGGAGGCTGAGCCTCCCTTTGGAAGAAGCAGCATATCTTCCAATCTTCAAAAAATCCGTTGTACTACCTTGGGGTGGTGGGGAAATGTACCAATTTTAATCATATTGCAAGTTAATTGTCTTTCAAAATATCAAGTCTCCTTTGCAGACAATATCAGGAACCGCCACTGGACCGAAAATTTACTTAGGCCCACCTTTAAAACCACTGGAGTCAGTGGCGCAGCCAGAAAATTCATTTGGGAGGGGGGGGGAGGCAATAGAACCGGCCTCTCCAAAGGACGAGGAAAACTTTTCAGAAAATTGTTGTAAACGGATGTGTATAGATTCCTCTACTAGATAATATTGGCGTTAATTACAAAATATTTATTTCAAGGAATAGTTTAAATACTGTTTTGTACTGATAGAGATTATGCGTCTTTATTTTTGGTTCATGGAGGACGGCTTGGGGGGGGCAGGGCTCCCCCCTGGCTGCGCCCCTGACTGGAGTGCACTACATCTTACATCTTTTTAAATTTACATTAATCAGACAAAGAAAGTAAACATTGAGTGGTTGGATAGCTATTCTCAGGATTGCAGCACAGAAACAGATTAAAATTATTGTAAGTCGAGTCGTTAAGTACTTATAAATTTAAAACATTTATTAAAACTAATTTGCGACTGAAAATTTAACACTTCTCATTTTCTAAACACCTGAATAATTAATTAGTTGAACTGGAAATCTGCTCCTAGTATTTTCTACTCATAAAATTAGTGAAATTTTCGCAAACCTTAAGTCACAGAGAATAGTAACGAACCTGTGACTTTGATTTACTTGCGTACTTGCCTGTCAAAAATTATCCTTGCGTATGCTATTTATGAGGTGTCTGAAGTTTTCGTTTGATTGTATATGCATGGAAGAAGGTAAAATATGCATTTCTCTTTGTCTAACGTTTTATTGTACACTTCGCCTTTTTATAATCCTAGTTTATATTATTCTCTAATATTCTCTCTAAATTTTTTGACATCCTCTCTTTCTTCTTTTGCCCTCCAATAATTTTCTTTTAAGTGAATAAGAGTGGAACAAGTTCGCTCCATGATAAACAACTAAAAACTACGTATACCCAGGTTCACAGGTGATCTCGCATAAGATTTTAAAAGCCAAATAAGGTGGGTGGTAGTATATTTATTATAGGCTATACCTACAAAGCAGCAGTCGCACCAAAATCATCTAGAATAAAAATACCGATCTAAATACTATGTATTAATAAATTAATTAAATAGACTTACGTTCTTTTGATAACGACGTTATCGAACATGCACATCAACGTGTAATAAAAATAAAAATAAAAATAGTTGAAACGAATAAGATTTATGAAATTAGAAAAATAAAGACCATTTCATTACATACCTTATGTTTTATCATGAAGTAGTTAGGTACATTGACAAAATTTAAATGGACCATAAAAATTGAAAATATATAAGTTATTTTTTTTTATTTCAAAAGTTAATTTTGTCAGTAAAACTTTTTAAGAATTTTAATTTAATTTTTACAGTTTTTAATTTCCTTTTTCAAATATGTTTTCATCTGCTGAAAAAGAAAACATACACTCTATAGAGCAGGTTTCACATATTTTTGTTTAAATTTGTCTAGATAGACTCTAGCAGTTCAGACCTAACGAGGACCTAAGTGTACGTCCTGGGGACGTTTGTTGCTATCAGGGCTGGAACAAATTTTTACTTTCAATAGTAAAACTATCCCAAATAGTACTTTAATATAACTGTTCTATAAGATAATAGAAAACAATTATGAAATAATTTTAACATATATTTATAACGGTGCTGAAAATACTGCCGAACGTTGCTAAAAAAGCGCTATAAAATTACTTAGTTTTATAAGCTGAAATGTTTTATAGCTAAGTCACGGAAATGTTTCGAAAATAATTTCTTAACTGCTTTATAAGATATTTTATAATTTTGCTGTAAAAACATTTTGATGATAAATTTATAAAACAATTCAGTTGCAGGCAACCAGATAGTGTTTTCTGCAACTCTAATATAATCAATTAGCATTTTAGACGCATTAATAAAATAACAATAAGACAAAATAATCGTATAACATTTAAATTATAAAACAAATTTGCTGGTTGGGTAGCTAGCGATTACAACATTAATTAGTTGCTACAAATTAAATTTTGTGATTTAAGGGTTGATATTTGGCATAGCCTATTTTTCCGTATGAATAAGCACTTTAACAAGACAAAATGCATGCGCAAGCAGGTTAGTTTTCCTAAACTTTAAATTAAACGAATTTTATAGTAACATGTGTTTCCCTACGAATTATTAATCAAGGTCCGAAGACTGTGATAGCTGGGACACCCTACATAGGTACCCTAATACCAAAGACTAGCAATAATATATTATTAGCTTTGCTAATACATGCACATTGTAAAAATAATTAGTTATCTAACTCCCCGCCTTTAATAATGTCAGGGGTTGATATTTATGACAGAAAGTGCACCATGTCATATTAATAAAAACTAGAAGGTTAAATACAAACCTTTCATTTCGCTAAGGTCAAGGGGTGCTGATAAGATTGCATAAATTAAATAAAATATGTAAAATTAAAATGTGTGCCATTTGTTATATCTTGCTTTTGTTGTTCAACTTTACGTATTTATAAATATTTTGTTTGCAATTGGAACATGTCATTAAATATGCAAAGAGTCATGATAATTGCCTTAAAACACAAAAATAAGTGAGCATTTGTTCCAAATTCACACGTCCTTGAAACTGATAATTGACAGTGTTTCATAGCTAGGGAGCTAGTGGAAATTTAGGTATATGATGTATGATGTACGATGGCTAAAATTGTAGCTTTTTGTAAGTACTTTAAGATCACGGAGAGAGATTTTTTTTTTCAAAATTTAAACCCTTTTTATTGCAGTTGTTTATAATTTTCGAAATTGTAGTTATAAACAAATTCAAATAACTCTGTCTTTTTTATGAATTAAAAAACGGTAAAGGATTAATGAAGTTAGATTTAATAAGCCAACTTTAAGAAAAATCTAAAGCTCTACTTGCATTTGGAGCTCAGATACGTTAGTTTTTACGTTTAGGTCGCTTATAAATAAACAAATCGGTATTTCTTATTGAAATTTGGACTGGTAATTCTCCAATGTCTATTATTTTGTCTCTGCTACTTAAAAATAATCCAAAGCTACAATTGTTAAAAGATACTGTATAGACGCCGGAAAGTTGTCACCAAATTTTATATGTTCTTACAAACCGGACGCTAGATAGCCCAGTGGGTAAGGTGACTAGCACTTTTTATTCATGATGCGAACGTCTCGGGTTCATATCCTGCTCGCGAAATATATTTTTTTACTGTATAAGTAATATTAAAAGTTTTACAAAGCTGTATACATGAACATAAGGGTAGTTGTTCAAGTTAAGTTGGTTTACCATTTTCGTGACAAAAATTAAAGAAGTTATAAAAAAAATTGAAAATGTGCATTATGTTCTCAAAGGCGCATTATTCGCTGTTATTTTAACAATTGTAGCTTTGAGTTATCTTCAAATAGCAGAAACAAAATAATAAGCATTGGAGAATAACCAGCCCAAATTTCAAGAAGAAATATCGATTTGTTCATTTATAAGTGACCTAAACGTAAAAGCTAACGTATGCCAGCTCCTAATGCAAGTAGAGTATTATTTTTTTTTCAAAAGTTGGATTTTTTTAATCTACTTTCATTACTCTTTTACCATTTTTGATTACATAAAAAAACAGAGAGTTACTTGGATTTGTTTATAATTAAAATTTCGAAAACTATAAACAACTCCAATAATAAGACGGGCTTAAGTTTGGAAAAAAAAAGTTTTTCTCCGTGATCTTCAAGTACTTATAGAATGCTACAATTTAAGCCATCGTACACATCTCTTGATCATGATGGCAGGATTTCACAAGGGTGCAAAGTTTTAGCAACAATTGTATGTTTGAGCCGTTTTAGTAATCATTCTGACTTGGGGTGACTGTACTTTATAAGAGCTATATTTTTCCAAAATTTCATTGAATATTATCCATTATTTTTGAAAAAACAGTGATTTGTTTAAAAACGCACAATTTCGCAATGTTCATTTTTTTAAAATAATAATAACAATTGGAATGAATTATAATTTATGTACTTTTATTGTACAGCTCAAAACGAACATTTTCCTTCTTTTTATTGTTTTCCATAGGACTTATAGATTTTGAGATATTCAGAAAAAACTGATGGAAAACACGGTGTAAAAATTAAATTGTTTAAATAAACAATTCGCCGACCTCGCAGAAACTGCAAAACTGAGCTGTGAAGTTAAGTTGACCCCCTGAACACGTTAAAACAGAAAAAGTGCCCTGACTAGACAATTCACATTAAAATCTTAATTTGACTCCACTAGTAATAAAGTTTTTGTGGGTGCGAATTGGCAGGGCCGCTCCTAGTTTTGAATACGCCCCTGGGCAAAAAACACAATTCCGCCCCACTCATGTCTGAAAAATATCTATTTTATTTTATACAATTGCTATTCACTAAAATGACTTAGGTTGAAACTTAAATAATACAAATTTTAAAACAAAAATAAAATTTTTTTGTTGCCGTTTGTATTATAATAATCGAGAATTGAGAACTACACTAAAGAGTTTGTACATTTTTATCTGTAATATTTTTGTAATTTTCTAATAAAATAACAACTAATTGTACTGCACTTTTTTACTTCCACTACCACCCTCCTATCACCACCCTCACCCTACTACCGATGTGGGGTATCGTTTTATCGGTTTTTGGGGTAGAGCATTTCAAATATTATATTATTAAAGTTCCATAAACAATTATTTCCACATACAAAATTTTTTCGTTGTGAGTGACTTGGATATAAGGATGTGGAAGTAGTGATTCCTTGGGCAGCGCTTTTATTAAAAAAATCGCGTTTCGACAAGAGTAGTATTGTGCGGCTTTGGGCCGCAAGGCTGCTCTTTGTGGGACTTTTTATAATTGAATAATGTTTGGAATGTATTTAATAACGAAGTATGGAGTGTATTTTCTTCTTAAGACCATTGGTGACTTACGGCTGTGTGATATGGGGAACTGCTAGCAAACTAATATTAAAAAGGTGCAAACATTCCAAAATAAAGTGTTGAGAATTACTATAAATGCCCATTGGTTTATAAGAAACAGCCAAATCCATCAAGAGCTTGACGTGCCATAAACTGAAGACTATAAAATCATGTGCAAGTCATTTTTCAAAACTATAAACAACTGTGCGAGTACCAGAAATTTAAACCTAAGTGAAAAGACTTGTAATAATAGGTTAAGAAATAGACTACCTCAAGATATCTTACTTTCCAGAGAGTGGTTGTAATGAATTAGCCGGCGCGGCTACCGTGTGGTGTCGGAGGCCACGGAAGCCCTCCTCGACCACCAACTCAGGACAATGTTTGTTATTGAATTCTCCTCCCCAGGGGAAACAAACATTGTTCTAAAAGAGGAGGAAAAACGGACTAAATATCGAGATCTTCTCTTCGAACTCCGTAGACTCTATCCGGACCACACTGTTAAACTAGTGGTTCTTATCATAGGATGCCTAGGTGGGGTGAGGCGTACACTGCTTTCGGAATTGAAGACGATACCGGCATGCCGAGAGTCGGCAGAAATCTTAGCCGGAAGAATGCAGAAGGCCGTTATCCTTGGTTCGTTACGCCTGCTCAGAGCACACGATTCGCGGACCCAGTGATCACTAACTCTACGGCGTAGGGAGTAGTCACTGGTATTACCAGCGTACCCTCTCTGGTATCGGAGGCAGAGAGAAGGGCGACTGGATTGGAGAAAAAAAAATAAAAAAAAAAATAATAATAATAATAATAATAATAATAATAATAATAATAATAATAATAATAATAATAATAATATACGGAAAACGGACCGGCAGCCTCCACGCGGTGTACCTGGACAGGCAGAGGCAACTCTGCCTGACAGATGTCGGACGTGGATCTCGGGGCTAACCACTCTGAGATCCACTTCTCTGGTTCTAGCAGACAGAGGAAGGGCCCCTCACAATCGACCCCAACCGGATGGGGGTCAGAGACAAGTTGGAGGGGCCATACCGGACGGTCTCAATGATGACAACACACGCTATGACCATGGACGCTTTAAGTGGACGAGGGAACTTCGAGATGACTTGCTGACCTGCTATGAGAGCAGCGAACCTGCGCGCAGAGGGTACATGGCGCGATTGCACGAAATCTGGTGCGACACGCATCCAGAGCATCGCGCCTTCTCTGAGCAACAGCTCAGGGATCAAGTATCCTACCTGCGCAGGACAGGGTACGTAAGGGCACCCCGTCAGCAAGAAGAAGCGCCAGCCGCACTGCCACCGCGGCAAAGAGCTGACGGGGAACATCCTAGAAGGTACGCCGAAGTCTACTTAAGGACGAGGGTTAGCCTTAACACCAGGGCTAACCTAAAGCCACAAGACCTGGCTCGGATGGACGCTGTTATCGATGAGGAATTACCAGAAGACGCCGACATTTGGCAGATCAACTGTGCCGTGTACAACGCTGCTAGCCAACTCGTGCCCCGCGAGAGGAATACCAACCCCTCGAGCGGTATCGAAAAGGCTAAGCGGCGTGTACAAAAGATCGAAGGCAAAATACAGTTGGCCAGACAACACGCTTCTCGAATCCAGAGTGTGGTGGAATACGTAATCACTGGCAAGGCATTTACGCCTAAAGTCCGGCGAACAGCAGCCGGACTCAGACGCCAGCACCACACTCTAAATCTAACAGTGATGCTCACTATTAAGCAGCACTGTTTAGATAGGATTCGAGCGCTTATGGCTATCAAGAAAAAGCTAAATAGGCGGGTACGAAGTATGGAGCAAAATACCTTGTTCCGTACGAATCCTTCCCGCCTATTTCAAGAGCCACAGCGTGTTGTCGATAATCCACCAACTGTAGCCGATGTCGAAAGCTTCTGGAAAGGAATCTACGAAACAACACGTCCGTTCGATAGCAACACTCCAGCAATAGCACACTTCGAGGCTCTGTGCCACAGAACCTTTGAAGAGCCGGAAGAAGTGTGCCCGGCAATCAGTCCGGAGGAAGTCCAACAAGCTCTCGTTGGCACCAAGAACTTCGCTGCTCCGGGGCCAGACGGCATAAATAACTGGTGGTGGAAAAAATTTCCTTCCACACACCGTCGTTTGGCCCGAGTTTTCAACAAGTGGTTGAACGAGGGGCAGCAGATTCCGGACTGGTTTGTCGAGGGACGTACTGTGCTCATCCCTAAAAAGGGTGATCTGTCTGACCCAAGGAATTATAGACCAATCACCTGTCTGAACTCCTGCTACAAGCTATTTACTCGTATCTTGTATGCTCGGACACTACGGCAGGTTGATCCGGTCTTCCAGCAGATATACGAGCAGCGTGGCGGCAAGAAGGGCATGGCAGGTTGTAAGGACAGCCTGCTGGTAGACCGCTGTATTACACAGGACTCTGTGCAGTACAAGCGGAATCTATCGATGGCCTGGATTGACTATCGTAAGGCATTTGACACAACATCACATGAACTTTTGTTACATTTGCTCAAATGTCTTGCGGTAGCAGAGCCACTAGTGAGATGCATAGAACAACTGCTGCCACTCTGGAGGACCCGCTTCACCATAACATCAGGTGCACAGCGGGTTACGACAGAGCAGGTGGCATTCAGAAGAGGAGTATTCCAGGGAGATTCTCTGAGTCCCCTCCTCTTTTGCATCTCACTGCTGCCGTTATCTGTTGAACTCCGCCAAACTCGCGGGTACCACTGTGGACCACCCAGCAACCGGAGGCATAAAGTCACCCATTTATTCTATATGGATGACCTGAAACTGTATGCCTCCGGAGAGCGTGAACTTCAAAATGCTCTAAGGGTGGTCGAGGAGTACACGCGGGCCATTGGTATGGAGTTCGGGTTGGACAAGTGCGCGGTCGTCCACCTCAAGAGAGGACGATGCGGGGAATTTTCTGAGGACGCGCAGCTCGCAGACGGAAGCATCCTAAGATATCTGGATGCCGGAGAGACCTACACATACCTGGGTGTGCAACAACATCACATCCAGGATGTGCAACAAATCAAGGAATCTCTCCGCGGCAAGTACAGACGCCTACTCCGAAAGATTTGGTCGTCCGAACTTTCGGGGAAGAATAAGGCGTCTGCTACTAACATGCTTGCCGTTCCTGTTCTGCTCTACTCCTTTGGAGTAGTAAAATGGACGGTAGATGAGCTGCGCCAACTAGACAGAGACACCCGCAAGATGATGAACATCCATAGGAGTATTCATCCTAGATCGTCCGTTCCTCGTGTTTACCTCCCACGTCATCGGGGGGGGGCGAGGACTCTTGGGTCTGGAGTGTATGCATGGCAGAGTAGTACTGAGTATGGCATGTAACATCCTCAGGAGCTCGGATCCGCTCCTGCTATTAGTGAGAGATCACGAAATCGCAGGGGTGGGCGCAGGATTGTTTAAGGCAGCAAAAAGAGCCGCAGATGAACTCGGTCTCGTATTCGACGCCAGACGAGGCGGCCGGCGCGGTGCTGACCCAGAGTCAGTCACTGAGCTTCAGCCGACTCGTCTGAAAGCCCAAATAAAAGCTGCCGAACAGGAGAGCCTGTTTAGGCAGCATGTCGATAAACCCATGCACGGTGTATACTACAAAAACATGGAAACACTGGGTTTATCGACTAGGCTGACATTCGCCTTTTTAAGGTCAGCTGGGCTTAAGTCGGAGACCGAGGGATTCATTGTGGCCTGTCAGGATGATGTAATAAACACCTTGGTCTACCGGAGCCGCGTAATGGGTGTAGAGGTCCCTGATACCAACTGCAGGACCTGCCGTCAGGCGCCGGAATCGCTGATGCATTTGCTTTCAGCATGCCCGGTATACGCGATTTCGGCCTACATCCACCGCCATAACGCGGCTTTACGAGTGCTATACTACCACCTACGGCACTCGTATGGGGTAGACCAAACACCAGTGCTGCCTTACATCCCCGGAGATATTGAGTCCGTTGTCGAGAACGAGAGGTGCCGAATTTATTGGAACTACTCGTTCCCGACCGTCAGGCTAATTCAAGCCAACAAGCCTGACATAGTCCTCCTCGACCATCAGAACAAAGTGATGTTTGTCATCGAATTCTCAGCACCTGCTGAGACAAATATCGCTTTGAAGGAGGGGGAAAAACGGACCAAATATCGTGATCTCCGGTATGAGCTCCAAGTGCTGTACCCAGGCTACTCTGTCAAGATGGTCGTCCTAATAATCGGCGTACTCGGAGGGATGAAGCCTTCGCTGCTCTCAGAATTGAAGATCATACCGGCCTGTCAGAATTCGGCAGAATGGTTGGCAGGCCAGATGCAGAAGGCGGTTATCTTGGGGTCCCTTCGTCTACTTAGGGCACACGATTTAGGTATTTGCAGTCACTAACTCCACAGGTCGTGGAGAGTGGCTGCAAGGAATTCGCCGGCGCGGCTACCGTGAGGTGTCGGAGGCCACGGAAGTCCTGTCCGGCAGCGGGCAAACCGAAAAAAAAAAAAAAAAAAAAAAAAAAAAAAATAATAATAATAATAATAATAATATTGAGTCCGTAGTGGGGAATGAGCGGTGCCTAATTTATTGGAACTACTCGTTTCCCACCCTCAGGCAAATACAGGCCAATAAACCTGATTTAGTCCTCCTCGACCACCAACTTAGGACAATGTTTGTCATTGAATTCTCCGCCCCAGGGGAAACAAACATTGTTCTGAAAGAGGAGGAAAAACGGACTAAATATCGAGATCTTCTCTTCGAACTCCGTAGACTCTATCCGGACCACACTGTTAAACTAGTGGTTCTTATCATAGGATGCCTAGGTGGGGTGAGGCGCACACTGCTTTCGGAATTGAAGACGATACCGGCATGCCGAAACTCGGCAGAAATCTTAGCCGGAAGAATGCAGAAGGCCGTTATCCTTGGCTCGTTACGCCTGCTCAGAGCACACGATTCGCGGACCCAGTGACCACTGACCCTACGGCGTAGGGAGTGGTCTCTGGTATTACCAGCGTACCCTCTCTGGCATCGGAGACAGAGAGAAGGGCGACTGGCTTCACAAAAAAAAAAAAAAAAAAAAAAAAAAAAAAAAAAAAAAAAAAAAAATAATAATAATAATGTGCAGTCGTCCACCTCAAGAGAGGACGAAGCGGGATATTCCTTGAAGACGCGCAGCTCGCAGACGGAAGCATCCTACGACATCTGGATGCCGGAGAGACCTACACGTACCTGGGTGTGGAACAACATCACATCCAGGACGTGAAACAAATTAAGGATACTCTCCGCGGCAAGTACAGACACCCGCTCCGAAAGATTTGGTCTTCCGAACTTTCGGGGAAGAACAAGGTGTCTGCAACTAATATGCTTGCCGTTCCGATTCTGCTCTACTCCTTCGGAGTAGTTAAGTGGACATTAGATGAGCTGCGCCAATTGGATAGGGATACCCGTAAGATGATGCATCTTCACAGGAGCATCCATCCTAGGTCGTCCGTTCCTCGAGTGTACCTCCCACGCCAACGGGGGGGCCGAGGACTCTTGAGTCTGGAGTGTGCGCATGGCAGAGTAGCACTGGGTGTGGCATGCAACGTCCTTAGGAGCTTGGACCCACTCCTGCGTTTTGTGAGAGATCATGAAACTGCAGGAGTTGGCGCATTTTTATTTAAGGCAGCACGTAAGGCCGCAGATGATCTCGGTCTCATATTCGACTTCAGGCGAGGAGGCCGGCGAGGTGCTGAGCTAGAATCAGTAACTGAGCTTGCGCCAAATCGCCTGACAGCCCAAATTAAAGCTGCCGAAGAGAGAAATCTGTTCAGGCAGCACGTCGATAAGCCCATGCACGGTGTATTCTATAACAACATAGAGACACTGGGTTTATCGACAAAGCTGATCTTCGCTTTCTTACGGTCAGCAGGGCTAAAGTCGGAGACTGAGGGATTCATTGTGGCCTGCCAAGATGGTGTTATTAACACCTTGGTCTACCGCAGTCGCGTTATGGGTGTGGAGGTCCCTGACATTACCTGTAGGA
Organism: Rutpela maculata; assembly: GCA_936432065.2. NCBI lineage: Eukaryota > Metazoa > Arthropoda > Insecta > Coleoptera > Cerambycidae > Rutpela > Rutpela maculata. Next base: position 20,800,705 of record OW386294.2, on the reverse strand, counting down.
CCTGCCGTCAGGCGCCGGAGTCGCTCATGCACTTACTATCTGCATGTCCGGTATATGCGATTTCGGCCTACATCCATAGGCATAACGCGGCTCTACGCGTGCTGTACTACCATCTTCGGCACTCGTATGAAGTAGACCAAACACCAGTGCTGCCTTACGTCCCCGGAGAGATCGAGTCCGTTGTCGAGAACGAGAAGTGCCGAATATATTGGAACTACTCGTTTCCGACGGTCAGGCAGATACAAGCAAACAAGCCTGACATAGTCCTCCTCGACCATCAAACCAAGGTGATGTATGTCATGGAATTCTCGGCACCGGCCGAAACAAACATCATCTTGAAGGAGGGGGAAAAACGGGCTAAATACCGAGATCTCCGGTATGAGCTCCGAGCGCTATACCCAGACTACTCGGTCAAGATGGTCGTCCTGATAATCGGTGTACTCGGTGGAATAAGACCTACGCTGCTCTCGGAATTAAAGGCCATACCAGCCTGCCAAAAGTCAGCCGAATGGTTGGCAGGCCAAATGCAGAAGGCAGTTATCCTGGGGTCCCTCCGTTTGCTTAGGGCACATGAGTCTGGAATTTACAGTCACTGACCCTGCGGGATGCGGGGAGTGGCTGTGAATAATTCGCTGGCGCTTCTCTCGTGAGAATGTCGGAGACACGGGAGAACTGTCCAGAATCGCGTGCGCGAAAAAAAAAAATAATAATAATAATAATAATAATAATAATAATACCGGCAAATACCTGTTGGGGAACATCCTAGAAGATACGCCGATGTTGACTTAAGGACGAGGGTTAGCCTTAACAGCAGGGCTACCCTAAAGCCACAAGACCTGGCTCGGATGGACGCTGTCATCGATGAGGAATTGCCAGAAGACGCCGACATCTGGCAGATCAACACTGCCGTGTACAACGCTGCTAGCCAACTCGTTCCCCGCGAGAGGACAAACAATGCCTCGAGCGGTATCGAAAAGGCTAAGCGGCGTGTACAAAAGATCGAAGGCAAAATACAGTTGGCCAGACAACACGCTTCTCGAATCCAGAGTGTGGTAGAATACGTAACCACTGGCAAGGCATTTACACCTAAAGTCCGGCGAACAGCAGCCGGACTCAGACGCCAACACCACACTCTAAATCTGACAGTGATGCTCACTATTAAGCAGCACTGTTTAGATAGGATTCGAGCGCTTATGGCTATCAAAAAGAAGCTAAATAGGCGGGTACGAAGTATGGAGCAAAATGCTTTATTCCGTACGAATCCTTCCCGCCTATTTCAAGAGCCACAGCGTGTTGTCGATAATCCACCAACTGTAGCCGATGTCGAAAACTTCTGGAAAGGAATCTACGAAACGACACGTCCGTTCGATAGCAACACTCCAGCAATAGCACACTTCGAGGCTCTCTGTCACAGAACCTTTGAAGGGCCAGAAGAAGTGTGCGCGGCAATCAGTCCGGAGGAAGTCCAGCAAGCTCTTGTTGGCACCAAGAACTTCGCTGCCCCGGGTCCAGACGGCATAAACAACTGGTGGTGGAAAAAATTTCCTTCCACTCACCGTCGTCTGGCCCGAGTTTTCAACACGTGGTTGAATGAGGGGCAGCCAATCCCGGACTGGTTTGTCGAGGGACGTACCGTGCTTATTCCCAAAAAGGGTGATCTGTCCGACCCAAGGAATTATAGGCCAATCACCTGTCTGAACTCCGGCTACAAGATATTTACACGTATCCTGTACGCTCGGACACTACGGCAGGTTGATCCGGTCTTCCAGCAGATATACGAGCAGCGTGGCGCCAAGAAGGGCATGGCAGGTTGTAAAGACAGCCTGCTGGTAGACCGCTGTATTACACAGGATTCTGTGCAATACAAGCGGAATCTATCGATGGCCTGGATTGACTATCGTAAGGCATTTGACACAACATCGCATGAACTATTGTTACATTTGCTCAAATGTCTTGCGGTAGCAGAGCCACTAGTGAGATGCATAGAACAACTGCTGCCACTCTGGAGGACCCGCTTCACCATAACATCAGGTGCACAGCGGGTTACGACAGAACAGGTAGCATTCAGAAGAGGAGTATTCCAGGGAGATTCTCTGAGTCCCCTCCTCTTTTGCATCTCACTGCTGCCGTTATCTGTTGAACTCCGCCAAACCCGCGGGTACCACTGTGGCCCACCCAGCAACCGGAGGCATAAGGTCACCCACCTGTTCTATATGGATGACCTCAAACTGTATGCCTCCGGTGAGCGTGAACTTCAAAATGCTCTAAGGGTGGTCGAGGAGTACACGCGGGCCATTGGTATGGAGTTCGGGTTGGACAAGTGCGCGGTCGTCCACCTCAAGAGAGGGCGATGCGGGGAATTCTCTGAAGATGCGCAGCTCGCAGACGGAAGCATTCTGAGACATCTGGATGCCGGGGAGACCTACACATACCTGGGTGTGCAACAACATCACATCCAGGATGTGAAACAAATAAAGGAGTCTCTCCGCGGCAAGTACAGACGCCTACTCCGAAAGATTTGGTCCTCCGAACTTTCGGGGAAGAATAAGGCGTCTGCCACTAACATGCTTGCCGTTCCTGTTCTGCTCTACTCCTTTGGAGTAGTAAAATGGACTGTAGATGAGCTGCGCCAACTAGACAGAGATACCCGCAAGATGATGAACATCCATAGGAGTATTCATCCTAGATCGTCCGTTCCTCGTGTTTATTTCCCACGTCATCGGGGGGGCCGAGGACTCTTGGGCCTGGAGTGTATGCATGGCAGAGTAGCGCTGAGTATGGCATGTAACATCCTCAGGAGCTCGGATCCGCTCCTGCTATTAGTGAGAGATCACGAAATCGCAGGGGTGGGCGCAGGATTGTTTAAGGCAGCAAAAAGAGCCGCAGATGAACTTGGTCTCGTATTCGACGTCAGACGAGGTGGCCGGCGCGGTGCTGATCCAGAGTCAGTCACCGAGCTTCAGCCAAATCGTCTGAAAGCCCAAATAAAAGCTGCCGAACAGGAGAATCTGTTCAGGCAGCATGTCGATAAACCCATGCACGGTGTGTTCTATAAGAACATAGAAACACTGGGTTTATCGACTAGGCTGACATTCGCCTTTTTAAGGTCAGCTGGGCTTAAGTCGGAGACCGAGGGATTCATTGTGGCCTGTCAGGATGGTGTAATAAACACCTTGGTCTACCGAAGCCGCGTAATGGGTGTAGAGGTCCCTGATATCAACTGCAGGACCTGCCGTCAGGCGCCGGAATCGCTGATGCATTTGCTTTCAGCATGCCCGATATACGCGATTTCGGCCTACATCCACCGCCATAACGCGGCTTTACGAGTGCTATACTACCATCTAAGGCACTCGTACGGGGTAGATCAAACACCAGTGCTGCCTTACATCCCCGGAGATATTGAGTCCGTTGTCGAGAACGAGAGGTGCCGAATTTATTGGAACTACTCGTTCCCGACCGTCAGGCTCATTCAAGCCAACAAGCCTGACATAGTCCTCCTCGACCATCAGAACAAAGTGATGTTTGTCATCGAATTCTCAGCACCTGCTGAGACAAACATCGCTTTGAAGGAGGGGGAAAAACGGACCAAATATCGTGATCTCCGGTATGAGCTCCAAGTGCTGTACCCAGACTACTCGGTCAAGATGGTCGTCCTAATAATCGGCGTACTCGGAGGGATGAAGCCTTCGCTGCTCTCAGAATTAAAGATCATACCGGCCTGTCAGAATTCGGCAGAATGGTTGGCAGGTCAGATGCAGAAGGCGGTTATCTTGGGGTCCCTTCGTCTGCTTAGGGCACATGATTCAGGTGTTTACAGTCACTAACTCCACAGGTCGTGGAGAGTGGCTGTAATTAATTAGCTGGCGCGGCTACCGTGTGGTGTCGGAGGCCACGGAAGCCCTGTCCGGCAACGGGAAACCGAAAAAAAAAAAAAAAAAAAAAAATAATAATAATATGTGTCTAATTTATTGGAACTATTCTTTTCCCACCGTCAGGCAAATACAAGCCAACAAGCCTGACGTAGTACTCCTCGACCATCAACTCAAGACACATTGTCTTGAAGGAGGAGGAAAAACGGACAAAATATCGAGATCTGCTCTTCGAACTCCGCAGACTGTATCCAGACCATACTGTTAAGATAGTGGTACTGATTATAGGAGCCCTCGGTGGAACGAGACACACACTGCTTTCGGAACTTAAGATCATACCGGCATGCCGAAATTCGGCAGAGGTCTTAGCCGGCAGAATGCAGAAGGCCGTCATCCTCGGTTCATTACGTCTGCACACGATTCTCGGACCCAGTAGTCACTTACCCCACGGGTGTGGGGAGTGGCTGCCGGTACTACCAGCTCCCCTCTGTGAGGGTCGGAGCCACAGAGAAGGGTGACTGGTTTTTAACAAAAAAAAACAAAAAAAAAAACAAACAATAAAAAATATATTAAATAAGCAGGAGGGGGCTGACTTTCATCTATCAAGCCTTTGGTGAGTAGCGCCACCACTTACTCCAGCTGGGGGTGCAAAACCGAACCGGCAGCCCTAGTGCACCCGGGAGGGGAAAGCTCATTCCCCTCTGGTGTCGGTCGTGAGCTTGTTGGGCTAACCACCCACAAGCCCTGACTTCTGGTTCCAGTAAACCGAAGAGAGGGCCCCCACAATCGACCTCGTCCGGATAGGGGTCAAGGGCAAGGTGGTGGGGCCCAACCGGATGGAGCGCCCGTTGATGACGAACGCTATGGACGCTTTGAGTGGACGGATGAGCTAAGGGACGACCTTCTGCAATGCTACGAAAGCAGTGAGCCCGCACGAAGGGGATACACGGGGCGGATGCATGCTCTGTGGTGTGACAGGCATCCAGAGCATGGCGCCTTCACGCCACAAAATCTGCGTGACTATGTATCCCATCTTCGTAGAAGGGGCTACGTGAGGGCTGCTCCTGGACCGGTGAATGAGGTGGCCGAAAGACCGCCGCATTCACCGGTTGAGGAAGTGGTTCTACCTGTTCCACCAGTACCAGACGGGGGCTGCATCACATAAAAGCCCCCGGGCCACAAGACCTGGCCAGAGTGGATGAAGAACTTCGTGATGCGCTACCAGAACGGGCTGACATCTGGCACATTAACTGTGCCGTGTATGCCGCTGTTCAACGCTTTTCTCGGACGGAGAGGCGTAATACTGCCTCCCCACAGGAGAGGGCGGAGCGGCGCATACAAAAGATGGAAGCCAAGATACGGTCGGCGAGGCAACACGCATCCCGTATCCAATGTGTGATGGACTACATGGCGGCCAATAGGCCGTTTACGCCTAAAGTGCGTCGAATAGCCGCCAACTTAAGACGCGTCCATCACACACTCAATGAGGCAGTGCTGCGAACCACCAAACAGCACTGTCTCGACAGGATACGGATGCTAGTGGTTTGTAAAAAATCACTAGTGAGGCGGGCGAGGGGGCTGGCGGAAAATAAAGTCTTCCGTCAAAAGCCCTCGCGCCTTTTCGAACCGCCTCCGCGTGTTGCAGAGAATCCGCCGACTGTAGATCAGGTGGAAAATTTCTGGAAAACGCTTCTCGAGGAGAAGCTTCCACTCAATCGAGACTCTCCAGCCCTTGCACACTTTGAAACCTTTTGTCAAAGGTTTCAACAACCACAGGAAGTGTGCCAACCAATAACCCCAGAAGAGGTTCGAAGAGCTCTCGAGGGCTCTAAGAACTTTGCTGCTCCAGGTCCCGATGGGATAAATAACTTTTGGTGGAAAAAGTTACCGAGCACCCACCACCATTTGGCCAGAATTTTTAATGCCTGGCTAAATGGGGAGCAGCAAATTCCTTCTTGGGTGGTTGAAGGGCGGACAGTGCTGATCCCCAAGAACGGAGATTTGTCCAACCCAAGGAACTACCGACCGATAACCTGTTTAAACGCATGTTACAAGGTGTTTACGCGCATCTTGTACATGCGAGTGCTCCACGCAGTTGAACCGGTTTACCAACGGATATATGAGCAACGAGGGTCGAAGAGAGGTGTCGCTGGCTGCAAGGAGAACCTGCTGATTGACAGATGTGTCACACAGGACTCCGTGCAGTATAAGCGGAACCTCTCCATGGCCTGGATCGACTGACGCAAGGCATTTGATATGACATCGCATGAGCTTATTGTTCACTTGCTTCAATGTCTTGCGGTACCCGGTCCCGTAGTGAGATGCATCGAAGAACTGATGCCGCTCTGGAGGACTCGCTTTACCATTACATCGGGTAATGATAGAGTCCAGACGGAGTCGGTAACTTTCAGAAGGGGAGTATTTCAGGGAGACTCCCTCAGTCCCCTTCTGTTTTGCATCTCACTACTGCCATTATCCGTTTCGCTCCGGAAAACCCGTGGATACAACTGCGGTACCCCCGGTGATAGGAGGCATAAGGTCACCCATCTGTTCTACATGGATGACCTTAAACGTTATGCCTCCGGAGAGAGGGACCTACACCAGTCCCTCAGGGTGGTACAGGAGTACACGCAGGCTGTCGGCATGGAGTTCGGGCTGGACAAATGTGCACTGGTCCATCTCAAGAGAGGACGATGCGGGAACTACGGAGAGGACGCGCAGCTCGTGGACGGAAGCATCTTACATCATCTACATGCCGGAGAGTCGTACACTTACTTGGGTGTCGAGCAACGCTCCACCCAAGAAGTGAGTGTAGTGAAAAACGCTCTCCGCGGCAAGTATCAGCACCGACTCCGACAGATCTGGTCTTCAGAACTGTCGGGGAAGAACAAGGTGTCTGCTACCAATATGCTTGCCGTTCCGATCCTTCTCTACTCCTTGGGGGTAGTGAAATGGAGTCGAGAAGAGTTGCGTCAACTCGACGTAGGAACCCGCAAGAAGATGCATCTCAATAGGAGCTTGCATCCTAAATCGTCCGTTCCACGACTATACCTCCCGCGACATCGGGGAGGCCGTGGACTCTTGAGTTTGGAGAGTCTCCATAATAGGATGGTTCTGGATGGAGCCTGTAAGGTCATCAGGAGTTCGGATCCCCTCCTCTGCATGGTCCGGGACCATGAAAATGCAGGGGTAGGAGCCTTTTTGTTTAAGGCAGCACAGAGAGCAGCCGATGAACTTGGTCTCTTCTTACGTCGAGCGGGTAAATCCCGACTCTGTCACCGAGTTGGAACCTGCTCGACGAAAAGCCCAAATAAAAGCTGCAGAACACAATATATTTCTGCAGCTTCACACGGATAAGCCAATGCATGGAGTTTTCTATAAAAATATAGAAAACCTTGGCTTATCCGAAAGGCTGACCTTTGCCTTCTTAAGGTCAGCCGGGCTGAAGTCTGAGACCGAGGGATTCATAATGGCTTGCCAGGACGGTGTATTTAATACCCTCGTCTATCGAAGTCGTGTCATGGGTATAGAGGTCCCTGATGTTAGCTGCCGGCAGAGGTCTTAGCCGGCAGAATGCAGAAGGCCGTCATCCTCGGTTCATTACGTCTGCTCAGGGCACACGATTCTCGGACCCAGTAGTCACTTACCCCACGGGTGTGGGGAGTGGCTGCCGGTACTACCAGCTCCCCTCTGTGAGGGTCGGAGCCACAGAGAAGGGTGACTGGTTAAAAAAAAAAAATAATAATAATAATAATAATAATAATGCTGCCTTGCGTCCCCGGAGAGATCGAGTCCGTTGTCGAGAACGAGAAGTGCCGAATATATTGGAACTACTCGTTTCCGACGGTCAGGCAGATACAAGCAAACAAGCCTGACATAGTCCTCCTCGACCATCAAATCAAGGTGATGTATGTCATGGAATTGTCGGCACCTGCCGAAACAAACATCATCTTGAAGGCGGGGGAAAAACGGGCTAAATACCGAGATCTCCGGTATGAGCTCCGAGCGCTATACCCAGACTACTCGGTCAAGATGGTCGTCCTGATAATCGGTGTACTCGGTGGAATAAGGCCTACGCTGCTCTCGGAATTAACGGCCATACCAGCCTGCCAAAAGTCAGCCGAATGGTTGGCAGGCCAAATGCAGAAGGCAGTTATCCTGGGGTCCCTCCGTTTGCTTAGGGCACATGAGTCTGGAATTTACAGTCACTGACCCTGCGGGATGCGGGGAGTGGCTGTGAATAATTCGCTGGCGCTTCTCTCGTGAGAATGTCGGAGACACGGAAGAACTGTCCAGAATCGCGTGCGGGGAAAAAAAAAATAAAAAAAAATAATAATAATAAAGTTTATTGAACCAAGTGTCACAAGATTGATTTAGATACATTAAATTGCTTAATTATTGAACAACGGTACAAGGAAAATAAACATTTAGGTAAACCTTACATAGTTATAAAAACTGGCCGTGAGTGCTATACCGATACTATAAAAATACTATTTATAATAAAATGGCTTAAGTAATAAATTAATTCTATTAAAATTCAACTGTACGAATAAGAGTTATAACTATTAAAATTAGGTATATAAGCCAAGTATATTAAGTATAATTAGTGCTATAATTTACAATTCTTCTTAACATTTAAAAGTAGATAATACAATTTTAAATTGGCCGAAATAACTTAAATAATAAATTAATTCTATTGAAATTCAACAGTACGAATAAGAGTTATATTATAATTAGGTACATTCTGATTATTTGATAAGTATATTAAGTATTACTAAGGCTATAATTTAAAATTTTTCTTAATATTTAAAAGTAGATATTATAATTTTCAATTGATCAAAAAGACGTCAGTGTCAATAAATCTGTGTAGTATTTGGAATGGATAAGTTAGAAGCGTATTTAAATTTGTTTAAGAGTATAATTTGCGGTCAGTGAAATGAAGAAACGAATTATTCGGCTTATTTTTGAAGATAGAAACTTCAAATTTTGTACGTATGTATTAAAATATATATTCTAGTTCGTCACGTTTTTAATTTTTTGTTTTAATCAAAAACACGTGATCAACGAAAAAATTGACGTCGAAAAATTGGAATTTACAAAAAACGAAAACGTGACGCCCTAGATAGTCCTTAATTAATTACGTGGATAAAATATAACCTCTTAATTTTCAAACATAGATTCAATAAATAGTTTCCAATTTTGCCGTCAATAGATGGCACTCGCCTCGGCATTCGCATAGCTTTACACGCTCTCAGACTTTAGGGAGGAACTTGTTGTCATGGAGACCAGACGCGAATGAATGCTTGCCAGGGAAGCATTTAGCAGTTCTGGTAATTGTAATCTTAAATTTATTTATAAATTATTTTATCTTACAGGAATGACTTAATAGATAAAATTCTTGAAAATGTTAATACATAAATAAAAGGTGCCAAATAGAGAGGACCGTTTTGTATAAACACTCCTACAAATTTTATTATGAAAATTTGAATTCGGTTTTTAGTTATTATTATAGTTATATAGTTTTTATTCGAAATTATTACCAAGCAAAATGTACAGGGTGTCCCAGTCAACGCGCTATGCTCGGTTTTCACGGTAGTTTCTGAGATAAGTTTATGGTTCAAAATCCAGTCTGACGTAGGTTTTCCGAGGAATCTCATACTGCTAAGATATTTATAGGAATCCAAGATGGCGGACGAATTTCGTCATCTATGGTCCTATTCGACTGAAAATCGATATCTGGGGGTTTTCGGGGATGCGGTTTACGAATTTTTGGTCAAAATTTAGGAATCCAAGATGGCGGACGAATTTCGTCATCTATGGACCTATTCGACTGAAAATCGATATCTGGGGGTTTTCGGGGATGCGGGTTATGAATTTTTGATCAAAATTTAGGACTCCAAGATGGCGGACGAATTTCGCGATCTATAGTCCTATTCGACTGAAAATCGATATCTGGGGGTTTTCGGGGATACGGGTTACGAATTTTTGGTCAAAATTTAAGACTCCAAGATGACGGACGAATTTCGTCATCTATGGTCCTATTCGACTGAAAATCGATACCTCGGGGTTGTCGGGGATGCGGGTTACGAATTTTTGGTCAAAATTTAGGAATCCAAGATGGTGGACGAATTTCGTCATCTATGGTCCTATTTGGCTGAAAATCGATACCTCGGGGTTGTCGGGGATGCGGGTTACGAATTTTTGTTCAAAATTTAGGAATCCAAGATGGCGGACGAATTTCGTCATCTGTGGTCCTATTCGAATGAAAATCGATATCTGGGGATTTTCGGGGATGCGGGTTACGAATTTTTGGTAAAAATTTAGGAATCCAAGACAGCGGGCGTATTATAACTATATTTTGACCCCCCTTTATTTATGTTATTATTGGAGATTAAAAAAAGTTTTGTATAAGAGTTGTAGGGTTGTATACATATTTTTTTAAATGCAATTAAAAAACAATTGCTTGCATATGTCACGTGATATAACAATGAAGGTTGCTTTTTAAATGAAAACCCTGTATATTTTTACATATTCTTTTAGATCCTTTATCCCTAATTTCAAACATATAAAGATTGATAGATCTAGTTGTAATATTTTTTGATATATCGGACATTAAATATGCTCCAAACATGCATGTAGGTATTTTAGGGTTTCTGACGGAGCGCTGTCAGTGGCGGATTTAGGGCGGGGGGGGCCTATAGAGGCAAAATCCAAGGGCGGCAATTTTTTTGAAAAACACCAAAGACATAAAAACAAAAAATTTGTATTATTAATATGTCCTATCAGAACATGTTTAATTTATTTGAGAACGTGTTTTTTATATTAACTAGACTAAAGTTCCTTATTATAGTCAAGGTGGTTGTGCAAACGTTAGAACCTCATTTAACTTCTTTATTTTTGGAGTTACGTAAATAAGTTCAAAAATAAAAGTTATGAGATATCACATGTATTTTCCAAACATCATTTCAGCAAAACAATTCAAACAAGTCGAATTTCGGAGATATGAGCTTTACCTTGGTTTTTTTAAATAGAACACCCCCATATATTTTTACACCATTTGAAAGGCCATAGAAAAATCTTTTCAATGATATATGACACAGTATTTTTCTTAAAAACTATAGTAGATATGAAGTTTTATATTTTCTTACATTAAGTCATGGTAGTCCGAAAAATATATACAGTGTATTTCACTTTTTAATTTGTTTTTCTGATTTGAATCAAATTTTACTTAAGTATAGAACAAATTAGGATCTACTTATGACCAGAAAAAAATTCACCGCCCACAAATGCAAAGCCACCTGCGTTACCAAAATATGCGGATAAAATCAAAAAATCATATTAGGCATATTTTTATTGGAAAATTTTGTCAATGAAACTTGTTCAGAATTGTTCAGAAACCTTAAGTCCAGAATTTAATCAAAATAAAAAATATATAAATTTTTATTAAAATAATGTCCAAGTCCAAAAATATCATTTTAATGGGTTTTTTCGTTTAGAAAACTGTACTATGACAATTTTATTTGAAATTAAACCCAAGCTGCCAGGTAGTTGTAAAGCAATTTACAGTTTTTTTTTTAAATAATTATTTTCAAAATTTTTAAAGTTTCAAGTTTTTCATTTTTTAATTTTGTTTAAATTTTGGCCATTTTGGGCAATTCTGAACAAGTTTTATTAACAAAATTTTCCGATAAAAAAATGCCTAATATGGTTTTCCGATTTTCTCCACATATTTTGGTACCGCAAGTGGCTTTGGTACCGTAGGAGGCGAATGTTTTTCTGGTCATAAGTAGATACTAATTTGTTCTATACTTAAGTAAAATGTGATTCAAATCGGAAAAAAAAATAAAAAAGTTATTGGGGTGTTACCATTTCAAGTGAAACACACTGTATCAATTATTGAAATTCTCCATTTTATTTAAAATAAAGTGAAATTAGACAGAACTAACATATTGTTTATTTTAATTTACATACTTTTGTTTTCCATGGCTAATTTGATAAATTGTAAATTTATAGTAAATTAGACAAAATTTGTTTAAGATAAGCACCATGTATTATATTATAAATACAAAGCTTTTTTTATGGCGTTTCAAATGGTACATATATGGAGTGTTCCTTTAAAAAAAAGCAAAGTAAAGTTCATATCTCCGAAATGCGACTTTCAATAGGCATGTCCACAAAATTTTAATTTCAATTGTAAATGATAGAATTATCGATATTGTACACTAATTTAACAATTAAAAAAAAACCGCTGCCCAAGGAATCACTACTTCCACATTCAGATTTTCTATCCAAGTCACTCACAACGATAAAATGTTGTATGTGGAAATAATTGTTTAATAATATAATATTTGAAATCGTCTACCTCAAAAACCCATAAAAACCCCCACATTGGTAGTGGGGTGGGGGTGGTGATAGAGGGTGGTAGTGGGGGTGGATAAGGTAAAAAAATATTTTGAGGCTTCTGGTTCTTGTGCACACATTAAATCAAATTTTTTTTCCATCCTCATTAATAATGGGGTGGGCGTGGGGGTGGTAATGGGGGTGGCTAATGCCAAAATTTTTTTGAGACCTTAGCTTCTCTTGTATATAGTAAATACAAATTTTATGAACTCTTACCTGCTTGATTTACCTATTTACCCCAATTTACCCCCCAATCCTTCGACGGAACAAGATGAAAATATAATCTAGTTCTAGATTTCATTAAAGTACATATGCGTACCAAATTTCAAGTCAATATCTCAAACGGTTCCAGAGTAAACGTGTGCACAAAAAAAAAGTTACAGACCGACAGACAGAAATTTTTTTTCGCTCAAACTTAAAATCTCGACGTTTCTTGACATTCTAAGCCTATTTAAACAATAAAAATTTAAAAAAAAATTTTTGTCGTTACTATACTACCACTGGATGTGGAAGTAATATATGTATCCTTATTTTGCCAGTTATTCGTAATAGAAATCACCCCAACATAGCAAGGATTTTTGGTAATTTTTCAATAAAAATTCTTGGCCTATGAAGTAAAAAAATATTTTGAAGTTTTTGGTTCTTGTACATACACTAAATCACACTTTTTTTTCGTCCCCTTAAAAAATGGGGGTTAGGGGTAGGGGTCGTAATGGGGGTAGCTAATGTCAAAAATTTTTTTGAGACCTTAGGTTCTCATATATACTAAATACCAATTTTACGAACTCTTACCTGCTTGATTTACCTGTTTACCTCCCCATTCACCTCAATTTACACCCCAATCCTTCGATGGAATAAGATGAAAATATAATTTAGTTCCAGATCCCGTTAAAGTACATACGTGTACCAAATTTCAAGTCAATATCTTAAACGGTTCCAGAGTAATCGTGCGCACAAAAAAGTTAGACCGACAGACAGACAGACATTTTTTTACGCTGAAACTTAAAATGGCGACCTTTCGTGACAGTCTAAGCCTATTTGAACAATAAAAATTTTCAAAAATTTTTTGTTACTATACTTCCACTGGATGTGGAAGTAATTAATATTCTATTTCCTGATTTCCTGTACTATATGTTTCTTTTTATGTTTGTATGTATATTTTGCGTATTGATATTTTGTTTTTTTTATCAAATGTTTTGTATTATGCTATCATTTGTTTGTTTTTTACTATATTTTGTTTTTATACATTCATGTATTTTTTATACAATATAATTACTGACTTACCTTATCCATTCTATTGTATGGCAGAAAAGGTTAATAAATATATTATTATTATTATTATTATTATTAAAAAGAACGCCATTGCCATGTAAACCGGAAGTGATATTTAAAATTTACATGCCTTTTTTTAATTTGTTCCTTTAATAGTCAATTAAGAACATAAATAATCCGATCAATTCTTCTTTGATGTTTAATTATATGTTTCTTAGCGGCATCGATTCCCCGGAAAAAACTACCGAGAAAATCGGACATAACGCGTTAACTAGGACATCCTGTACACTGTACATTTACATTATGTATCTACAGATAGTTTTTCTTTTAATTAAAAACCACTGCCTAAGGAATCACTACAACCGCATTCAGTTTTCCTACTCAAATTACTTTAAATAAAAATTCTTGTGCACCCAACGCGAAATTCGACTCTGTACGACAGAAATATATTTGAAGTATTTCTCTTATATTACACAATTTTGCTAATCTCCTCCTGTTTACGTAGACGGCATATTTCATTGGTCAAAGGGGCACGCCCACCCGTATCAACCTTTTTCATATATATCAATGAAAATATTATTTGTCGTAGCACAGATTATCCTCTTAAGTTACAGTTTTTAATTGCTGGTGGTATATTATTATATATTCTAGGAGCTAAATAGATAAAGATTTTTTGTCCTATCGTTTTTTGGGCCCGAGGTACTGTTATTACATTTTTTTCTTTACTTCTAGTGTGATAGTCAAAAGGGAGAGAGATAAGGTACTCTGTCTGTTTTTATGTTTTAGGTAATTATATTGGTTTAGTATTAAAGCTTTGCAATATAATTTTCTAATAGTTAATAATTCTAATCCATTATATAGTAAATCTGTCGGGTAAAAGTAATCTTTTTTAAAAATGATTTTAAAAAATCTTTTTTGCAATTTCTCTAGTGGGTCTAAATTGGTTTTGTTTATGCCACCCCAGGCTAGGATACCGTAGCATAATTGCGACTGTATAAGTCCATAATATAAACAGTTTTTAATTGTTTTTCTGTTAATATATTTTTTAGTTGTTTGAATGTATAGATGAGATATCTTAGTTTCTTACATACATTTTCTATATGTAAGTTCCATTTTAGGTGGCTGTCAAGAATAACTCCAAGATACTTTATAGATTTTGCACTTTGAATTTTCAGATCGGTTCCTTCGATGGTGATGTTTGTGAACTGTGGAAGATGGCTTTCATAAGAACAGAATTGTAAATATTTTGTCTTTTCTATATTAATCGTAAGGAGATGATTATCGAACCAGTCTTTTATAGTTTTCAGGTTTTTACTTACGAGTTGCACTAGTATCTCCCAAGATCGTGCAGTGAAAAATATTACAGTGTCATCTGCAAACGATATAGTTAAGCCATCTAATGGTAGGTTAAGCAGGTCGTTTAAGTATATACTAAACAAAATTGGTCCTAGGACCGTGCCCTGTGGCAAACCGTAAAGAACGGTTCTGGGATCACTTAATGTATCACCTACTTTCGCTATTTGGGATCGATTTTCTAAATAACTGGTCAATAGTTCGTGTATTTTACCCCTAAAGCCCATGTTCCAAAATTTCTCTAATATTCTTTTGTGACTTATCGTGTCAAACGCCTTCGCAAGGTCAATAAAAACACAAATGGAAGGGAGGGTTTGATCAACGGCGTTATATATTTTTCCAACTAATTTTGAAATTGCGTCTTGGGTTGAAGTTCCCGGCACCCTAGGGCCCAGGGGTTCTGCCCTATGGGATGGCGCGGCTCTGTGAATTGGGAAATCAAAATTACGAGCTCGGATGTCGCTGATTCTTTGAAAAAATTAATTTCAAAAGTTGTAGGGCTATAACTGAACCCCTTTAATAAGTTAATGGAAGTACAAGTATAACATTAATTTGTTTTTTTTTCTTGCAGAAATTGAGAGGTACAAGAAGCAATAATAACGATAATAAAGGGTGGTCTAAATATAATGAATAACTCTGTACCACGTTATGAAAATCTTGATTTGAAAGATAATTTAAATAAACTATCAATATACCCACATAACACAGTTTGTACTTAGTATGTACCGAGCTCACCAAAAATTTTGTACACCACCTCTTTGACGAAGATTTCCTTCAGATTTCCTCGGATTTCCTTCTGGGAGTATACCAGATTTCCTTCGCGGTTTGCCCCTCGGTATGTACTATTTGTAAATGTACGTACTTTTTGAGTATGATTATATTTCATATAATAATAGTATATACTATATTGCTCCGCATTAGACTAAGCTGAAATATGTAGCAGAATTGAACATACTTTTATGACTGTATATTAACAAAGTAACGGCAAATTTCATATTAGCAAATTTTCGCCATGCAATTACATACAAAGAATATGAAATAATTGACGAAAAGAGAATGAACTTAAAAGTATGTACTATGTACCCACTTTAATTTTTCTTTTAAATACAAACAAGAAAAGGATAAAATATTCAGATACACATATTTATATATTTTGATACTATCAAAAGTATATGAAAAATATCTAACTTTACCAACAAATTTGAATAATAACGTAATACCTAATAGTGACGTAACCTATATTTGATTTATGGACGTGATTAACCGCTTTTGTGATGCGAGAAGTTCTGTGCACATTTATAGGCGCGTGCACCATTTGACAGCCGATGATATTGGGGGCCACCCAACCTCAATCTTTGGATCTTCCAATGTTTTTAATTTGAAATTCACAGTTTCCCTTTACTTTTTTTAACTCTCTGTTCTATCAACTATTGAAGAAGGCAGTTTTAAATATAGTTTTTATTATACAAAGACAATTTCATGTGTTGTGTTTAAAACAATTTATAAAATGGATAGAATGTATGGTATTCCCTAATAGCACACGATGTCCGCTGGACGTCCGTTTTATGTCTATTTCATGTACTGACGTCCATGGACATAAATTGACGTCTACCGGACGTCTATCATCGGATTTACTTTGAAATTGTACGGAATGGACGTCCTCTGAATGTCCATTTTATGTACGGGAGATATGTACATTTTATGTCCATATAGGGACAGGAGATGGACGTCAATTTCGTGTCCGTTTATTATATTTTTGAAATAAATGATAATATCTCCTTACCGCTTTCTCTCCAACACATTTTTCAGTTGGCAAAACATTGAATATTTTGCACCCGTTAAAATAAATAATATTTTTTTGATAAGGTGCTGTCAAATGTTGATTAGTTATAAAATTATTTTTAAATCTCGTGGAGTGGCCAGTCAGATATTTTTGAAATGTGGGTAAATTTTTATAAAGAAAGCAGCCTAGTTCATAAATATATGTGCCAGTTAGTGTTAGAATTCTTAATTCTTTGAATGCAGAACACTGCAGGATGCTCTTTTTGACAGCTTAGTTAATAATTCACACTGCATATTTTTGTAGGATAAAGACGCGTTGAGAAGTAACTACTTATTCCCCAATTAATGATACCATATCGCATCTGAGGGTGAAAATTTGCATAATAAAGACTAATTACAATATTTTGACTACAGTGGTTTACCAGTGATCGTAACGGATAGCAACAAGTGTGAAGTTTATTACACGATTCATCAATGTGAATATCTCATTTAAAGCAAGAGTCAAAAGTGACTCTTAAAATTTTACCTGAGTTGCGAATGTTGAACAGGTCAGAATTTTGGGTATTTAAATTAACTTGCGAAATTTGTTGCTTGAAGAGTATCGATAAGGTTTTTGGCTTATTTAAATTGATTAGGATTTTTTCAGACCAGAAAATTCATTTTTTGTATATATTTTCTGCCGAATTTATTGCTTCCGTCGTTGCTTTCCATGATTAGTAAATTTGTATCGTCAGCATAACATACAATTTGTAAATTCTCAATTGGCTTTAAAAGATAAACTAGATCATTAGCAAAAATAATGTATCCTCCTCGGACCCCAGGTATCATATATGATACCTGGGTTCTAAATTTTTTCCTCTGCTTATAGTTGGGAATCATGAATTGTGCCTGCGAGTATCATATATGATATGCGCCCAGAATTGTGCACAAAATTTTGCATGCGAATCGGACGCGTTTTAACCTCAGTATTGGTTTGTTTATGTGAGTGGAGTGGAGTTATAGCAACCATTAAGGAAATAAATCGTTTGAAACGTAAGCAGTCTATATTTATTGATTTTAGTTATCAAATTGAATGAAATAATGTTAGTTCTGGATAGTAATATGTTGCATTTGACTGACTTAGCTGAAATATATTTTTTTTTTACCCTTGAACTTATATTATCAATACTAATACCTTGGGTCCCTCTTAATACAAAAATATAAATATTGCAAACTACTTCTAGGTTCTCTCACGCAGGAAGAACTGCAGCTGTTGGTCGATAATATAGACTTGGATGATTAGGAGGTGGATGATAATCTTCTTTGTGATAAGGAGGAAGAAGAGTATGATTTTGCTTGGACCGCAGCCAGCCAAGATCAAGAGGAAATAGTATTAGAATGTAAAAATGAAGATGGTGACGACACTATGGAAAGTGAAGACGAGTACAACGGCGACAAACCGTTGATAAAATTATTTCCAAAAGGAAAAAAAGAAAACGGAAGAGGACAACTTTTGGACCGAAACTGAACAAATATCAACCCCCTGCTCAAACCCATCCACCCATCAAGAATCGAGGTCAAATATTTTTATGCTGTAGTGTTCAGCGAAACTGTTTTTCTAAATTCCATAAATAAATTTGAGACCTAAAATTATTTCATTCTTGTCGTGTTAAAGACCCAACATATCATATATGATACCCAATTTTTCAAAAAACCCAAAAACTTCTTCGAAAATGTGGGTACATTACAGTGTTATTTAGACTCCATTGAATAACTTTATGTCACATGATATTAATATTTTAAGACAAATTAGTTGTGGGCCCGAGGAGGGTATAAGAGGGGGCTCAGGATGGAGCCTCGTGGGACACCCTGGGTTACCTGCCTGAGTTCACTTTTGACATCACTGATTTGAACAACTTGATCTCGATTGTTTAGGTACGATTTTATAAATTTTAATGGAGGCCCTCTAATTCCATACCTGCATAGTTTTTCTAAAAGCGATTGATGGTCTACACAATCAAAAGTTCGGGAAAAATCAATGAATAGACCAAGCGGGAACATTTTTTTGTCAAGTCCATTTACAATTTCTATATGTTTTGTAAAAAATATGTCTCGAGAAAAGAACTTTTCGTTTAACTATGGCCTATTAGCTAAGTAAAGGATTGAAAGAACACCTTTTACAATTTAAGTTCGATATCCCTAATAGCAAGCGGAATATTGAGTGACAATAAAATATATATTTTCATATTTTTTTTGTCTTATTTATATTAATGTCCTGGCGGAGTTTACACTACCACTCAACCAGGACACACACACACACATACATAGACACCACAACACCCATTTCCTGCGACATTGCCATCTGCCGCAGCTGAGACTCGAACTCGGGAGAGGAGATCGACTAGGCCGTGTTGTCTCTCACACAACCGCAGTCTAGCCCAAAGCTACCGTCTCGGCAACACGTGAAAAACGCCACTACACATCCCTACCTTAGCTAGGATTCGAACCCGGGACCCCGTGGTCGCAAGCCTAACACTTTAAGCACTACGCCACCGATGAAATTTTTGCAAATACATGCAATTTCTCCAATTCGCAATTCCGAATGAACTGGCGAACTCAAATTCAAATCCAACAGGAAACTTTCCATAAAAATCTAGTTTTCATTTTTGTATTTCCTTTAGTCGACCTTCCTTGTCGATTTCGACAATATATGTACAGTGTGTTTCAGTTAACATTCCCACAGCCGATATTTCGGAAACCAATAAATATATTTTTATTCTGTAAACGTTAATAGATATCTATGGTTAATGCCTTCTTCGGGAAGTACAATTTACTATTATAACATTATCATCAGAGATGGCGCTGCAGTTTAAAAGTATTTTTCGATCAAGGAAGGTTTGAAACATATGCCATTCGATTAAGAATTAAATTTTAAACAAAACCGTTGATTGAAGAGTCTATAAGATACGCAACTATACGGCCAAAACCGTTCCTCGCTCATCACGCTTCCCCCACACGTCCCTATCCACATATTGTTCGTTGACTTGTGGTGCCACCGCGCGGTGTTATTTTGCGCGAACCGCGAATAGAAATACTGGACGTTGATTTCCAGCGAACGAGGGTACATAATATATTTATTAAGTTATAATTCTCCACGCAGGTTGTAGACCGGCGCAATCAGTGCCGGCGTCAGGGCATTTGGCACCTGTAGCAAACAGTTATTGCTTGCCGCCCTGATAAAAAACATTTACAAGTTACTACTGTTAGGACAAATTTATTAATAAAAACTTACAAACAAAAATCTCAGATAAATAATTCTTTCACTAGTTTCACTTAAAATTCAAAAACAAGAGAAACCTTTAACTATCAATTATTGTCGCATTTCATCTTTTAAGTCGCCACGTTGTGCGCTGTAACAATCGTGTTTTGTTCGAAATTGCAATTGTTCCTTGTCCTCGAGACCCATTTGGGGTTCAAAAATGTTTTTTTGAGATTTTTGTTCAATTTTGAATTTCTGAAATTTATAAAAATGTGATAAATTAAAAAAAAATATTTTATTTTGCTATTCGGTTCAACTTCATGGAATAGTATTTATGAGTACGTTTAAGACCTCCCAATTTTTTAAAATAATTAGAAAAAAGAGTATGCAAATGTCGAGGATGGTGTTTTTGATCTTTCAGCGCTTGCGTAGCGAGAACGGTAATAAATACGAAAATGCACCGCACTTTTTTTTGTACAACATGGAATTTTCTACAAACAAGTCCGCGAGGGCATATTCTTATCTACTATAGTTTTCGAGCTACAGGTGCTCACGTGTAAACATAAAAATGACTGTTTTTTACGCTACTCTGCAAGTGGCACTGGCGACTTAATTAACAAACAAAAAATTAAGAAAACGGCGATGCTAATAGTCAAATTTAAATTACACAAAACATAATGAGTAACTTCTGTTTAAAACTATTTTTTATTCGATGCATAATATTAATAATGGAGTTACAAGTATTAAAAAAATGTTGAAATAAAATAAAAAAATAGTTAAATATTCTTTGTGTTATTGAAATGTATGTACAATTGTACAGAAAAAAACACTAATTAATAAAAATATGCGGCAAGTTCCAGTTATATAGAAATCGATGAAAATGAAAAATTACACTTTTCGGCCGTAATATTAATTGTTTATATGTGATAAATAAAAACAAAATGATATGTCAATAATAGATACATTTTTTTAATAAAGAAAATTACTTCCTACAAGGTGGAAAAGTTCAAATGTACGATTTTTTTAATGTTTTTTGCATTAAAAAACGCATATTTAAGAAAAATGAAGGACGCCATCGTGCAGAGCGATCAGAAATTCATAAATAAAAAAATCGACCACAACTTCTCATTGGACAAATAATATTTAACTGCTTTAACGGGCTGCTTGGAGAACAGCGCGAAAAACAGTTACTTTGAGGTTTGCGCGCGGGCGCCTTTGGCATGTGAGCCATAATAGATAAAAATATGCTCTCAGGGACTTTTTTGTACAAAATTCGATGCTTTATAAAAAGTGCATTGTGTACCATTTGTGCGATACTTTATCGCCTCGAAAACTATGCTCTCGAAAAAGTAATACCTACTTGTAATAAAAAAAAAAATTAACCAGTCTTTCCGCAGATATTCAAATTAAGTTAATTACTTCCACATCCAGTGGAAGTATAGTAACGACAAAAAAGTTTTAAAAAATTTTGATTGTTCAAATAGGCTTAGAATGTCGTGAAACGTCGAGATTTTAAGTTTGAGCGAAAAAAAAATTCTGTCTGTCGGTCTGTAACTTTTTTTTGTGCGCACGTTTACTCTGGAACCGTTTGAGATATTGACTTGAAATTTGGTACACGTATGTACTTTAACGAGATCTGGAACTAGATTATATTTTGATCTAGTTCTGTCGAAGGGTTGGGGGTAAATTGGGGTAAATTTGGGGTAAATAGGTTAATCAAGCAGTTAAGAGTCCATAAAATTGGTATTTAGTATATACAAGAGAAGCTAAGGTCTCAAAAAAATGTTTGGCATTAGCCACCCCCATTACCACCCTAACCCCCTTATTAAAGGGGATGAAAAAAAAATGTGACTTAGTGTTTGTACAGGAACCAGAAACCTCAAAATATTTTTTTACTTCATCCACCCCCCACTATCACCCCCCTATTCCCACCCCCCACCCCACTACCGATGTGGGGTATCGTTTTATGGGTTTTTGAGGTAGAGGATTTCAAATATTATATTATTAAAGTTCCATAAACAATTATTTTCACATACAAAGTTTTTTCGTTGTGAGTGACTTGGATAGAGAATCTGGATGTGGAAGTAGTGATTCCTTGGGCAGCGGTTTTTTTATTATGTTTACTAATTATTACTCTTTTTCCCAATAAAATCGCTTTTTCGTTTTAATTATTAAAAAAAGCAATTACAGAGAAAAGCCTATAAACAAATAAATAACTTTAAATGAACCCATCACTGCAGTAGCAGTATATTTGGGAGAGGATAAAAAATATTTTTGTACAAATTGGTTATTACAGTTCAGCAGAATTAAAGAAGGGAATGGTGTAAACCCGAAAAATATTGCAACATGTAATATTTTTGCGGCAGTAGTAAAGGAAAATGTCATCTAAAACATATTCAAAATTTACTAGGGTGAAGACGGTTAAGAAAGGTGCAAAATGGATAATTTTGTGATATCTTAAAAATAACAGTTTCATCATAAAATGTCAATATGCCTTTTACTTCCACATCCAGTGGAAGTACAACAACGACAAAAAATGGCATTTAGTAAATACAAGAGAAGTCAAGGTCTCAAAAAATTTAACCATGGGAGGGGGGGGAAATAAAATTGTGAGTTAGTGTGTGTACAAGAACCAAAGGCTTCAAACATTTTTTTTTACTTCATCCACCCCCACCCCCACTACCGATGTGGTATATCGCTTTATGAGTTTTTGGGGTAGGCGATTTCAAATATTATATAATTAAAGTTCTATAAACAATTATTCCCACATAGTAGAGTGCAAATATAGTATCAAAATATTTTTCGTTTTGAGCGACTTGGATAGAACATCAGGATGTGGAAGTAGTGATTCCTTGGGCAGCGGTTTTAACATTTTAAAATGAAAACCGCAGCCCAAGGAATCACTACTTCCACATCCAGATTTCCTATCCAAGCCTCTCAAAACGAAAACACTATATTTGCACTCCACCATGTGGAAATAATTGTTTATGAAATTTTCTAAATGAAAACCAAAAAACGATATGCCACATCGATAGTGGGGGTTGGGGTGGTGGTAGGAGGTGATACGCGGGTGGATGAAGTGGAAAATTTTTTGAGGCCTTCGGTTCCTGTACACACTAAATCACAATTTTTTTTTCACCCCCTTTAATAATCGCGTGGGGGGTGATAATGGGGGTAGTTAATGCCAAAAATTTTTCTAAGAATTTAACTTCTTTTATATAATAATAAACTAAATACCAAATTTTATGGACTCTTACTTGCTTAATTTACCTATTTACCCCCATTTATCCCAATTTACCACTCAACCCTTTAACAGAATAAGAACAAAATATAACCTAATTCCAGATCTCGTTAAAATGCATATGTGTACCAATTTTCAAGTCAATATCTTAAACGGTTCCAGAGTAATCGTGCACCCAAAACGTCAGAGACCGACGCGATAGAAATTATTTTTTGCTTCAACTTAAAATCTCGACATGTCATAACATTCTAAGCCTATTTAAATAAATGTTTTCAAAATTACTACACTTATACTGGAAGTGGGAGCAATACGTAGAAAATGGCATGACAAAAATATAAACAATTATAATGTGCCGTAGAGTACAAGGTGGAAGTAATCTACTTCAAGCACTTTCTTTGAGGAAACGCATCTATACTGCTCGAGGTAACCCACTGCGCATCCGTTTTACTCGAGGAAGCCCACTGCGTATCCGTATAGGTAACCTACTGCGCATCAACAGTACCTACTCAAGGAAAGCATATGCGCATCCATTATACTCGAGGAAACCTACTACGCATCCATACCACCCGAGATAACCAACTTCGCATCCAAACTACTCGAGGTAACCCACTGCGCATCCATGTTACTCGAGGAAACCCAATGCGCATCCATACTACTTGAGGTAACCTACTGCGCATCTATTTTACACGTGAAAACCCACTGCGCATCCATACTACTCAAGGTAATCCATTGCGCATCCATTTTATTCGAGGAAATCTACTGCGCATCCATATTACTTGGAGTAACGTACTGCGCATCTATAGTACTCGAGGAAAGCCACCGCGCATCCATAATACTCGAGGAAATCCACTGCGCATCTATATACTACTCGAGATAACCCACTTATTAAAGAATAAAGAAAATAATAGAAAAACCGAACAGGTTGCATGGTATTTTAATTGAAAATCGTAGAAGCTAGATAAACACGCAAGGACGCGTTGCTATATCCTCATCTATCCTTGAACCATTGGTATCAATTTAGCAACATGTTTATAAACCTTAAAATTCCACATCCACGTTTTCTATCCAAGTCTCTCACAAAGAAGAAAAAAATTGCACTCCACTATGTGAAAATTATTTATGAAACGTTAATAACATAATATTTGAAATCGCCTACTCCAAAAACCTATAAAACGATATGTCACATCGGTAGTGAGGGGTGGTGGAAGGGGGTGGTAGAGGGGGCAAATGAAGTAAAAAATATGTTGACGCTTTTCCACCCCCCTTTAATAGTGAGGTGGGGGTGGTAATGGGAGTAATTTTTTGAGCCCTTATCTTTTCTTATATATACTAAATACCAATTTTATGGACTCTTACATGCTTGATTTACTTATTTACCCCCCCTTTATCCCAATTTACCCTTCAACGGAATAAAATGAAAATATAATCTAGTTCCAGTTCTCGTTAAAATACATACGTGTATCAAATTTCAAGTCAATATCTTTAACGGTTCCAGAGTAAACATGCGCACAAAAAAGTTACGGGCAAACAGAAATTTTTTTTGCTCAAATTTAAAATCTCGACGTCTCATGACATTCTAAGCCTATTTGAATAATGACAGTTTTTTAAATTTTTTTGCCGTTACTATACTTCCACTGGATGTGATTGATGTGAAAGTAATAAAATTCACTTTATCACGTTGTGCGCATTTGTGATGCACATGGTACATGGAACTTTTACTTAATTTTCTTTGTTATGTATTATTTAATATTATATCAAAATGGTTTATTTTACTGGGAAAAAAAATGTTTTATGTTGCCAGCAGCTCATTGGGTTTTTATATTTAATTGTTATGAAAATAAACAGACAGGCAGGCAGGCAGAATTTTTTTTTTTCGCTCAAACTTAAAATCTCGATGTTTCGTGATATTCTAAGCCTATTTGAACAATAAAAATTTTAAAAAATTTTTTTGTTACTATACTTCCACTGGATGTGAAAAATTATACTGTTTGGTTTCTCAAATATTTGCGATAAATCGAAAATAAACGCATACTCCCCTCTCATTCTCCAAAATCCCATCATTAACAATAAAAATGTCAAGTCGGCCCCTTGTCAACAATGTATCGACTACACTGATAATAAGGTGGTAAAGAAATATAAAGATAAATCACGTCTACAGAGAATTATCGTATACCATATTACGCCTTTCTTTCTCGATGTATTACATATTAAACACATTGTCCGAATATTAAATTTATTGCATCTTACCGAAGACGAAGATACATTTTCAATTTCACTGAATTGGGAAAGATTTTTAAGATTTTACAAACTAATATAGGTTTGTTTGCAGGCTATATGAAATTTCACTTTGACTTTTCCACTTAAAATATTTTCCTCTTGTTGCAAAATCTTTTCGACACAAATGTCTCGCCTTTTTACCGTGGCATATATAATTGTTTTTACTCCTTGCAATCTAGGATTTTGTCTCACTAATTTGTCATTATCTTTCAAAGTTTGTCCGCAGAATAAACATTCCATTGTTAAGCACTAAATAATATGTAATAACTCAATAAAAATAACTAATACTCATTTGCATTCACATTATATAAAGAAAAGTTTGTTTCTAACTGGCATAATATAATATAAGATTACTTGTATTAAATAGTCCACACTTGCCGGACATCTAGGCCTCTAGGATCGAAAAACTCAGCTTTAAATAACAAAATTTCGAAAACTATAAGTCGTAGAGACCTGATTTTTGTTTTAAAAACTTCCTTGAGGTGTAGACTTTATTTCATACGCAGATGGTATGTCAAAATTCCTTAAAATAAAAAAGTTTTTCGCTTACTGAAAAAAGCGCTGCAAGGGAAGTAAATGTTCAAGTTTTACCTCGTTTTACAGAAAAATTAGATTTTCCATAAAAACAAAATTTAAGCAGTGACCTTCGCCCACATTTCCTCCATCAATTAAAAAAAAATACGTATAATTATCTCAATTGGTTCCGGAGATATCACGAGGGATGTGTGAAAATGTAAGAAAAATTAATTTTGACAGATTTATAACATTTTTCGTCATAAAAATAGTTTGACCTCCCAAAAAATATTGTAATTGGACATTACAGATGGCCAAGGACCTAATCTATCATGCTGTGAAGGTCCCATGTGGTTGTACCTTCAAAAATTTTTTTTCAAGAAGGAAGCTACTTTTTTTTCCTCGTTTTACGGTGCACTAATACAACAAATGACACGAACCATGCGAGTGCTATCAGCCGACTGAGGGACTGAGATTGACGAGATTGCTAGACCCCGGTCGGTGGCGCCTAACTATACCACAGACCCTGCCCGCACTACGATATTAAGTACACGGCTGCATCTCTATAAGGACTCTTCACTCAACAACAAAACTCTTCTTATTCCAAAAAGTCAGATCTGCAGTAGTTTTTGAGTTATTTTAATTTTATTGTCTAACTTCCTGAAGTGTTTAATTTTTTTTTAAATTGCTGTAACTTTTTTAATCTTAGTTTTCGGACGTAGGTTCTTAATAACTTTTTTGTCTGCTATAAGAGAATTATTTACTGGTGGGAAATTTTTTTCAATAGCACTTTCGATTTTACCGGAAATTACTTTGAATTGAGAAATTTAAATTAAAACAATTGATTAATTTGTAATTGTTTATTTATTAACTGTCAGAAATTTAATTTTCGTTTGCGTGTGACATTTTAAGAATACGTTTGTAAAATTGACAAAGTTAATTTTCAAACAGACCACAACCCGATCGCGAGACTATTTCCAATTTGTGTAACAACTTATTACAATATGGTAGTTTTAAAAAGTTGAAACGTGAAAGAATACGAACAGCAAGAACCCAGGAGAATACAGCTTTAGTTTTACATACCGTTAATAATGATCCCCGCTCATCATTGCGACAAATAAGAGCCTCCACCAATGTATCACTATCGTCGTGCCAAAAAATCTTAAAAGAAAATAAGTACTTTCCATATAAACCACACTTATTACATCATTTACTGCCCACCTTCCTTGCTGAGTTTTCTGTTCTTTATGAAGGAAATTGTAATTTCCTTAAAAATGTACCATGGAGTGACGAAAGTTTCACAGCAACGGCACAATTACAAAACATAACTGTAGATATTGGTCGGAAAACAACCCAAGATGGCTGATTCGAACAAGAAACCAAACTGTGTTCAGCATAAATGCATGGTGTGGTTTTTTGAATGGTTATATTATGGGTCCGTTTCTATACCATGAAAATTTAACCGGTGTGCGTTATTTAAGATTTTTAGAAAATGAGTTACCAAGACTTTACAAAATGTTCAACAGAGCTGAAATTTGGTTTCAGCAAGTTGGCGCCCCACCTCACAACTCTAATATTGTTGTAAATTATTTGAATGACATGTTTCCAAGGCGCTGGATTGGCACCTCAGGCCCGGTTAGATGGCCCGCGTGTTCTCCAGACTTGACCCCTTTGAACTTCTTCTTGTGGGGATATTTGTAAAGTAAAGTATATCAAGAGTCAATAGAAGATATGGCAGATTTATACAATAAAATCTACGCTTGCGCTGGTGCAATTAATAGACATACATTATTAAGGACACACTCAAAGAAAATGATAGGTAAATTCAACCAAAAGGAGCATATGAAATCGCGCCTATCTAGTTTCATAGTTAAATCAATCAGAAAATAATAGTCATACAACTTTATTTGTTTTCGTAAACAAATAGTAGTTTAATAATCATATCTTTTTGTAACAAATTAAATAGTACAATGACATGTTTTTATGTTCACTAACCATTTTCAATTTGGTCTACAATTAAATAGTACAACGACTTTGTTTTTTGTTCACCAACTAATTTTTAGGTTGATCTTAGTGTTGGGCGAATTCGAATTAAAATACTCGGTTAAACCGAGTATCAAAATACTCGCTTGATTCCGAGTATTAAAATTTCATCCGAATAAAATATACTCGGATTAATTTTAAGTACAAAACAAAAAAACAACTGTCAATCGTGCACTTGGATAATAAAATGTTTTCTTAGATTTCTTCCCCCCCGCTCATCGATTCTGAGATCTGGGGAAAAAAATTACTAACATCAGTGCCACTTGCATTCGCTTTAACCACGATCGCAATATTCGCAATTACTGTTGACAGAGTGATTGAAAAATCGCGATATCACATCACTAATACCTATAGAGAAAATTTAATTCGACATCGGATGATTAATCCGAATATTCTTGTCATCCGATTCCGTGTAATCCGAGTACCGAAATCATCCGAATACCTGCATCACTAGTTGATCTACACTTTATTGTATGATGAAGTTCTTTTTGGTTAGCCAAAATCTCAGTATTGAGACATCAGACCACCCAAACCAAAGATTAGAGATCGTTTATAAGATCCATCCAAATATATCGATGATCCCTGAGAGAATTTGAACATTGCAATCATGTTATTAATTTTCTATAAATTCATAAGAGTATAAGATAATGCATGATGGATTATTGTCAGTGATTTGTATGTGGCGTCATCTGGGAATAATTTCTGTAATAGACTACGTGGTAAGCAAGCAAATTGTATGGTAATTCTTTTAGAACTTTTAGAAGACGACAATAATATTGGTTTGTCTACCAAGTACAATAATACAGCGAACTAATACTGGGTTAGAATTACAATTCGATAATAGTTAAAAAAAAACATATACTATTATCTAGTTTAATTTGACAGAATTCAACAAAATAATAGTCAGACGAACAAAATAATAGTCTTATACATCTATTTTTTAAGTTAATGTTTGTTTAAAAATACCATCAATATAGTTTGGTTTAACAAAATTAGCGATATTGTTAGTTAACCATTTTTTTTGTTGAATTTACCCATACTATTTCTTTGAGTGCATGTAACGAGGAATTGTTACATCGCTTTGATATGTGTATTCAAGCAGACGGAAGTAATTTCGAGCATCTATTTTAAATATTGTTGCCGAGATGTACTGTTCAATAAAATTGCCTTGTTTGTTGTTTTCCATTTAAATTTCATAATTTAAAGTAATTTCCGGTAAAATCGGAAGTGCTATTAAAAAAATTTCCCACCAGTAAATAATTCTCTTATAGCAGGCAAAAAAGTTACTAAGAACCTACATCCAAAAACCAAGATTAAAAAAGTTACAGCAATTAAAATTAATGTATAAAAGTTAGACAATAAAATTAAAACAACTCAAAAACTACTGCAGATCTGACTTTTGGGAATAAGAACAATTTTGTTTAAAATTTAATTCTTAATCGAATGGCATATGTTTCAAACATTCCTTGAAAATATTTTTAAACTGCAACGCCATATCTGGTGATAATATTATAATAGTATATTGTACTTTCTGAAGAAGGCATTAACCATAGAAATCCATTACCGTTTACAGAATAAAAATATATTTATTAGTTTCCGAAATATCGGTTGTGGTTAACTGAAACTCACTGTATAATTAAATGGCTATAATAGAATTGCGGTATATCATTAAATTTCGACAGGAATATTTTTATAAAATAAGAGAATCCCGTGAATCAAATAGGCATATAGTATATCTTGATGAGATCTGGTTTGACACACACGATATTGTTCAGTAGATAAGACTCCAAATTATAGTTTGAATACACCTTGTTAAAGAGGAAAACGCGTTATAATTCTTCCTGTCGGATTTAATCCGGCAGCCGGAAGCGAAAATGGTTTTGCACCTAACGTATTGCTCTTGCCGGCCAAAAACATAACAATCCTCTGCTGAATATTATGAAGACATAGTGCTGAGGATTTAGTGAAAAATTATTTTCGAACAGCATCTATTCAACATTCCGCTAAATTTAGTAGGTAATTGTTACGGACAATGCTTTGTATCACTCACATATCAATACATCAATACATACAGTGCGCTGTTTTTTTAATTGGAAATTTTAACTAAAACCACATTTTTTTTTACAAACTGTATTTATAAAAAGTAACGAAAGTGGCATGTACTAAATTTAAATTAAAAGCAGACAGACAGATCAAACTCTTCAGGTGTTCAAATTGAAATGTAATTCGTAATTTTTACTATTTGAAATCTTGTTTTAGAAGCCTCCCCCCAAAGTTTGGGCAGTTGGTTCCAAACGCGGTTGGCAAAATCTACCTATGACATCAAAATATATAATTTGAATTTTACACTGTAACTCCCACAATCACGAAATTAACACAATAATTATTATTAAGCGATTGACAACCCTGTAAATATTTTATTTTATCAGTGGCGTGTTTTCCATGGAAGCTAGAAATAATAGAACTAGCAATAATTTTTAAATAGAATCTATATGTTTCTACTGATCTATTCTACTAAAAACCTGTACGTATATCACAACCGCTTCCACTTTTGAAATAGTCACGACACGCCCTTGTATTTTATTCCACCCAAAAGCGGCATGCTACAAAGTTTTCACTTTGTTTGTACTTAGAACTATGCACTGATTTCAAAAAAGTTGTATTTGTTATGATTTATAGATATAATATTGTTAGGTCACCTATTTTTCGTTTGTTCCATTGTTCCATATATTGTTTGGTGGTGTGTTGATATTGTGATATCAGACAACAAAGTTTAACTTGGTATTTAGGGAACTTTTTCCTGTTTCCACCTATTCGTTTTCTTTATTTTATTTAGACTAAAGATTTTTTTATTTTTAATGTGATCAAAGACTTATTTTTGTTTAACAGTTCTTATTTTTTTTATTTAATAAACCACGGATTTTATTTTTTTAAGTAGTATTAGGTTTACGTACATGATGATCCAACAAGGATTGAACAAGGCCATTTTTCAAACGATACAACTGTTTATGTCAAAAACCAAAAAATTCATTCGATGTATTTTTTCCCACAGAAACCAAAAAAACCGCTGCCCACGGAATCACTACTTCCACAACCAGATTTTCTATCCAAGTCACTCACAACGAAAAAATTTTGTATGTGGAAATAATTGTTTATGGAACTTTAATAATATAGTATTTGAAATCCTCTACCTCAAAAATCCATAAAACGATACCCCACATCGGTAGAGGGATGGGGGTGGTGATAGGGGGGGTGGTGCGGGGGTGGATGAAGTAAAAAAATATTTTCTGGTTCTTGTACACACACTAAATCAAATTTTTTTTTCATCCCCTTTAATAATGATGTGGGAGTAGTAATGGGGGAAAAATGGCCTTGTTCCGTTTTGGTTAGAGCAGCCTATACATTGTACATAGTGACTTGAATATTTGAATTCGATTTAAACTTTTTAGTTTTAGCAGTAGCTTTTCCCATAAAAGTTTTTATTTTATTGAAATGATGCAACGTAAAGTTTCTATTATTAATAATAATAATTATGCTTGTACAAAAAATTCAGTTGGTTTATTCATCTTCTCCTGTAGTAGGCATCGGAACGGCTCTGACAAAAGCCAAAAATTAAAAATTTTTCACATTTATTATTTCTGAGCACTACAGTATGGGAATTAGACGTGCTTGTTGAGGCTAAATTTGCGATTCTAAACTTTTTGTAGTTTCTTTTTTTTCTCTTTATAGTTTTCTTACTTGCAATTATATAACACGCAATAAATTCGATTCAAATGAATTAATAAAGAAAGAACCGCTGCCTAGGGAATCTCGACTTCCATATGAAAATTTCTGGTGGGGGTTGATAGAGGGGGTGGATGGGGTAAAAAACAATTTTGAGGCCTTTGGTTCTTGTACACACACTAAATCACAATTTTATTTTTACCACCCCCTTTAATAGTGGGACGGGGGTGGTAATGGGGATGGAGGTAGTAATGCCAAAAATTTGTTTGAGACCTTAGCTACTCGTCTATGCTAAATACTAATTTTATGGACTCCTACTTGCTTGATTTACCTATTTACCCCCATTTACCCCCCAACCCTCCAACGGAATAAGATCTAAATATAATCTAGTTCCAGATCTCGTTAGAATGCATACGTGTACCAAATTTCAAATCACTATCATAAACCGTTCCAGAGTAATTGTGCGCACAAAAAAAAAGTTACAGAGCGACAGACCTTTTTTTTTTGCTCAAATTTAAAATCTTGACGTTTCATGACATGCTAAGCTTATTTGAAAAAAGAAAATTTCAATTTTTCTATCGTAGAATGGGATAGTGAAGGCAACATTTCAAAACTTTGCAAATTTATTATTCTTATAAAAAAAACCACTGCCCAAGGAATCACTACTTCCACATGCAGATTTTCTGTCCAACTCTCTCACAACGAAAAAATTTTGATACTATATTTGCTCCACTACTATGGGGAAATAATTATTTATGGAACTTTAATAAATTAATATTTGAAATTTTCTACCCCAAAAACCCATAAAACGATATGCTGCATTAGTAGTGAGGATGGGCGAGGTGGTAGTAGTGGGGGTGGATGAAGTAAAACAAATTGAGACCTTTTTATTATTTTATATTATTCACTTCCTCTAATAGTATGGTGGGGGTGGTAATGTGGCTAATACCAAAAAATTTTCTGATACCTTAGCTTTTCTTATATATAGTAAATACCAATTTTATGGACGCTTACTTGCTTGATTTACCTATTTACCTGCATTTACCACTACCCCCCAACCTTTCAACGGAATGAGATCAAAATATAATCCAATTCCAGATCTCGTTAAAATATATACGTGTATCAAATTTCAAGTCAATTTCTTAAACGGTTCCAGAGTAATCGTGCGCACAAGAAAAAGTTACAGACTGACAGACAGAAACTTTTTTTTGCTCAGTCTTAAAATCTAGACGTTTCATGGAATTCTAAGCCTATTTGAACAATAAAAGTTTTCAACAATTTTTTTTGTGTTACTATACTTACACTGGATGTGAAAGTAATTCCACTGGATGTGGAAGAAAATAAGATTGAATTACTTTCTTTAAGAACAAAAGCAAACATGTTTATTTACACTATCGATATAAATATTTGCTTTTGTGCGACAAATACAGGAATTCAAAGGGAAATAGCATTTTAATAATTCATTTAAACTAAACAGCAACAAAAAGAAATATCGATTCCAAAAACTTCGATAGACCTAATCATGGTATTCTGCTTAACAAATTAGATCATTTTGGCCTGTCAAAAAATCTGCTATATTTTTTCAAATCTTACCTTGATAACAGAAAACAGTTTGTACAATGTTGCGGTCAACAATCTACTGAGATATCTGTCACCTCTGAGGTCCCTCAAGGGTCTATACTGGGACCATTATTATTATTTAATATATACATTAATGATATTATAAATGAAGTGGAAGCAAATTGTTTATTGTACGCGGATGATATGAAAATAGACACTGCTTTAAGTGCTCTGATGACTGTATTAAGCTACAATAAATAGCATTAAACAAAATAAATAACTGGTGTACATCAAACAGTCTGCCTCTAAATCCTTCCATATGTAACGTAATGTCCTTTTCTCTGAAACACAATGTCATAAAATATGACTATTCTATTGATGAAGTTTCCCTGCACTATTCGTGACCTCGGCGTAATTTTCGATCCTAAACTATCCTTTACTGACCATATAAATGATAGGTATAGTAACAAACTCCTTCAGATCAATCGGCTTTGTGATACCAAAGTACACGCGAATTTAACGATATAAATACCATCAAGTTTTTATACTGCGCCCTTGTTAGACCTCGCGTTGAATATGCCTCCATCATATGGTGTCCTTGTAGAAGAACGCACTACCGGGCGTCAAAATGACGCGACACCAATTTATTTCTCAGGGGGCGCCAGTCGCGTATTACCCCGTTCTTCTACCTCCCAGGCGGGTTCGAGATAAGATGCACTTCGGTAGCCGAGTAATGGACCAAGGCTGCACTACCACAGATCGGAAACGACGCTCTTTCTGGACCCGAATTCCCTCGTTAGGGTTTTAGGCACCTCTTAATTTCCTGAATTTTTGCATAAAAAAATCCCAACCGAAGAATTTCTCTGCGGAGGGATTAGTTTTGGTACGCGGAAACCACGTTTTGGTCTATTAATAACGGAGTTTATTTCTCAAAAAACGCATAAAAAAATCCCTATCAAACCTCCGTAAAGCAACCAGAAGGTCGAACGTTAATGCGAATTAACTCGACACATCCGGTTTTCTATACGAAAGTTCCAGGGATTATAGACCGTCAACAGGCCTCAAGATCAATTAAGAAACAATAGTTCAAAGAATCCGTTTATTTAACAGAATTGGTTATACAAAATCCTCAAGATAAGAATCGTGCCTTCCCCAATCAAGGTAGTGACTTTCAGACCATACAAGCGAGAGCGCTCACGCTAACTATCGATTAGGTAGAAAAGATTCACACATACCTTCTCAGAATCAAAATGCGAGATTTTAGAATCATTTCAGACTCTGGGTAAATGAATAATTAAGGCTGACTGAAATTAACTTAAAAAAGTTTTACTAAATGAATTTAGTTTCGTTAGAGACTACTTAGCTTTAAAGTTCTTGTATCGTGGAGATTCACGTACTCAAACACATTCAGAGGACTTATTACTGCGTAAGTTGAATGGCGTTCGATCAGTCCACGACTTACTAACCCTTATCACAGTCGTTCAGTATTATCGATATGGCAGCTACTCACCTTCGAGCGACTTTTAGGCAAAATTGAATTTTTGGTTTTTTATGCACAAGGCGTTTTCCTCTATAACTTTGTCATTTGAAAAGCCCCGTTATTGGCTTTTCTACCATTGCTTTGTCTGGACGACTCAACGTGCTCGACCAAATTGCGAGCCGCTGAGTCAATCCAAACTCTTTCTATGCGAGAAACCGGCCTTGTACATTGATTTTTATCAATTTTTGCTTATCGGCACTACGCCGGCTTTGTCAAAATCTTCTATTTTGCCTTTTGGATGCAGTGCATCGCTAAAATTTTATGCTCATACTTTAGAATTGGGCTTTCAATGACCGTACCTCAAAGGTCAATGTCTTTGGTTGAGGAATAAAAAAAATAAAAAATAATTTAAAGTATATTTTCGTGGTACTTTTTAAACTGACTTTGTGGTACTTTTGAAAATTCTATTTTAAGACCAATTTCGGCGTACTTTTGAAAAATCAACTCTCAAGCCAAATTTCAAGGTACTTTTGAAAAACTAATCTGCGGGTGAAATTTTGGCGTACTTTTGAAAAACTGATTTTCAAGCCAAATTTCAAGGTACTTTTGAAAAGTTAATCCGCGGGTGAAATTTTGGCGTACTTTTGAAAAATCGATTTTCAAGCCAAATTTCAAGGTACTTTTGAAAAGTTAATCTGCGGGTGAAATTTTGGCGTACTTTTGAAAAATCCATCTTCAAGCCAAATTTCAACGTAGTTTTGAAAAATTAGTCTGCAAGTGAAATTTTGGCGTACTTTCGATAAATCGATTCCTGAGCCAAACTTTGACGCCCTTTCAAAAACATTATTTTTCAAAGTCCAATTTGTGGTACCTTTGAAAAAGTATATTATTCATAAATCTTTGTCATTATATACTTCTGCTCTCATATCCTGAACCAAAAACATTTTTCCTAAGTGAAAATTCGGTGTTTTTTCGAATTTTCACCTGGTCATTTCCAACGCCTTATAGAACCCAAAACGGTCCTTATGGACTGATCTGCGCCTCTGCAGACTCCCAAAAATGTCTTCAAATGAAATTTTTGCCTAAGTCGAATTTTGATTCTGTCTTCAACTTAGGACGATTTTGGAGAGTTCTACAACATCCTCACTACAATATTCATGTGCAAAATATAGAAAGAGTTCAGAGACGTTTCCTAAAATATCTCAGCTTCAAGGATGATAATTTATATCCACCAATTGGATTTCCACATAATGAATTACTGTCTAACCTAAAATTATAGTGTGTTCCGACGTTTATTATATCTGAACTTCTAATAATTTAGCGGCATTTAGTTTTTAGTCCTTAGCACTTTTAGTATTCTCTTTTTACTTCCACATCCAGTGGAAGTATAGTAACGACAAAGAAAATGTTCAAAATTTTTATTGTTCAGATGGGCTTAGAATGTCATGAAACGTCGAGATTTTAAGTTTGAGCGAAAAAAAATTTTCTGTCTGTCGGTCTGTTGGTCTGTCTGTCGGTCTGTAACTTTTTTTGTGCGCAAGTTTACTCTGGAACCGTTTGAGATATTGACTTGAAATTTGGTACACATATGTTCTTTAACGAGATCTAGAACTATATTATATTTTCATTTTGTTCCGTCGAAGGGTTGGGGGTAAATTTGGGGTAAATAGGTAAATCAGTCATAAAATTGGTATTTAGTATATACAAGAGAAGCTAAGGTCTTAAAAAAAATTTTGGCATTAGTCACCCCCATTACCACCCCCACCCCATTATTAAAGGGGATGAAAAAAAATTGTGATTTAGTGTGTGTACAAGAACCAGAAACCTCAAAATATTTTTTTATTTTATCCACCCCCACTACCACCCCCACCCCACTACCGATGTGGGGTATCGTTTTATGGGTTTTTGGGGTAGAGGATTTCAAATATTATATTATTAAAGTTCCATAAACAATTATTTCCACATACAAAATTTTTCGTTGTGAGTGACTTGGATAGAAAATCTGGATGTGGAAGTAGTGATTCCTTGGGCAGCGGTTTTTAGTATTTCTTTTGTTACTGATTATTAGTTATTAGTATTATTGTATTTTTAGTTAGTACCTATTGTTATAAATATCACAATTATGTATTGTACCCATTTAGTAATTGGTGTTATGCTGTTAAATGGTGTAAGTTAAAAAAAATAAAATAAATAAATAAAACTTCCTTGACCCTTAACCAAAAATAAAAAAGTTTCTCGCTTACTATATTTTGCAAAGCTTTTTCATATTTTAGTACATCTACTAGTTTACACATTTACTTCCACATCCAGTGGAAGTATAGTAACGACAAAAAATTTTTTTTAAATTTTTATTGTTCAAATAGGCTTAGAATGTCATTTTAAGTTTGAGCGAATAAAAAAATTTCTGTCTGTCGGTCTGTCTGCCTGTAACTTTTTTTGTGCGCACGTTTACTCTGGAACCGTTTAAGATATTGGCTTGAAATTTGGTACACATATGTACTTTAACGAGATCTGGAATTAGATTATATTTTCATCTTGTTCCGTCGAAGGGTTGGGGGGTAAATTGGGGTAAATTTGGGGTAAATAGGTAAATCAAGTAGGTAAAAGTCCATAAAATTGGTATTTAGTATATACAAGAGAAGCTAAGGTCTCAAAAATTTTTTTTCCATTAGCCACCCCCACCCTATTATTAAAGGGGATGAAAAAAAAATATGATTTAGTGTGTGTACAAGAACCACAAACCTCAAAATATTTTTTTACTTCATTCACCCCCACTACCACCCCCCTATCACCACCCCACCCCACTACCGATGTGGGGTATCGTTTTATGGGTTTTTGGGGTAGAGGATTTCAAATATCATATTATTAAAGTTCCATAAACAATTATTTCACATACAAAATTTTTTCGTTGTGAGTGACTTAGATAGATAATCTGGATGTGGAAGTGGTGATTCCTTGGGCAGCGGTTTTTTTATTAAAATTTCACATCCAGATGTTATCCAAGTCTCTCACAACGAAAAAAATTTTGATACAGTAGTGCCACGATAATCCGGATCAATTAAAATCAGACTAATCCGGATTATCAAATAATCCGGATTATCAAGACATTTTAAATTCAGCTTTTAAAATTGCAAAAAAATATAAAAGGCTGTATTTAAGAAAAGTAAGCACTGTATTATAAAAAAACAAGACAAATAAAAAGGGGGATGCTATACCACGAAAACGAAATATGTATTAAAAATAATCATCATTGAGTAATTGAGTAATCAGTAATCTATCATTGAGTACATATGTACTCAATTAACATTTTCATCACTTTCATCTACAATAATTTCATCGGCTTCATTGGAATTTTATGCACCCTCTTTTACAATTTTCTTCGCCGACTGCATTTTTGAAGGTCCTAGGATTTTCTTTTCTCCAATGACTAAAAGTTTAAGTTTGTAGCTGCCATCCGAATTACATGACGCTAAGAATGTTAATCGTTGTTTACTGACCTTTCTTTCTGGAGCGGTAGTTTCTGTGCAATATACGAGCGTACTATCCGAAAGCAATTTCCAAAATAAAGCTGACTCATCAGCACTATAAATTTGAGAGGGTTGTAAGTTTAGGGATTTTATTGTTTGGTTCAATTCATTTATCAATGGTTCAACAGCTGCAGAGTCAGAAGATAATTTGATGCCATACATTTTTCGAAAATTTGCCATCCAGCCCCTGCTTGCCTTAAAAATTTTCATCACCATAATATTCAGCATACAGTTGTCAAGCTTTTGTTGCTAAAAATTCAGACGAAACAGGAACATACCGATATCTAAGAATCACAAGCCAGGAGTGTAGTTTACTCTCCATTTTTGGATACTTTGGTTGTTTTAAACACATTAAAGGAAGAACCTTAGAGAAAAAAGAAACTAAAATTAAGCACCAATCGGTTCTAGTAAACCAGCAAAAAATTATCAATCAAGTTTAGATTTTTTGCCTTTCGTTTTCTTTACTTACCCTTTAATTACTTCCACATCCAGTGGAAGTATAGTAACGACAAAAATTTTTTTTAAAATTTTTATAGTTCAAATAGGCTTAGAATGTCATGAAACGTCGAGATTTTAAGTTTGGGTGAAAAAAATTTTCTGTCTGTCGGTCTGTCTGTAACTTTTTTTGTGCGCACGTTTACTCTGGAACCGTTTGAGATATTGAGTTGAAATTTGGTACACATATGTACTTTAACGAGATCTAGAACTAGATTATATTTCATCTTGTTTCGTTGAAGGGTGGGGGGTAAATTGGGGTAAATTTGGGATAAATAGGTAAATCAAGCAGGTAAGAGTCCATAAAATTGGTATTTAGTATATACAAGAGAAGCTATGGTCTCAAAAAAAATTGGCAATTCCACCCCCACCCCATTATTAAAGGGGATGAAAAAAAAATATGACTTAGTGTGTGCGCAAGAACCAGAAACCTCAAAATACTTCATCCACCCCCACTACCACCCCCTATCACCACCCCCACCCCACTACTCATGTGGGGTATCGTTTTGGGGTAGAGGATTTCAAATATTATATTATTAAAGTTCCATAAACAATTATTTCCACATACAAAATTTTTTCGTTGTGAGTGACTTGCATAGAAAATCTGGATGTGAAAGTAGTAATTCCTTGGGCAGCGGTTTTTTATCAGATGTCGCTGGTTGTTGAAGTCACTACTCCATACTTAAGGGCTAAAGACTTTCCACTAACGCCGCGTTTTAGCTCGTCTATAATCGCTGACTTTTTCTTGAGGCTTAAGGTTTTGTGATAACGTTTAATAGGTGCATTTTCATTGGAACAACCTGTAGGCATAGTAAAGAAGCTGCGTCCTGACTGCTACAGACATGTAAGAACTATTCACTCAAACGCACTTGCAAAAAGACAAGTTAAAACCTGTGGATGAAGTAAAAAAAAATGGAGGCCTTTGGTTCTTGTACTAAATCACAATTTTTTTTTCACCCCCTTTAATAATGGGGTGGGGGTGGTATTGGCCATCAATGCCAAACATTTTTTGAGACCTTAGCTTCTCTTGTGTATACTAAATACCAATTGTATAGATTCTTACTTGCTTGATTTACCCATTTACCCCAATTTACCCCCCCCCCCCCCCAATTCTTTAACGGAATAAGATTAAAATATAATCTAGTTCCAGATCTTGTTAAAACCGTTTCTCTGGAACCCTTTAGAATATTGACTTGAAATTTGGTACACGTAAGTAACGTGCACCAAATTTCAAATATCTTACGGTTCCAGAGTAATCGTGGGCACAAAAAAAGTTACAGACACTCAGACTGACCGACAGACTTTTTTTTGGCTCAAACTTAAAATCTCGACGTTTCATAGCATTCGAAGCATATTTGAACCATAAGAATTTTAAAATATTTTTTTTGCGTTACTTTACTTGCACTGAATGTGGAAGTAAAAATGACCTGGTAAAGTAGAGGAACATATTCAACAAATTTGAGAACAATATCTCTAATAGCTTATGAGGTACTGAGTGAGAAATTTAAAAAATATATTTTCATGTTTTTCCCAGCTTTGACAAAAATATCTCCTATTTAGGTACTTCTTGTATAGTTTTTGAGATATGATAAAATTTGTGAAAAATTCTCAGTCTCAATTATACAAGTGCGCTACTATACCTACTACTACCTATCAGTTTTTAGAAACAAATAATTTTAATTTTGCAAGAGAAGTTTTCAGAGAGAAAAATCGCGTGCTGTGCGAAATGCGAAATAGTTATTGATTTCGTGACAGACTTCACTGGATCGTTTATATTAATTTATTGCTTGAATAAGTCTAAAGAAAAATTCATATATCTCATGTATTCGATATACGCTCGTTCTAATGATGTCATAAAAAATGAGTTATTATTTTCTTTGTTTAAGTATTAACGATATTTCTTTCAATTCGTGTATACCTAAAAAAATATCTAGAATGTCACAGATAAAAATGAATTTGGCCGGATTTTTATATGTTCAAATAATTCAACGGGCAGAAGCTGCATTTGGGCGTGGCCGACTATAAATACCTAGTTGAAATAAAACTTTGCTCGAATACGCCACAAATCACGTGGTGCCACTGAGACTAAGTACACAGTCTTTTATTTTTATCACTTAAATAGTCGGCAACGCCTGGCTTCAACTTCTATTCGTTTCGCAATACCTTAAATACAAATATTTTAAACATCGATAAAACACCATAGAAATCAGTAAAACGGAAACTTGCCCGATTTGACACCTATCGATCTATTTTTATTAACCTATACTCGAAATCACCAAATTTAAAATAAAATTAAATGTAAAAAATCTTTAAAAATAAGCGTTTATTATTTAAGTGTACTAAAACGAACAAAATAAATAGTCATTTCCTTCAACAAAATTTACAAAATGTTGTTATATGATCCAAAAGTATATTAAATATACATTGTATATATTATATTAAAAAAGTTCTAATCATCACATGCAAGAACAAATTGGTTTTGAAAATAAAAAGGCGGTAAATAATGACGTAATAATGAAAATTCAATTCTAGAGAATTTTCATGTTTTCATTTATCATGTTGGTGGTAGTGCTGTGTTGATTTGTTGTTTACGTCTACATTGTGTGTTTAATATTTGTTTATAATGGAACCTAATTTTGTGAAAGGTACTTCAGAGAATTTGTCCATAGTGGATTTTTATATTGAATACGAGTATTATGTAGAAAGGACCCCGCACGTTTCTTATATAAAATAATGCCCGGTAGATTTGGTTAAAATTGAAATATGTTATTTATGAAATCATCCTGAATAAAAGTCTCCATGGGAGCAAGGCAGAAAAATTAATAGTTTTTAAGTTATGGAGCTTTGAAGTTGTCTATCCGTGGTATATCAAATTCGGAATGAATTATGATGTGGCTGAAGAACAGCTCGAGTTTGACATGAATTTTAAAAATTAGAAATCCAACAAACTAATTAGCCTCCTCCCTAGATATGGACCACAATACGAACCGGAAGATGATTAAGTCCATTTTTTAGAGTCAAAACTTTTTCAGTGTCAGTACAGACCCACGTGTTAAGTACGTATAAAGGATAAATAAATGAATTTCAGGCCTCCTCGCTAGATATGGACCACAAAAACACAGGGCTGAAGTCCGAACCTGAAGTTGCATAATTAAGTCAATTTTTAAGGGTGAAAACTTTTTCAGCGTATATATAGACCTGCGTAATAATTACGTATTCACGGCTTCCTCGCTAGATATGGACCACAATAACACAGCGCTGAATTGCGAACCGGAAGTTATAACCCAGGTCTATATACAGACTGCATAAGTTTTCACCCTTCAAAATGGACTTAATCATGCAACTTCCGGTTCGCACTTCTGCGCTGTTATTGTGGTCCATATCTAGCGTGGAGGC
The DNA here is from genome assembly GCA_936432065.2 of Rutpela maculata. Lineage (NCBI taxonomy): Eukaryota > Metazoa > Arthropoda > Insecta > Coleoptera > Cerambycidae > Rutpela > Rutpela maculata. Next base: position 20,758,536 of record OW386294.2, on the reverse strand, counting down.
CTGAAACTCGTCCATTTACCCTGAATACGTAATTATTACGCAGGTCTATATATACGCTGAAAAAGTTTTCACCCTTAAAAATGGACTTAATTATGCAACTTCCGGTTCGGACTTCAGCCCTGTGTTATTGTGGTCTATATCTAGCGAAGAGGCCTGAAATCCATTTATTTATCCTTTATACGTACTTAACACGCAGGTTTACCCCGAGGCTGAAAAAGTTTTCACTCTAAAAAATGGACTTAATCATGCAACTTCCGGATCGTACTTCCGGTTCGTATTGTGGTCCATACCTAGGGAGGAGGGTAATTAGTTTGTTGGATTTCTAATTTTGAAAAATCGTGTCAAACTCGAGCTGTTCTTAAGCCACATCATAATTCGTTCCTAATTTGATATACCTGGGATAGACAACTTCAAAGCTCCATAACTTAAAAACTATTAATTTTTCGGTCTTGCTCCCATGGAGACTTTATTCAACATGATTTCATAAATAACATATTTCAATTTTAACCAAATCTACCGGGCATTATTTTACATAAGAAACGTGCGGGGTCCTTTGAACTATTTAAGTGCCGAATCCCGAAATGTTAAAAATTTGAGGTTAGTATTTAAAAGAAGACTAATATGACAATGACTCACATCGATACTAACAGTTGCTAATGGTACAATCAGAGCTGGGCAAATACTTTGAAAAAGTATTTATATTAATATTAAATACTAAATACTTTCAGAAAATTGAAACTATTTAAATATTAAGTATTTTCAAAAGATAAAAGTATTTAAATAATAAAAAACAAAAGTAATTAAATAGTTTAAACTTAGTATTTAAATACTTTTTGATATTTAAATATTTTGATAACACTGAAATATTTTGAAGCATAGTTAAGTGTAAAAATAGCCTTTAATGGCTAAACTTCGCCAAATTGTATTTTCTATTTTTGTAGAAATCCATATTATTATCATTATTATTGTTATATTAAATACTATTTGATTATCCGAAGTGTCAAAATTTTAGGTTTCATGACTTCCATGAACTTCTACAACACTATTTTAATACCTCTATACTTAATCAGTTCTAGTTGGGTATTAGACTTTTACATATCCGTAGAGCTAGACTTTTCCGTCTTCTGCAAACACCCAAATAAAGCACAGAGACTATGGCACTAGTTCAGGTGTTCTCTGTCACAATCACAAAACATATACGTTAATAGTTAACACTTACTGTCTATGTCTGGTCTCAACCAACTTTCTGGGAATTGAGACATGAATGATGCAATGTATTTATTAACTACATAGTATAGTACTGTCTTGATTCTTGACGAGTATCTGCCTGTCTCCCTGGTGTATTTGATTATATTTGTTGTATTTATTTAAATACTTTTGAGATTCAGATACTAGAGGGTATTCAAATATTTCTGAAAGTATTTAAATGCTGCCAGAAAAGGATTTAAATACTTTTTAGAAGTATTTAAATACCTCCCAGTTATTTAAATAGTTTAAGTATTTATAAATACTTTAGGATCATTTTCACAAATACTAAGTAGTAAATATTTCAGATAAAGTATTTGCAAGTATAAATACAAATACCTGCTGCAAGAAGTATTTAAATACTCGGTATTTAAATACTTTCTAGAATTTAAATACTTATGAGGTATTTGTAAGTACATATTTGCCCAGCTCTGGGTACAGTCAACAGAGCGCTAAAATGACCAAAATCTCTAATGTGAGTGCTAATGAATAGATTTTGATGAAACCTTGTGCAATGTGTTTGTAATGACGTTAATAAAAAAGTTGAAAAAGAGATTAGGGTAGGAAATGATCGGAAGGGGTAGAAAATACCTCTTTTATCACGTGTTCCGTAACTTGTAGAATTAGGTCAAAAATGAAAAAAAAAAAATACAAAATATTTACCATTTTTGGACAAAAATAAGATGTTTTTACTCTTGTGATTTTTTTCAAAAAATGCATATTTTTCGAGATATGGTGACTCGAAAATTCCTAAAAGTGGGGAATACTTAAATAAGTATTTTCAATATGATTTCCTTGCTTTAAAAAGCTAAGAATCCTATCATGTAATTCAATACTTCGCCAGTATTAGCTAGAAAAGTAGTTGTTTTGATTGGTTCTCCAATAATGAGTGTTTTAAAGTATTTACCTAACTAGTATATTAGCGTGCCCAGATTAGGGCAACAATATAAAGAAAGTAGGTAATTTTATAATAAATTAAAAAGTGTATAAGTTGTGATTTGCTTAATACCTAAATAACATTCTCTAATCATGATAAAAGTAAATAAATAAAAAATAATTAATTGTAAAAATAAATCAAGAATAGGCTTGTAAAAAATGAATGAATGTTTCTATACTCTGCTGATGAGAATTAACGAGTTCGAAAAAACTTGTACAACTTTTCTAGAGTAAGGTTCAATAATTGTTGTGAATGCCTGAATTTCAATAAATGATTCAAGTATTTTCAATATATTTTTTTGCTTTAAAATGCTAGGAACCCTATCATGTAATTCAATACTTCGTCAGTATTAGCTAGAAGAGTAGTTGTTTTGATTGGTTCTCCAATGAGGAGTGTTTTAAAGTGTTTTCCTAAGTAGTATATTAGCGTGACCAGATTAAGGTACCAATATACTGAAAGTAGATGATTTCATATTTAATAAAAAAGTATGAATGACTGAATTTAAATAAATGATTTAAGTATTTTCAATATAATTTTTTTGCTTTAAAAAACTAAGAATCCTATCATGTAATTCAATACTTCGTCAGTATTAGCTAGAAGAGTAGTTGTTTTGATTGGTTCTCCAATAATGAGTGTTTTAAAGTATTTACCTAACTAGTATATTAGCATGCCCAGATTAGGGCAACAATATACAGAAAGTAGGTAATTTCATAATAAATAAATAAGTGTATAAGTTGTGATTTGCTTAATACCTAAATAGTATTCTCTTATCTAAGTAAGTATTTTTTTTCCATTCACGCGACAAGCTTTTATGACAATTAATTCAATAACCGAGTCAATAACTTATTTTTTTTTTCGTTTTAGTATACCTAATTAATAATAAAAGCTTGTTTTCAAGTTTTTTTACATTTAATTTAGTTTTTAAATTTTTAGTTAGTTAGGTCTTAATTAGTTTTATATATATATTCCTTACGTCGTCCTTACTTAAAATAAAAGTACCGGGTCCTCCGGCATTTCTTAGAATGCAACGTCTGAGTGAATACACTATCCAATCAAATTATAGTTTAAAAAACAAACCAAAAACTAGAAAAGCACTTCTTGGTGCCATATTATTGTATTGTCGTCAGAACTACACGTGTATGCAAAATTTCAGCTCAATTGGACGTCGTTAACTGGTTCAAAATTGACTTGCAAGATTTGAAGTAAACCTACTAACTAACATACATACAAAGCAAGTTAAATAAACGCCTGGAAAAATATCGATAAACACATCCACTGGACGTGGAAGTAAAAAACTGACTCGATCTAACCTTAAGGATAGGATTTTGCAGAGTGAGAGGGAAATATGTGTATATTTTCGTTTCATTATAAATATTTAAAAAACAAACCGTAAAACTGTTTTAGATACTTGCTATTGTTCTAACGAATACAACTATATATTTTTTTTATTGTAGATTTCTGTTGTACTTGAATATTTGTTAATGAAAATCATTCCTAATTTCATTATTCGAGGATAGCATTTAACTATATACAAAATTTATGATATAAACTGCATATGGTTGCAGAGCAACTTAAAACTATTTTAAAGTATATACCATTTATGATTTTTTAAATATTTATAATAAACTGAAAATAAACGCATATTTCCTTCTCACTCTGCAAAATTCTTTCCTTTAATGGACTTAATTACATCGATTTGTGTGCAGACATACCAAAAATTATCGATAAAATGCCATATAAAGCGATGGAATACAAACTGATCTGATTTGTACGTTCATATTCGGTGGTGCATTTTTGTCTAAAGTTGACTACACACTTGTTAAGCGTGTAAAAAAATGTCGGCGTCTTTGGCGATGCGGTGCGGCGTGTTTGATGGTCAAGACGCCGACATTTTTTGAGTGCCTACTAGACCTGAAGATAACTATACAAGACCAGAGCATTGCAATGAATTGCAATGTGCGGTTTGCGCTCTGTTTGTGTACAGATTACGTCAGAGAAGTGTGGCAATCTAAAGTTAATTTTTTTAAAATAAACTGTCAGTATGTACATTTTTGGAATAGGTACAGGGTGGACCAAATTAGATGGGATTTGGGGTTTTCTCTAAAATTATGGCAGATAAACGAAAACCAATATAGAAGCCCTGAGCTCGATTGTCGAGAACCAAATGGCGTAAACCGTGATCTTTTTCGACTGGCGAGCTACAGAGCGTTTTTGGAAAATTGGCATTTTTGAATGACCTCTATATCCCAATTACTAAGTGTCGAATTGAAAATCGAGTAATACATTCTTTTTGAGTAAAATCCGTTGTTGATAAGAAGAAAATTATGCATGCCTTAGTTTTCGAGATATAGACATAATTTGTGTTTTTTTAAAATGGAACACCATTAATTATTTCATTATTCGATCACAATTTAAATTAGCTATCCAACAATATATCATATGTCATATTTATCTCTAGAAAAAATGGTTCATTTTCGAAAAATTTAATATATTTGTGAGGAGGCCATGGAAAACTATTAACAACAACACTTAATATAAAATAATTTTGCCAAAAATAGGAAAACTAAACTACAATAGATGTTCGAATTGTCTTCCATTGACATCTATGCGTATTTATGGCATTTCTAATATTTATTGAAAAGGCCATGGTAAAAAAAAGAAAATCGAAATAATCGTAAATGTCAAAAACTAATTTGTGAGTTAATTGTGAGTGAGCATTGTTAAAAATGGTTCAATTTAGTAATGGTGAAAAATATGATATGATTAAGTGTTTTATAGAATATGGAGAAGATTCAAATTTGGCTTCCGAGCTTTATTTTAATAGGTAGGTTACAGACAGAAAAACTTTGTGCCAAAAATGCCGCCTAAACAATATTTTTAGATATCCAGAAAAGAGACAGCCAGACATAAAATATTCAAAAGGCTACAACAAAATTTAAAAGAGTTTGGATCATTTATAAAACCTCAAGGAAAAATATATAATAAAGCAGGTAGAGAAGCTGTAGAAAATATTGTTTTAGAAACTGTAAGAGAAAATCCTAATATATCATCTCGCGAAATACAGGAAAATTTAGGAATCCCAAAAACAACTGCGTTGCGTTGCTTAAAAATAAATAAATTCAAACCCTACAAAATTAAGATTAGTCACCATCTATATCCAAACGACTTTCAAAGGCGTCTCGATTTTTGCTAGTGGTTTTTGCGTCAGTGCAATGCCATGATTTAAAGGAACAATGATATGAACAGACGAAGCCTTTATAATCAGTGCCGGCATTTTAATCGGCATAATAACCACCATTGAGCTCATGAAAATCCGCACGTAACCGCTACAGTTAATCATCAAGGACGATTTGGATTTGGTGTATGATGCGATTTTATTGGATACCAAATAATAGGTCCTCATTTTTTTCACGGTAATTTGAATACCGAAAATTTTATTAACATTCTGCTACAAGAAATAGAACCCTTTGTGGACAATATGCCTGTAAGACAATTTCAAAGATTAATATCAACACCATGGCGCCCCAGGTCATACGTCAAACGAAACACGAAATGATTTACATGCTCAATTTGGGGAGGATTGGATAGGTATTTATATATCACTCAGGACTAGTTTATCAATGTGTAGTTAGCTAAGTTAACTAAATTGATAACTAACAATTCATTTAGCTAACTGGAGATTAATAAACAACAAAGTAGTTTAGACATTGTGTCATTTTTAGGAAATAATGGTCCTATTTTATGGTCAGCTAGATCTCCCGATATAACACCTGCTGACTTTTGGCTTTGGGGTTATTTAAAAAATATTATATATAGAGAACGTTCTAATAACATAGAAAAATTGGAAAACAAAACATTAGCTGCGTTTTGGACAATAACTCCTGTCATGATTGGAAATGCAACAAATGCTGTAAGGAGAAGGTGTCAAAAATGCATAGGTGTCAATGGATGACAATTCGAACATTTATTGTAGTTTAGTTTTCCTATTTTTAATAGTTTAATAGTTTTCCATGGCAACCTCACAAATATATTAATTTTTTCGAAAATTAACCTAGAGATAAATATGACATATAATGTATCGTTGGATAGATAATTTAAGTTGTGATCGAGTAATGAAATAATTTACAGGGTGTTCCATTTAAGAAAACACAAGTTATGTCTATATCTCGAAAACTGAGGCATGTATAATTTTCTTCTTATCAGCAACGGATTCTAATTAAGATATAAAGGTCATCCAAAAATTCAAATTTTCCAAAAACGCTCTGTAGCTCGGTAGTCGAAAAAGATAGACAATTGTGGTTTGCGCCATTGTTTGGAGATAGTAACCCCACTATTTTGGCATTCTGGTAAACCCTAGCCTGATGGCCTTTTAATAAAACTACTGAGAAACAATTTCTAAATCTATAGATCATAATTATTAGTACTCACCACAGCCATTTTAGTGCTCCAAATGAAGATAATATTATAAGTCCAAATTGAAAGTTCTTCACGATTTATTTACTGTTTACCAGATTGTCTTATTTATCTCAACGATTTTCTAGCCCGATAGACAGGTAAATAGCATTAATAAACAAAGTTAATAACACAAATCCGAATATGGCATTCCACTTTGTTAGGTTAATTGCCATATTTATATTGTTTAAGATTTATACAAAATTACCTACTTAATAGTACATACAAAAATACTTGCACACCGCAAAACGAAATAAATATTACAGCTGCAGTATCACGCAGACTAAGCAGAGTCGCGCAGCCGCCAAATTGTGCACTATAAAACATAGTTGAATGGAAATTTTAATTCATCATTTAAAATTATCATTTATTTGCTTGAGTTTCTAAATAATCGTCGGTTTCAGAGCACATCTCCACCAACGTGATTTACAGTACACATTGCGATGTTGTTTATACCGCAGGCATTCCACTCGCCTACTTGACAATTTCCTCGAATTTTAACAAACGAGCTATGTGCGTTTACGCCTGCATAAATGGAACGAGTGCCTTGATTCTTGTCTCGTTGCGTTCGGTATTCGAAGTTACTGAAGTATTGTGACGGGGGAATGCGAAAATATTTTATTTTATTTATTTTATTTTATTTTATTTAACTTACACCATTCAACAGCATAACACCAATTACTGAATGGGTACAATACAGAGTTGTAATATTTATAACAATACTAATAACTAATAATCAGTAACAAAAGAAATACTAAAAAAGAATACTAAGAGTGCTAAGGACTAAAAACTAAGTGTCGCTAAATTATTAGAAGTTCAGATATAATAAACATCGGTACACACTATAATTTTAGGTTTTTTATCAAGGCTATACTGCAGTTGAACAGATCAAACTTGGTTTGAACAGAGTTATAATTGTTACAAATTTGATGAAGCGGTGAGAATTTCATTACATTAATACGGGGTGTTTGGAGATTGAGAGTAGGAGATTGCCGTAGGATTACATGAGGAATTGAGAAATTCAACTGGCTGAGAATCTCCTCACTGTCAATGTCATTTGTTATTAGATTGCGTAAGAAAACTAGTTGGGCTATAATACGGCGATTTTCAAGAGCATCGAATGAGTCTCTAGACAGCAATTCATTATGTGGAAATCCAATTGGTGGATATAAATTATCATCCTTGAAACTGAGATATTTTAGGAAACGTCTCTGAACTCTTTCTATATTTTGAACATGAATATTATAGTGAGGACACCATATGATGGGAGCATATTCAACGCGAGGTCTAACAAGAGCGCAGTATAATAACTTGATGGTATTTATATCATTAAATTCGCGTGTATTCCGTATCACAAAGCCAAGAGATCTGAAGGAGTTTGTTACTATATCATTTATATGGTCAGTAAAGGATAGTTTAGGATCGAAAATTACGCCGAGGTCACGGATAGTGTTAGGTCTATGCAAGGAAACTTCATCAATGGA